>JAJJMB010014886.1:1258087-1334739 GCA_023531105.1 Papaver atlanticum
GTTCCCAAATCACTTTCCACGTCAACTTGGGAAGAGTCTAACTTCAATGTGGTTCTATATTAATATTGTCAACGGATAATGATTGTCAAAAAAAATGGACAATGGTTGTCTGTAATCTACTTTCTGGCCGCACTTACATAAATTTTAAGTCAAAACGGATATTGATTATTCGTTTTCAAAAGTTATATGATTTTTAAGCAAATTCCCACTTCTTTCTCAATAGGCCCTACTAAGTCTAAAACACGATTAATCATTGTCAATTTTTACTTTTTATAAAATGGACAACCATTATCAGTTGGCTAGCTCTTCTAGTAGGAATTTCCACAGAATAGAAAACCTGAGCGGGAAGTAGGGTTTAGGCCATGGTTTTTAGAGTTTGGAATAGGTTAGGAACCTCCATAAGACCCAGTCTTATCATGGGTTATGAGTTATGACCAGTAACATTATGGTCCAGCGAACTCCTTTCTCCCACAAATACCCAGTCTTACATACTTACGAAAACAAGTGAGCAAAAGTATCTCCTTAGGTATTTAATTAGAAACGGAAGTTTTTCTTCTTTCCTCTTTATCCTTTAATGCATCATCATCACACACTGCATTGAAGGTCTATCATTAACTAACTCACAATACCTATCAAAGGAAGATCACGAAACTTGTCAAGAATAGGACTGCATTAGCCATTCACTTTTTAAGTAATGTTAAACTCTCTATAACTCGAGACCATCTATTAAACTGATAGACGTCGGCTATTATAAATCTTTTCTAGCGTATTTATATTTCTACTATTAGGACAATAACCATTCACAACAGAAGTAATCGAAATCGTTCCTCGGTCCTACTCTGTTGGGGAGCTTGCAGCGAGGAGCAATTAGTTCGAACTTGGAAATCGCTAAACCTCGGTCTATACTCGGGTTATATTTATTAGAGACTTCTATATTGTTGCTCATAAGTCATGATTTTTACCTAATTAAAATTAAAATATTAACACTATCATGTAATTAAGTGTGTAATATTGACATATTGAACGTATTTATCGTGTATTTAGAGGTGTTTCTATTTGATAACTCCCATCTGAGGGGTTACAAAAAAATTATTTTGTGATTTTAGTGAATGCAAGGCCAACTCGAAAAAATCGTTAGCTCGTTTTGCTGAAAAAATCGGTCAAAATCGGCAAAGTCGTCCGCGTTAATCGCTAAAAATCGGAAATGGCTTGGAATCGGAAATTGCCTCGGTCAAATAGCCTGTAGCGATTACTCGGCGAGTAATCGGCCTTGAAGAGCGATTTTGACTACAGTGTGCACAAGACTAGGACGGTAATATGTCCACGGAGCAGTTTCATAACCAACTCAAGGTACTTATATCTGACTTGCTTTGTCCAACTCGAGCCAATGATGCCTCACCTGTCTTAGATGGTTTGGTAACTTCTCCTATAGATATAAAGTTCTTTAATTTTTATAATTAGGTTGAATATTGTCCCAACACGTTCTATTATCCAGACATATACATAGATCCTTTAAATGTGCGTAGCCGCATCATAACTACCACGTCAGATCCCTTCTTTCACCAGTTTTTACTAGCTCTAATCGTCTTGGACATGCCCTTCACTTTATTGGAAGTTCAAACTTGAGTAATCTTATGTCAAAAACTAGTCCCAATTGCTACTTAGCTCTGCTCCATGTGGCATTAGCTTCACTTGCTTCACTGGGCAGAATAACTAACTGCAATGACACGTTTAGCAACACCAATGTGTCGCTTGCACTGTTCAGGCCTTGGCGAGGCCTCATACCAGTGGATAGACAGTTCTATGACATATATGATGTCTTTAATTCCTTTTTTGAGTTGTGCCAACTCTGAATTCTCGGACATATAACATTGCACCATCAATGTTGCATATTCCAATGACATTACTTGTCTTTGCTTAATGTTGCACTAATGTTGATGTATTGTACCGACCAGTAATTTGGACGGTAAAAAATGGAATCTACCGTAACACCGTATATATTTGTACCTTTGTTAAATCGAAAAATTACAACAGTTAAAAAAAAAGTTATCCCAAAAAGTTGCACAACTAATTAAATGTAAGTTAATTGTCGACTTAAAAGAGTGATACTTTCAAACCGCGAAGATATATTCTCGCGGAAATCCATCTGATTCATCAATTTATAAATCCATTTAATTCATGGCAGAATAAAAAAATTGCAATCAGTCAACCCGTCATTGTGCTTTAAAATTGAAGAACGAATGTACTTTGCCCAAGTTTTGTTGAAATTGTGGAAGTTTCACCGAATATTCATAAGCATGGCTTTGAAAAGAGAGAAGCTTCCTCAAATAAACAACTATTTTCACCTGAATATTATCAACCATAACTTTCACATAGGTTGCTCAAACAATATTTGGCATCACCTTCACACCCAAATAAGAACCAGGAAATATTATCATCCCCATCACAATAATTAGATATTTTAATCTTCCTTGCATTTGGAGCACCACCAATATACAACTTGCTTTTTTTCCAGCTAACTTCTTCTCTAGAAGCTCTCTGGTACATGCCCAACAAATCCACCAGATGTCTTAAGGTTCCTAAGAGATACACAAGATGCCGAGAGATCCATAAGATGTGATCAACAAAGAAGAAATATGTAAGAGATACACCTTTGGAAGTAACCTTAGTCTTCAACTTACCTTGTCTAACCAACTTTGTTATGTTTCTGCTAAGAACATCTTTAATCAGCATAAAAATAAGAGGAGATAATGGATTACCTCTTTCAACTCTGAAAAACACTTAAAGGTTCTCATTCAAAAGAATTAAAATCATAGTTGATTGGAGGATATTAAAAATCCAAATACACCATTTTTCAAAGAAACAATGTTATTTAAAGATTTCATACATTGTTAGCTCACTGTATCAAAACCCTATGGTCCTACGTGATCTCCAAATTCAACCCCCGCAATATCGTACTTTCTTATGATGTAATCTTATTGACCATCTTAGAATCAAGATAAATATTTTGGTGAATATTTCTTCCCTTCTTAATTGGTAATGACTTTGAAGAAAAATTATCAGTAATGATTAGAATATTTGTCAAATAATTAGAATATCGGTAATGACTTTGAAGAAAAAATTATTGAGACCGATAAACATAAAGATTCGAAGAAAAATAGTAACATGCATCATAGGTAACAACACCAACAGACTAGAGTTAACACCGAGACATCACCTAGCATATCTCATAGGACCACAAACATAGAATTGGCTTCCAATACTATGAATAAAACTTTTTTCCAGCTCATCCTCTACAATATCTTTAATTACCTTATTGGAAACTATTAAAGCAAGTTACTCAATCAATGCAAGCTCGGAAATTTTCATATCAGGGACTATTTGTTAGTTTTTCGTTTAAAGCTCTTGTAGCTCTAATCTCTTCTTTTGTTAGTTTCCGTACTTTAGTAGTCTTCTATTATTATTTTTTATTTTATTTTAAGAAGACCATCCATATATTTACCTTTATCTTCGATTATACCTTGTCTTTCATTGCCCTGCTCGATGCCTTGCACTCAGAAACAAAATGATAAGTGATTTTACAATGTGAACAAAATTTTGGTGAATTAGGAATCTCCATTAATTTACAAAAACCGCTTACATTTCCCTAAACTTCACCTATATTTTATTTGACTATGGTACATAGCAAAACCCAGTACACTAGAATGATAGTCAAATTCTCTCCTCAAAATAACGTCATCTACCTTAGACAACATTAATTCTTCTGTCTAGTACCCAATCTTTTAAATCAACAAGATTTACCTTAGTAGACTGAGGATAGGCTCGTTCGGAAGACTTATATATTGGTACGCATGAGCCTCGTGTTTGTACGAGATTGAGAAAATCTCGAGTTTCTTGATGAGTGATTGAGATCATGTCCTGGTATAACTAGCGGGCCCAGCTGAGGGAAGGGCTAGTAGCTAATTGTGAGGCTCATGTGGCTAAAAGCTGATTCTCTCTCATGAGGCTGAGATCGAGTCTCTCTCACGAAGGATGAGAGCAGAGCCTCACTCATTCCCCTTTTGTAAGTCCCTTCAGACAAGCACATGAGCTCTGGGGAACAATCGTGACTCAGTCGCATGAACTTACATATCTTGTGTTCTGAATGAGATCAAGAAACCTGTTACGTGACTAGTGTGGATGTCTCATGGAGTCAATGGGACGTGCCCATGGGAACTACTTTATATGGTAGAGTGCGAGTCGCTATGAGACCATGGAGACCCGAGCCTCGCTCATGCCCGTCGGGTCTCATGAAGAGTCAGGATTAAATGCGAAATGGTGCTTTTATATCATGTCACAAAATCACCATTTAAACTAGTATTTTAACAATCATATGTTATTGTGTTGTTCTTTCTTTTGTGATTCAGAATAATAAACCATCTAAGAATCGTATCACTTTTTTGTTCTAATAAACGCTCAAAAAAAATTAGTAAATCATATAGAAAAAAATGATATAATATATTACAATTTAATTTTAGTGTCTACATATATAAAAATGCATGGTACCATAGCACGAAAGAGTAACACCGTTTTTGTTATTACCCAACTAGCCAATATCACTGTAGTAGAGTGATAGAGTTATTAGGTAATAATGTCGGTGATCTGAGTTTGAAATTTGTCAACACCATATTTTTTATTGACCACAAAAGAAAGAAAAAAAAAATTACGCAAAGGTGAGACCATTTAACTATTCGGTTCCCTAACTCTTCTTTGAGAAAACAAAAACATTGCGCAATTATATTTTGACAGAGCGGATGCGGATGGTCAACGATCATCCAATTTGTAATATATGCCCGGCTACGGACGGGACGGCTGTTATACACTCGTTCTCAATTATGTTAGTCAAGGGAAAGCAACTGAAACAACAGTCAAGGGTATACTACAATTTAAAGATCGAACAGGGTGTTATGTGAAATTAAACCATTTTCTAGTTTTCCATATGGATAACATTTCATTAAAACGGACGGCAACTTGTCAAAGGATTTTCATCCTCTTTTCATAGTTATTGACGAAATCATTATAATATTGAAGAGGTCTTATAATAAGCATTAGCACTATGCTAGAGTTAGTATAAAAAAACATAAACATAATGGAAGGTGGCAAGTGATCATGGATATGATGATACAGTCTGTCTAATTGGTGGACTACAGCCAAAATCCTCTATGTATGTTGTTCTTATCTCGTGCCCTTTTTCTATATGTTTCCTAATTCTGCAACAGTCAAAATCAGTAATAAACTGCACACAATCAAATTATGCAACAGTGCACACACACACTGCACAATCTAGTTAGATACTTGTGCCACTCTTTTGAGGACCTCTTATATTCCTAGTTAGATCCTTGGAGTCTCTTAACGGCGGGAGTCTTCACTTGCTCGTCTAATAACCAATTGCTGATTACTACCGCTTGCAACTAGTGGGTTTATGAGTGCGCTTTCAAGCCTCGTGACTATTTCGGCAAAAATGATTTTTTTTAAAGTCGGACAAAATGGAAGGCCAAAAAGATGATCAAAATATGGGACAGAAAAAAATGAAAAGAAAAAGCTATGTGACACCCATCATAACTACACACAAAAACACTCCATGCTTATTTACGGTGGGGAAGGGTACCACTTTTTGTCCCATATCTAGACTCTCCCTTTTGTCCCAAATTTGGACTATCCATTTTGTCCTAAAAGGTTCGGTCAAAAAATGTACAAAAATTCTTGATGAACCGTCCAAATGGACGACACCAAAACCATATATACACAATAAAACAAAAGATGAGACCCATTGTTTTTCCTTGGGGTGGACCCTACCAATTTCATGTGTCTATGCAGTTTTGCCATAGTTTAATTATAAATCCACTATGAACAACTCAAGAATTTGTTACATCTTTCTTTCTTTATGGAGCCTAATATAGGGACTTACAAATCCGCTAGACGGGCTACTCATGTAAGACAAAATTATGTCATGTATTGGAAAACTTAAATTCCCTATCATGTATTTTCTAATAACAATTAAAGTGTCCTTAATTATTTATAGTTAATGATTTAATTAGGTTGGTTGATTTAGTTTTAGAGTTTAGTTTAGATTAATGATTTTATTTATAGTTAGTAATAGAAAAAATCAGATTAAAAAAATTGGAGGGAAGAAGTTGAAGAAAAAAGATTATTTTTTTTGGAAAATCCAATTTGTATTCATACAATGGAAAAGAGTAATTTTAGTGAGAAAATTTGAGATGGGTGAATCCTTGGATGATACATCAAACAAATTTTTGTAAAAAAAAAAATGAACTCTATAAGCTTTTCAGTCCTATTTACGGCCAGGTTCATATTAAAGCCCAACCATGAAAGGGTACTTTAGACATTTGATAGTTCCTTTGAGTCCCCCTTACCAACTACCTAGTCAATAGGAATCCTTAAAAAGCCCCTCAATTAGATCTGTACGCCCCATATATTTTATTTTTTTTAATTTAGAAAAGGGATTTCATCGAATTCGAACTGAGTTTACATAAACTTCCTGAGCAATCCAACCTTGAATATCAAGAGGGAACTCATCAAAATATTCAAAATCAGTTCTCAACAATCTAGTTTTTTTTAGCTAACTTATCCGCAACTCCATTAGAATCTCTTCTAATTGAAACACACTGCCAGTGACTAATTTTATTCAAAAGAAACTTAATATCCAAAATTAAAGCTTGATTCATCCAATGAACACAGGGAGTTGGTTCATTGACGGATTTAACCAAGATTTCACTATCAGATTCAAAAATGACATTGTTGAGCTTTCTTGAGATAACCAGAGATACAACTACCTTTATAGTCTTGCACTCCAGTTCCTCCACTTCAACTCCTTGCTTAATTAGTCCATTAAAATATTGTCCTTGCATACCACAGCAGGTACCTGCAAGATCTCTTACAATCAGTCATGTACCACCCTGCAAACTTTCAAAATGAAAGATGCATTTAAATTAATCTTCAGATAACCAATAACTGGAGGCTTCCATCTCAGAGTCTGTAAGAGAGTATTAAGTATTAACAGAGTTGTTAGGTACAAGATAAACAATCGTGTTTATGCTATCTAGAGTCATTATCTTATTTGGATTATGATTCTGAAAGATTTTTGAGCATATATCCTTCCAGATAGCCTAAATAAAAACCATAAGTAGTTTGTTTATGTCCTCTCTTAATAGACATGTACGAAAATTCAAATTAACACCACCAGTGAACCAAGATATTACCCAGTTCCTGAAAGATCCATGCTGTATCAAAATATTACCCACATTAATGTTTAAAGCTAACCAAATAGATATAGCATAAAGACAATTGATGAAAAGATGATCACTGGACTCACTAGGATGATCACACAAACTACAATGAAGTTCAATTCCAGATTTATATCTAAAAAGTTTATCCCTTGATGGAACAATATCTTTAATGCATTTCCAGACAAATAATTTGACTTTGTGGGGAAGCTTAATTTTCCATAAAACTTTCCAAACTTGTTGAGGAAAAAAATGAGTACCTGCAGTAGAGTGAGGATGTCTAGTCAAAACATTGTACACACTTTTAACAGACAATAAACCTTTCCTATCTGGCAACCAAATAAGAGAATCATTTCTTATAACATGAACATTCATTGCTAGAACTTTATTAGCAGAATCAGGTTCAAAAAGATAATGAATTAGTAACAAATTCCAATTCCTAGTGCCAACATGAAAAAGCTCATAGACACAAGTATAAGAAATAGTATTAACTAAACCTTCAGCAGGAACAGGAAGGTGATCTAAGCCTATGACCCAGCAATCAAACCAAATATTAATCCTAGTACCACATCTTACAGCCCAAAAACTGTCGTTCTTAATAATTCTATACACATGTATATACCTCTCCATATCCAAGAACAACTTTCATTTAGTTTCTGCAAACGTAGAATACTACAGTTGAGAAAGTACTTAGCTATTAGAATTTGAACCCACAACTCATCATGATCATTAATGATTTTCCAGACCAACTTACAAATGATAGAAATATTAAAGGTCTCTAGATCTCTAAATCCTAGTCCACCTAAATCCTTAGACTTGTTAATATTATCCCAAGCAATAAATTTAATTCCTTTACCAATTTTATGTCCCCACCAAAAATTTATCTGCAAAGAATCAAGCTTACCAATTAGAGTAGTTGGGATTTTAAAACAACCCATTTGATAAGTAGGTAAAGATTTCAAAACAGATTTAATCAAAGTAGATGTACCTGCTTGATTAAGAGTGGTACCTAAATAATTCTTGAGCCTAGCTTCAAAAGATTGAACTATAAGATCAAAAGATTTTACCTTAGAATGACCAAGTAACAAAGGAGCACTAAGATATTTCTCTGAATCAGTTACTACAGACATATTAAGAGCATTAGCAAGATCAACACAAGTTTTATGACAAATATTCATGCTAAAATATACACAAGATTTATCAAAATTAAGCATCTGACCAGAAAGATCACCAAAATCCTGAAGAATCTGTAAAAAATTGTCAACATGCTGCATATTAGCTTGACCAAAGATTAAGATATCATCAGCAAAAACAAAATGTGATATTGGAGGAGCTTTCCTTGAAACTTTAACACCAGTTATATGTTTATTAATTTCAGCTGCAAGCAAAGACCTAGTTGGGAATTTTATAGCCAAAATAAAAAGATAAAGGGATAAAGGATCCCCTTGTCTAATTTCTCTAGTGGGAACAAACTGGTCACAGGGTGAGCCATTAAGCAGTACATTAATACTAGTAGTAGAAACACACTGCATAATAAGATTGCAAAATTCAGTTTTAAAACCAAAACTCTCAAGAACTTTATTTTGAAAATTACATTCTAATCTGTCAAAAGCTTTTGACAAATCAAGTTTGAGGGCCATTGTACCACTTAAACCTTCCTTTTGTTTAATTGAATGAATTATTCATGAGCAATAATAATATTGTCATGTATGGCTCTTCCTGGTACAAATGCAGCCTAATAAGGAAAAATCAATTTTTTGAGAAGTGGTTTGATTCTGTTGGCCAAAATCTTAGACACAATCTTATCAGAGGAATTACATAAACATGTAGGTCTAAATTCAAATGGTGATTTAGGACTTTTATACTTTGGGATAAGAGAGATATAAGTCCTATTTAGACTTCTAGGCATGTGACCAATTTGAAAAATCCTTTGAACCACATCAATTATATCCTTACCTACCAGTGACCATTGAGAATGATAAAAACCAGCTTGGAAACCATCAGGACCAGGAGCACTCCAAGCAGGCATATTCTTAAAAACATTTTTTATTTCAAGATCACTAGGCATGGCATGAAGCATATATGAAAACACTGTGGGTACCAAAATACACCACCAACTTTTTCGTAGGAAATCTGTATGGACAAACTCAACACAACTCCGAGAGCTAAAACTCAATCAAGGAAATTGTCTAGAGTTATCTCTCTCTCTCTCTCTTGTTGTTAGAACGTTTACAGAACTGAATCCGTGAACCTAACTACAGAGAGAGTTCTTGGACGGTACCAAAGACCAATATCCAAGGATCAATCAAGTGTTATCCAACAAACAAGGTCGGACCTATCACTGTGATTGATCAACGCACAACCTGTGATATTTTAATTATAAAGATAAACAATATAATGCGGAAAATAAATAACACAGACACCAGGAATTTCGTTAACGATGAAACTGAAATGCAGAAAAACCCCGGGACCTTGTCCAGATTGAACACCAAACTGTATTAAGCCGCTACAGACACTAGCCTAATACAATTAACTTCGTTCTACAATGTAGTTGAGTCCGAATTCAGTCTCCCACTGATTAAGGTATAGTCACGCTCCTTGCGACTCTTGAATCCCAGCAAGACTCTACGCAATTGATTACATTAGAAGATCTCACACCAAGTAAGAGTTGCTTCAACTCAGTTGAAGACTTTAAACCAAATCTACCTCCCACATATTAAGCCTATATAATTGATTTCCTGATTTACGATCTAAACGGATGATCAAATCAAATGAAAGATCCAGGTGATGGAAATCGATAGCAACTTGAAAAAAGTATGGCTATCCTCAAAATATGGACTTATGCAACCTGAAATGCATCCTATATTATTATTCACCTCACAAGTATAAAACTTGCGGAATCACAAAGTTTAATATGAAGAGAACTTTGTGATTACTATCTATCTTGTTCAAGTGATAAATCAACAATTGAACAAGATCAGGATACTTAAGTTATCAAGATAAAAGATAACTAGTCCTGACTTCACGAATCCCAATGAAGTCTTTGATAGTCGTTAAACCCTAAAAGGGTTTCTAGAGAGGACGACTCTAGATACAACTAGGACACACCAAAAAGTAGTGTCGGGATTCAAAGATCCCAGTTGCCAATATTTCCCCTTATATAGACTTCAAAACCAAGGTTGCTTTAGGTTTAAGCTAAGATGACTTTAGAAACAAGCAAATAATATCCACCATTAGATGAAAGATTTGAATCTTAATCACATAAAAAAGATATACACTCTGGTTAGGTAAACCGAAACCGAACCGTGTATAAAGACTATATTCAACATGGTTATCCGAAACTATCCGGTTTAAACTTAAAAGCTTAACACTAATTTCCATGAACACTAAGACATTAATCTTGAGTCACAATCATGTGATCAAAGGAGTCAAGTGTTAATTAGAGAATTAATCAAATGCAAATTATCTTAGAGAAATAATTTAATCGCAATAGAATCATAATTGTTAGAGCACTGCTCGGTCAAACTCGTAAGCGTTGCTATCTCAAGCTTGTTTGTCAATGTTAGTGATCAAAACTATAAGTCTTGATTTCTAGTCTACTTATGGTGATGTCTCAGACTAGGATAGATTGTGTAGTTGAGCATTAGACTTCACGACATTCATCAATTGAAGACGAAGAACTACAAAGGAGAGCTAATGGAACTTCATCAACAAAAGGTATGTGGAGACTAAAACTCATCTATCACTTGGAAGTTTATTTCTACTCTATCTCCTATATTGAGACAAAAGTCGTATTACTATATAGTATTCGATTATACAAATTTGAGATTTCGAGATGAGTTTAACTCGCTTACATATTTCTCGAAATATGTGTTGGTAAGCTTTCGCTTCAACCAAGTTCATCATATATTCTTGACGAAAGTCAAAAGATGATCATGTGAAAATCGCCGAGTAACATCTTACATGGTTTATGTGATACAATCATTTGGTGTAGACTTGGAATGTTTCGTAATGATTATTTCAATAACTTGAAAATTGCTTTGATGTTAATTGTTCGTTAAACAGCTATTGCCATCCTCTAAGAATGTTTCAATGATTGAAATAGAGTTTAGAACACTTAACCATCATTGGATTATAAACATAGTATGTGTTCTTGCATATATGTAATCCATGACCGGAACTATAGTATTCGTACCCGTATGCGTACCTGTTAGTTGTGAAATTCCGAGTACCTAAGTACACATATCCGTACGCGTACTGGCGAAGGGTTTGGGTCCGAGAATTTCTGTTGTGTTTGGAAGTATGTGTACCCGTTTGCATACTGGCGAACCCAAACTCATTCTGGCTACTTTAACTATGCGTACCCGTTTGCATACTTGAGTGGTTAAAGTTCTAGAATCGGTTTGTTCATGAACTAATACATTTATATAATAAGGAATGCATTCTTTACAAACCGTGGCTATAATGTTCATGAATTGATTCGAGTGAATCAAACCGATTTTACTTCAATTGTGTTCTTGTATACTTCTATGAGAATATAGCAATTGAACAACTCTATAACTTTTTTCATTTGAGTCATTTGAACTAGTTGTGGTTAAGACAAATAAGGTTGATATGAGAGTGTTCATATAGGTAACCTCTGTTAATTACTGTTGAGCCAACCTAGTGTACACGTTTAGGTACGGTTACTCAAACCTAAATGAAGGTACATTTCATTTGTGTATAACAAGCTAAGTTCGATTTAACGGTTGAAAGATATTAGCTTGAATCTAATCAGGTTTTCATCTAACGGTGAATATTGAATGCTTTGTTACCAAGGTAACTTAGATTGCAAACCCTGATTTGAAAACTATATAAAGGAGAACTCTAGCAACTGGGAAACCTAATCCCCACACCTCATGTGTGATACTAGTTGCGACTAGAGTCGATTTTCCTTTAACCTTAGGTTTTTCACGAAACCCTATAGGTTAACGACTGAAAGACTTCTCAGTAGTTGCGTGTTCTTATCTTACTTCTACTATCATGATTGAGTATTATCTTTGCTAATATTTTCTTGAGATTTATCTCCGATAGGTAAGATTAAAAGTAGTCACAAACATCTTCGTCTCATCGTTTTTGATTCCACAATATCTTGTTTCGCTTCCATACGATTAAGATTATTGTGAGGTGATTGATAATACTAGGATGTTCTTCGGGAATATAAGTCCGGTTTATCAATTGGTTCCTATGCACCTTGATTTATCAAAGGACGGAACAAAACTCGTAGGTATTTCTGTGGAAGACAGATTTATCTATTCAATAGACTTTTCTGTGTGAGACAGATTTGTTTATCAAGTCTTCGAATTTGGGTCGTACCAACTCTTAGTTGTGGGTGAGATCATCTAAGGGAATCAAGTGCGTAGAATCCTGTTGGGGTTCAGAGACGTAAGGAGCGCAACTGTACCTTAATCAGTGTGATATTGATTAGGGCTGCAATGACCCGTCCCTCCACCGATACTGTCCCCACTTAGCCACTGCGGTTATCCGACAGTGTGTGTTTTTTTTAATGGGCAACGCTACGGTGATCCAGCAACAACTTCCCAGGAAGTCACCCATCCCTGGATTACTCCCGCCTGAGCACGTTTAACTGTAGAGTTTTCTGCCAACTATGGAGCCAATTGTGCTGAAAAGGCCTCGGTATAATGTAGACGTTCCTTGCCTCTTGTGAGACCAGTATCTGACATAACACCCCAGCATACTCTCTCACCGGAGCACAAGCAAACAGTCCCTAGTTGTATCCCAACTAACACCGATATTGTTCCCACTTACCCACTGCGGTTATCCAGCAGTGTGGGATTTTTAACGGCACTACTGCAGTCATCCAGCAGCAGCTTCCCGAGAGGTCACCCATCCCGTGACTACTCTCGGCCGAGCACGCTTAACTGAAAAGTTTTCCCCACAACTCAGTCAAGTGAACTCATCAGGCCTCGGTATAATGTAGACGTTCGTTGCCTCTTGTGAGACCAGTATCAATATCAACGGCCTAGCATAATCTCCCATGTGAGAACAAGCGACCCGTCCCTAGTTGTATCCCAACTAACACTAATATTGTTCCCACTTATCCATTGCGGTTATACAGCAGTGTGGGATTTTTAACGGCACTACTGCGGTCATCCAGCAGCAGCTTCCCGAGAGGTCACCCATCGAAGTCACCCATCCTGTGACTACTCCCGACCGAGCATGCTTAATTGAGAAGTTTTTCCCGCAACTCAGTTAAGTGAACCTATCAGGCATCGGTATAATGTAGATGTTCGTTGCCTCTTGTGAGACCAGTATCTAGCTCAACGGCCTAGCATACTCTCACATGCGAGAACAAGCAACCCGTCCCTAGTTGTTTCCCAACTAACACCGATATTGTTCCCACTTATCCACTGCGATTATCCAGCAGTGTGGGATTTTTAACGGCACTACTGCAGTTATCCAGCAGCAGCTTCCCGAGAGGTCACCCATCTTGTCACTACTCCCGTCCGAGCACGCTTAACTGAGAATTTTTTCCCACAACTCAGTCAAGTGAACCCATCAGGCCTCGGTGTTAGGAAAGGACAAATCATTACTTACATTCCATTCGGCCAACCACTGCCGAATATTGGGGTATTACAAGGGCTCAACTACATTCCAGTCCGAAGTTCATTGGTAGTAGGCTAGTGTCTATAGTGGCTTAATACAGTGTGGTGTTCAAAGCTGGACTAGGTCCCGAGGTTTTTCTGCATTTGCGGTTTCCTCGTTAACAAAATTTCTGGTGTCTGTGTTATTTCTTTTCCGCATTATATTTTGTTATATAATAGAAATATCACAGGGGTTGCGTTAAGTTCAATCAGTTCTTTAATCCGACCTTTGGGTTGTTGATTGAATTGATTGACACTTGGATATTGGTTTGTGATACCGTCCAAGTTATTTCTCCTATTCAATCGGGCTCGCAAATTCCTATTTGTTTGATTGCAGATTGAATTGAGAAATTGAGATACAACTCTTTGATATACTTTTCTATAGATTGAGTCTGACTGTCTAGTTGATTCTTTTGAAAGTATATTGGAGTTTGTCTATTCAGATTGCCGAACGAAATATTGGGTGTGGTTGTTAGACCCCCGTTTTTTCAATTGGTATCAGAGCAGGCAAACACATTTAAGACCTCATAAGTCTGTGTTTGTAGCGATCTGAATATGAACAGAAGTGCTATCTCTATAAACGTACCACCAGTCTTCGATGGCTCAAATTACTTATGGTGGAAAATTGCTATGCGTGCGTTTATTCAAGCGCGTGATTTTCGATCATGGGTTTATGTTGTTAATGGCTATGATCCTCCGGAAGTTATAGAATGCGATGTAAAAGTTCCAAAGGATATTGGTAAATATGATGCTGCCGAGATTCTTGTTGCAAAGAAAAATTCTGACGGATTAAATGCTATCATCCATGCCATTACCCTAGAGCTCTAGCATCATGTGTCTACTTGTACAAAGTCTAAAGATGCTTGGGATATCTTAGAAACCGTATTTGAAGGGAATACCTATGAAAAAGAAGCTAGGCTTCAAACCTAAATTCTGATTGGGAAAACCTTCGTATGGCAGATGAAGATTCATTTGATGAGTTTAAGCACAGAGTGTCTGAAATTGTTAATGCATCTTTTGCGTTGGGTAAGACTATTCCTGAAAAGGAAATTGTGATGAAAATTCTCAGATCGTTGCCATCCAGATACGATTCTAAGAAGCATGCCATCGTTGAAGAAACAACCTTGATACTCTTTCCAGAAATACTCTTGTTGGAAAGCTAAAGATTTTCGATCTTGAACTTTGTCAGAGAGAAGAACGTCACTTGCTAGTCAACTCTGTTGCTACATCTGATAAAAAGTATCGACATCCTAAATTGATTGATACAAGAATTGAGAATTGCTTTAATTCAACTCTATCATTGTTTATACAACAGTTAAAGAAGACTCTCAGATAGAGTAAAAGAAAGTCTCAAAAGAAAAATCATTCAGTCAAAAAAAGGAAAAGAAAAGTTCAGAAAAACTATGATAATGGAACTTGTTCCAAGTGCTATAGAAGTGTCCATGATACTTCCAAAAGTTATGATGAGGAGTTTGGTGAGTTAACTAAAGCATGGATGGCTACTCTTGACTACTGTCCTGAGGAAAATATCTGTGAAGGTTCTCTTAACTTCCTTGCTGATAATCACACTTGTCCTCCTAACAGTCCTGATTATTCCACAATTTACAATCTTACTTCTCCAGAAGAGTTTCAACTGGAAAAGGAAGCCTTAATTAAAAGGATTGATAATCTGGAATCTCAACTGCTTATGTTAAGACAAGAAATTGTTGTCTCTCGCAATTGTGATCCTACTAAGATACATCGAACCTCTTCGATTAACTATTCTAGTCATTATCAGCAAGTTACTCCTGATTCTATATCATTCTCAAATCACCCTAACAAAAAGGATGATATAGAAAAATACAAGGACATACCAAATGGTTTGGTTCTCTTGTGTGGAAATCAGGATCATCTAGATACAGTGTGCATAAGGTATCAAGAAAATCTCTCCTATGTTAAACCTTGTTTTCAGAAGATGAAAAGGAAATCTCCTAAGAAACCTTCACCTCTTTCAAAAGAGATTTCCAAAGCCATTCATAGTTTTCGAAAATCAAAAAACAGGGCATTCGAAACTGTGCTGAAAAGAAAGAATGATGCACATAACTCTTCTTCCATGAAGACAAAACAGAAACAAGGAATAACAAATACTTCTTCCTCTCATAAGAAACCACCCAGTCCTGCTTTGGATTGGAGAAATTACAATCTGTAATAAGGTTTAAGATGGTTCTTGTTATTTTCTCTCTTTGACAAGAACCATAATCTTCAAGAGGGTTGTGATGAAATATTTCTGTTGATCCTCTAGATTGTTTATGTTCTTTTTGTGGCTCTTTGTGTTTGTTGAGCCAAGAACCGTTTCTGTACATAAACGGCTTTTCCTTGTAAGACTTTTTCTCGGGGATAACCAAATTATGTTAGGGTTTTGGTCAAAAGTCTTTTTGGAAATTTATCCCCTATCTTCCATCTTTTTAAGATGAAGATTTCGAGAGTATTTCATTTATCTCTTCTATCATGTCCTCATCAAGTCTTTTGGAAGAAGATTCAAGTTCACTCTTTAGGGCACTTACTTGTTCCGAGATTCATGGTTAAAGAGAGCTTATCAAAAGGAGAGACAGAGGGAATTCCATCAAAGGAGGAATCACGTTTGTCAAAGCAGATCTCACTATCCGAAGAATCAAAACGAATCTTCTTGGAAGGAAAAAGAACAATATTGAATCCAGGATTGATCCATGCCATGATAAAAAAAGATGATAGAAAAGATGGATAACCTTGAATCCAGAATTGATCTAATCGAAGATGAGCTTGACAAATATAGGGAATATGAGAAGAGTATTCAAAGTAAGTGAAATGTTTTATGGGAGTTGTTTCCTTTTAAGAATTGTCTAGGAAACTTCTTATGAGAATTTATTCTTGTGTTTTTAAGAAGGATAATTAGGGTTTGGAATAGTCATTATTGTGAGTACACATAGCTATTGCCAACGTTTTCATCTTGCAATGTTTTTAGATTTATTTATTTAAATTCTAAGTTATTTGGAAGATGATTTTTTTAAGTATTAATCTTTATGGTTTTATATATTGCAATTTGTTATGGGATATGTTGTTTACGTCCATGAACCATGACTGTCCCATATTTGTTCAAAAGTTAACTCAATTATATGTCGGTATCAAAATATTGATAAAAGATAGAATGAACTTTTGACTACAACAGTTAAGCCTATTATGTCATTATGCAAATAATGATGGAAGATAGGATGAACTTTTGTTTACAAAGATTAAGTCTATTATATGTCATTGTGCAAATAGTGATGAAAAATAGAATGAATCTTTCATTATTCCGCAGTATTGGTCTTTCCCTGATCCACATCTTTGTGTATGTACTGTGCGGCTCCGTAAGTTCTCTTATGTTGAGCATGACTAATTGAATTGATCATTTTCCTTGTGGTTAATTCAATTGAGATTTTTGGATACAAATTCATGTTTCATGTGATTTTTTAATGTCCAAAGAAATCCTTCTTTTCTTGTAAAAGTAAGGTCGCTCTTGTTGTTCTTTCGGGAATGACATTTTATGGGGAGAGTTCTTAATTGAACTTGTGCTTAATTGCCAAATCTTTGTGGGGAGTGCAGCTGTGGAATATTGTAGGAGTTTTCTCGTATCTTTATAAACTCCTTGATGAATACACTAAGTTTCGACTATGTGAAATCATCGAAACAAGTTGATATGTTGTTCTCTTTTGGTCATGAAGTATCTCTATGAAAATTTCATGAGGATCCCCACTAGTTTTCGTACCTTTGCCAATTTGTATTGACAAAAAGGGGGAGAATTAATGTGTAGTTCACACTACAAATACATATGGTTTACGGATCATTATGTAAGGGGGAGTGGTTTTCATTGTGAGATGAAGTATTGGCTAAGGGGGGGTGATACATATCACCATAATATTGTTGTCAAAGTTGTGATACAATTGGACTTTGATGTTGTGTAATAATACTATGACATTGTATAACAATGATTGAGAGCAATTGTTTTCTCATTGTTATTGCTACGGATCTTCAACAACTATGATGCTGAGTTGAACACATTTGGAATCATTGGAGTACTTGGAAGTGACGAAGATTTCGAGTAATGTTGAAGAACCAAGGAGATCAAGCATTTGGATGAGAAGCTACAAAGTTTATTTATTTTGTAATCCATATGTATTGATAGTTTTGTCACTAAAATTGACAAATGAGGAGATTGTTAAAGCACTGCTCGGTCAAACTCGCAAGCGTTGCTATCTCAAGCTTGTTTGTCAATGTTAGTGATCAAAACTATAAGTCTTGATTTCTAGTCTACTTATAGTGATGTCTCGGACTAGGATAGATTGTGTAGTTGAGCATTAGATTTCACGGCGTTCATCAATTGAAGACAAAGAACTACTAAGGAGATCTTGTGGAACTTCATCAACAAAAGGTATGTGGAGACTAAAACTCATCTATCACTTGGAAAGTCTATTTCTACTCTATCTCCTATATTGAGACAAAAGTCGTATTACTATATAGTATTCGATTATACACATTTGAGATTTCGAGTTGAGTTTAACTCGCTTACATATTTCTCGAAATATGTGTTGGTAAGCTTTCGCTTCAACCAAGTTCATCTTATATTCTTGACGAAAGTCAAAAGATGATCATGTGAAAATCGCCGAGTAACATCTTACATGGTTTGTGTGATACAATCATTTGGTGTAGACTTGGAATGTTTCGTAATGATTATTTCAATAACTTGAAAATTGCTTTGATGTTAATTGTTCGTTAAACAGCTATTGCCATCCTCTAAGAATGTTTCAATGATTGAAATAGAGTTTAGAACACTTAACCATCATTGGATTATAAACATAGTATGTGTTCTTGCATATATGTAATCCATGACCGGAACTATAGTATTTGTACCCGCATGCGTACCTGTTAGTTGTGAAATTCCGAGTACCTAAGTACACATATCCGTACGCGTACTAGCGAAGGGTTTGGGTCCGAGAATTTCTGTTGTGTTTGGAAGTATGTGTACCCGTTTGAACACATACTAACCTCTGTTAATTACTGTTCATATAGCTAACCTCTGTTAATTACTGTTGAGCCAACCTAGTGTACACGTTTAGGTACGATTACTCAAACCTAAATGAAGGTACATTTCATTTGTGTATAACAAACTAAGTTCAATCTAACGGTTGAAAGATATTAGCTTGAATCTAATAAGGTTTTTCATCTAACGGTGAATATTGAATGCTTTGCTACCAAGGTAACTTAGATTGCAAACCCTGATTTGAAAACTATATAAAGGAGAACTCTAGCAACTGGGAAACCTAATCCCCGCACGTCCTGTGTGATATTAGTTGCTACTTGAGTCGATTCTCCTTTAACCTTAGGTTTTTCACGAAACCCTGTAGATTGTGAAGCCAGACCCAACTATTTTCTCTGTAGTTGCGTGTTCTGATCTTACTTCTACTATCGTGATTGAGTATTATCTTTGATAAGATTTGCTTGAGATTTATCTCCGATAGGTAAGATTTAAAGTAGTCACAAACATCTTCGTCTCATCGTTTGTGATTTCACAATATCTTGTTTCGCTTCCATACGATTAAGATTGTTGTGAGGTGATTGATAATACTAGGCTGTTCTTCGGGAATATAAGTCCGGTTTATCAATTGATTCATGTGCACCTTGATTTATCAAAAGACGGAACAAAAATCGTAGGTATTTCTATGGGAGAGATTTATCTATTAAATAGACTTTTCTATGTGAGACAGATTTGTTTATCAAGTCTTTGACTTTGGGTCGTAGCAGAGAAACTGGCATCTAAAATTCTAAGAACATAACATTACTCCACATAAATAATATCACAGACCTGTTTCTTGTTTATTCAAGTGAGAAAGTCTCTACATAGTCCTGTATAGCAACCCTAGGGGTAAAAATGATATCAACGCCATGCAAATAAAAAATACAAATCCCAGTATATTTGCAATCAGTAGTTTCATCCGCTCTACAACAAAGTTGTTATTTAGCTGAAAGGGAGACATCAGACGCATCAAATTCCATAAGGTTGTTCTGTGTCAAATTTATTATTAGCAATAGTCTCACATAAAATAAAACTTCTGTATATTAGAATTTTTGGGAATGCACAGAATTATTACTAATATGAGAAGTATCCAAGAAAGTAAGAGTTTATAAATTCAATCAGTAAGAGTTTATAAATTCGGCAAGCGGCAAAAATCCGGTTCGGCAAAACTTTGTGGATTATCCGGCTAGATGAAATGTAAATTTGGTATACGTGGTTTGGAAAAAACACTGAAATGCGTAAATTCGTGTTTAATGCGTTTTGCATATCTAAATTCAACTGAAAAGGTTCGGCATATTGTATACATACATACATAATAATTAATATTATCTCTTTTGCAGAAACAAAGGAGTATTTTATTAGGCAAATCAAATAATTTAGTATAACAAAATCTATATGGAGGTAAATTCTTTAAGGTATGACTGAACTATAACATTAACATTGAAATGTTGAGGTTAATATACTATTTTTAACTGGCTCAAGTTAAAAATAAATTGAGGTTACTATTTTATAGCACAGAGGTTACTAATTTAGAGAGTATCACTATAAATTGAGGTTTTAATGTATATAATAGACATACAGAAAAAATACCCTTACCTCTCCAATCTTATACTTACGATCCAATCCCTCAAATCTCTCAACCAGGTTAAAGTTGTCCAGAAGGTAGTCCAACATTTGTGAGTACTTGGTGTCATCTTCCCAAGCAATATCTGATCTGAACAGAGGAACAGATGCAGTTTACCCTTAATAAAGACACATACATATGACACCGACTTACAATTCAAGTAGAACTCTATGACCATCCTTGCAAGTATTATTAATGCACTCATTCATAACTCTAGGCTAGCGAACAAAGCTTCCAATCAATCAGTATGACTGAAACACGTAGTTACCTCTCAGATAGCCCAAACCTATAAATAGCAATTGCAATGGCATCCATTTCGCCGAGCAGTATCGACTGCTTTATCCCTTTTTTACAAGCACCACTTGCCTCCAATCGAAAATTTACGCCTGAATATTCGTTAACTAATTGATCAACCTGAAAGAGAATAAGAACAGAATTCAAAGGGTGCTCAAACTGATCATGGAAAAAAGGAGCAAGGGACCTCGCTAGCAGTTTGAAGAACATACCAGGCAACAGTAGTAATCAAGAGCAACACTTTGGCCAAGAACACTACCAATCGTACAGATACCATCAATGTTCAAGTGCTGCAGCATTATATAGTTTGGCCCACCTTGCATCCACGTTTGTAAATCCGGCTTTTCTCTCACCTCGTAATCTATGATAACAAAACAATAGGTCAAACATATGGCAATATAAGATTTCAACAAAAACCAATCCTTTAGCCCCAAACAAGTCGGGGTAGGCTAGAAATGAAATCCATGCCAAAGTTACCAAAAAAAAATAATAAATAAATTAATTAATGCCACCCAAAATGCTACTCCTCCGTCGATGTTATATAGGCGAAGTTTTAGTTTTTGGTCGTCCATCTGTATAGGATATAGGTATAGTTCTTATTGCTAGATAACTTTTTCCATATATACCCTTATTTATGATAGTGGTATTAGTTTTCATCAAAAAGTATAGGATAGGAAAAAAGAACAGATATTTATGAAATCAATATGTTTTTCTTAAACTTGACTTCTCCATCTATATAGCTTGGATGGAGGGAGTAGTAATAAAATATGATCCATACACTAACTATACTAACACTTCTCCATATACTACCTATACTAACAGATCCTAGGGCCAAGGTCCTAAGCTCTGGATCCTTGATCCTGGGTTGCTAAACAGAGTCCTAGCTTTTAAATGCTATCCTAAACAAATCTTAACCAAACTCCTTAGGTCATTGTTCTGGTACGTGGATGGATAGTTTCCACACATTTCTGTCTGAAGCCAGCACTTTGGGCACATTCCATTCCTAAAGTCTCTTTTTACTGCGTCCTCCCATGTTAATTTGGTTGACCTCTGCCTTTCTTTGTGTTTATGGAATGGCTTTATGATACCAGTGCGAACTGGTGCCTCTAGAGGTCTCTGTTAGAGATGTCCAAACCATCCCATTCGTTGTTGAATAAGCTTCTCTTTGACCGTCGCCACTCCAAGTTTATCGTGTATATCGTCACTTTTAATTCACTCTTGTCTAGTATGACCAGAACTCCACCGCAACATACACATCTCTGCTACACTCATCTTATGAATGTGTTGCCTTTTAATAGCCCAACATTTTGCATCATACAACATCGCAGGTCTGATCACAGTCCTATATAACTTGCCTTAGAGCTTTTTCGGAACTTTTTATCACGCAAGATGCCTGTTGCTTGTCGCCATTTCGTCCATCTCACGCAATCCTATGACCAACATCCTCATCAATCTCGCCATCACTTTGCAGCATCGATCCTAAATATCGAAAAGTATCCTTACTAGTTACTGTCCGTGCAAAATGACATCTCTATCCTCTGCTCTAGCATCGCTGAACTCACACCTCATATACTCGGTTTTAGTCCTACTAAGTCTGAAACCCTTGGATTCTAGCATCTATCTCCACAGCTCCAATTCTCTATCAACCCTTACCCTACTCTCGTCAATTAGCATCAAATCGTCAGCAAAGAGAATACACTAGGGGATCTCCCTTGTATGTCCCTTGTGGGAGAAAATCTAAGGGCTCAAAACTGACCCTTGGTGCAATCCTATCCTAATATGAAAGTCACTGATCATCAATTAGACATGCTCTGACACTGGTCACAACATCATCAAACATATCTTTGATGAGGGTAACGTACTTAGTGGGGACTTTTTTCTTTTCAAGATGCCCACCACATGCCCTTTCTCTAAGATTTCAAACTGAGAGAAAATAGAAAATCCCATTGCTGCCAGTAGGAATAGAATTAGACATTCTAGGATAAAAGTAAGACCATCATCATAAACAAAACAGAGCTTTTAAACATTTCGCAAATTCTAAGCCAGGTTCAACCATCCTATTTTCAAAGTACTATATCCTACAGTTATGTAGATGTTGATATTGACCATGAAAAGAACACAGATATCATGCCTATTGACAATCTTTTGCATCGACAAATATGCCCGGTCATGGTGGTTGCTCAATGCATTAATGCGCCAACTAAACTTCAACCATTTTTTGTATGGGCCCCGGTTTATACACATTCTAAATAAGGGTAAAGTTTCAAGATTAGTCAACCAGGACTGGCTGCATTAGCAATGTAAACCCTTTTAACCCATCCTTGTTACATGAGCTTTTGAGTGGAAGTGCCAACTTGAAGACCGGAATGTGTTCGCTTATGCAATCAACAGTAGGTTTGTAAGTCGCACAGAGAGTAAGGAGGAAGTAAAGATATTGTATGAAGAAATGAAGGACATATTTTCTCCTATAAGCAGCACTTTAGAATGTTGGATGCACAATGCATCACAGAGTACATAATATAACTAATTAATTACTAGCTAGGAGAAAAGTCACAGTGACAAATGTGAGGTCCTGATACGAGATGGTGATACATCACTTCACATTTTATAGACTCAACAGTCTCATCCTACTGTCACATTTTACGGTTAGATTCTAACAATTTTGATCCACAACATCCACTAGTAGAGGGATCTCTATACCATGTACAACTTTCATGCATAACACTCTATTCCCACTCCATATTCTCTCTCTCTCTATCCAAAATCAAAATCATACATCAATCTGTAATTTCAAGCCTGTGGGAACGAAAAGACACCCTTCCTGATTTTGTTATGAACTTATAACCATGATAACCATCCACTTTCAAGATTTTGTGTATATGCAGTTTCTGACCATTAACACCCATTATTTATTTATTTTCAATAAATAGCCAACAAATTATTAGGAAGCATGAAACTTTCATGATCACATCTGCAGCATGCTAAAAAATAAGAACAATATAAAGAATATAAAGCGGCTAAAGTGTCGTTGTGTTTTCTTCTAATACGGGTTTTAGGTCATCTTTATGATGGGTCTTTTTTTTTCCTGACTTGGATCTGACTTAATCTTAACTTGATAGACATCTCCCAATCTTAACATATTTCACCCCTGACTTGGATCTGACTTAATCTTAACATATTTCACCCTTGTAATGTGAACTAACAAGCACTAGTATTTGTAATACTGTGGGGCTCCTTTTTTATGAGACACGCCGAGCAAAGTTGAAATCTACGAACCATGGAAGAACTTTGTTTGTAGGGGAATAACTTGATGCCTAGGATTATTCCTAAAAAAATTGGCACTTAAGAATGAGAATTTCATATCATACCGATGTAATTCCGTGGCACTGGCAAGTCTCCACTGCACTTAAGCATTTTAGGCTGCGACCCTGAAGCATGTCTTTTGATAATTTCCGGGTGCCTACCAATTTCGTGATCGTGCACATTAAACATCGGATCCATTTGGGAAAACCACCATGTAAGAGTGAGAAATTCCAATTAACTTAGCTCCCAAATCCTGAAATGAAAAATTCAATACATTATAATGGAACCATCACACCTAATCAAAGTCAAGCTTGTAACTTTTGGTGGCTATAGAACTCTAACCGGCAGGATCATCAGTTTGTTCTCATAAGAATGCTTTAAATTACTTAAACTTAATAAAACGAAATTATTTGAACTTACTCGAGGAGCACGAGAATTAGTAAGGTCGTCAAATTTTAGAACAGCATATCTGCCAGTTCCTGGAGTATGGGGGACCAAATTGGCTTGATTCTCAACCATTAACCCTTCCATATCAATACTGCAACCACCCAGATGAAAAATAAACATAAAACAATGAAACGATCACACAACGCTATGATAGAAGTTCACATTAACAAACCTATCGGATAAGTAATAAGCCCTAACTGGAATTGATGTGAAAAGATGCTCCTCTTTTAAGCCATCGGCCTCTGAAGACAAAGAGGCTTGATAATTGATAATACATTCTGTGAGAGGAGAGGATATAGAGCAAAATCTACGAAAGCTGAAATTCAGACTATGTTTTGAAGTTAAGGTTCTGGAAGAATTGAGAAGTGTGTTTGCAGTCGGTAAACTAGGTTTTTTTATGAAGGAATTTGTGGTGATGAATAGCTTTATCGATGATGATGATGACTTCAACTGCCTGTTGATCGAGTTGAAAATCTTCGACATTGGGTTTTCTTCGATCCTTCGAGTAAAGCTGGGGTTTTCATAGTTTTACTTCTTTTTCGCGGTGTTTTCAGTAGAAGTGGTTTTGATTCTCGAAGAAGAAAATTATCGTTTGCTCCGAGGCCCATCAAGATTCAAGGTCCAGCCGGATAAAATCTTATGAACCCTGTTTTAGGGCATACGTAAAAAATTCAGCGCATACTGAATAAAGATAAAAACTGGTTGTAAATAATAAAATCAATAACCCCTTAACCAAATATTCTTAGAAATGGCAAATCTGCCCTTTTAGTGTTAGTGTTAATACTAATGATTAATTATTAATAATCTTGATTAGTGATTAATATTAATGATTAGTGATTAAGATAATTTAGTTATAAATTTGTGTAGATGAAAAAT
The DNA here is from genome assembly GCA_023531105.1 of Papaver atlanticum. NCBI lineage: Eukaryota > Viridiplantae > Streptophyta > Magnoliopsida > Ranunculales > Papaveraceae > Papaver > Papaver atlanticum. The sequence goes on from JAJJMB010014886.1 coordinate 1,283,627, forward strand.
TTTGAGGAAGAAAAAAAAGTTAACCAGGAATATGTTCGGCTTAAATTTATCAGCCGAACCCACCTGGTTATTGACAAATGATGAACAGTTCGGCTATCTGCAAGTGTTATGGTTAGCCGCCGAACCTTGATTTTGTTATAGGTTCGGCACATATTGTGAATATCGTAATAGCCGAACCTAACCATTAATTTTTCTTTGTGGTACAGAGAATAGTTCGGCTTATAATGGAAATATCATAACCAGCCGAACCTAGACTTTTCCATATACACTATAAACTAGACGCACATGGTTCGACTCAAACTCAATACTATCGAATAAGCCGAACCCAACAACTGTCATTTGATTCTCCAACACAGTGAGGTGTTCGGCTTGTAATTCAAAATTATTTCAAGCCGAACCAACCTAGATCAGACAATAGATAAACACAGTGGGTTGTTCGGCTTAAAATAAGTATTATCGAATACGCCGAACCCCATCTTCGCCTCTATCTATCACTAGGTTCGGCTTAAAACTCAGATGAAATTTCAAGCCGAACTGTTCATATGCAGTTTTAGGAAGTTGTTATGAAGAACAGTTCGGCTCAAAGTTCAACTCAATTTTGAGCCGAACCCAATACTGTAACCGTCAAAACTCCTAGTTTTTTTTCTCCGTTTTTGAGTGTTTTGCTCCGTTTCGTCGTACTTGTTCCACTTCTCATGGACTTGGGCACTTGGATTCTTGGAGTACTACTCATCTAAGCTCATTTGTAGCTTTTACAAGAATGTTGTTGGTGAATCACAAAGAAGGAAGTTCAAGGATGGACAGTAGTACGCATTACTATGGGATGTGCACAATCATCTTATGTGAACTATGATGCATGGTCGCTAATGACTTTGTATTTTCTTCTTTGTTAAGAAAATATTTTTATACGCCTTTGATAGCCATTCTTGGTGCAAATCCGTGCGAAAAATATTAATTCTACCTTCAAAGGGCAAATGATCTTGCAGTATTAATCTTTATTGGTTTTATATATTGCAAATTGTTATGGGATATGTTGTTTACGTCCGTGAACCTTGACTGTCCCATATTTGTTCAAAAGTTAACTCTATTATTTGTCAGTATGAAAGTATTGATAAAAGATAGAATGAACTTTTGACTACAAAAGTTAAGCATTTTATGTCATTATGCAAATATTGATGGAAGAAAGGATGAACTTTTGTTTACAAAGATTAAGTCTATTGTATGTCTCTATGCAAATAGTGATGAAAAATAGAATGAATCTTTGTTTATTCCGCAGTATTGATCTTCCCTGATCCATATCTTTATGTATATATTGTGCGGCTCCATAAGTTTTCCTATGTGAGCATTTCCGATTAAATTAATCATGGGTTTTCTTGTGGTTAATTTAATTGAGATTTTTGGATACAAATTCATGTTTCATGTGACTTTTTAATGTCCAAAGAAATCCTTCTTTTCTTGTAAAAGTAAGGTTGCTCTTGTTGTTCTTTCGGGAATGACATTTTATGGGGGAGAGTTCTTAATTGAACTTGTGCTTAATTGCCAAATCTTTGTGGGGAGTGCGACTGTGGAATATTATAGGGGTTATCTTGTATCTTTATAAACTCCTTGATGAATGCATTTAGTTTCGTCTATATGATTGCATCTAAAAAAGTTGATATGTGCTTTTCTTTTGGTCATGAAGTATCTCTATGGAAATTTCATTAGGATCCCACTAATTTTCGTACCTTTGCCAATTTTATTGACAAAAAGCGGGAGAATTAATGTGTAGTTCACACTACAAATACATATGGTTTATGGATCATTATGTAAGGGGGAGTGGTTTTCATGTGAGATGAAGTATTGACTAAGGGGGAGTGATATATATCACCATAGTATTGTTGTCGAAGTTGTGATACAATTGAACTTTGATGTTATGTAATAATATTATGACAATGTATAATAATGATTGAGAGCTATTGTTTTCTCATTGTTATGGCTACGGATCTTTAACAACGATGATGTTGAATTGAATACCTTTGGAATCATTTGAGTTCTTGGAAGTGACGAAGATTTCGAGTAATGTTGAAGAACCAAGGAGATCAAGCATTTTGAAGAGAAGCTACAAAGTTTATTTATTTTGTATTCCATATGTATTAATAGTTTTGTCACTAAAATTGACCAAAGGGAAGATTGTTAGATCATTGCTCGGTCGAACTCGTAAGCGTTGCTATCTCAAGCTTGTTTGTCAAGTTTAGTTGTCAAAACTATAAGTCTTGATTTCTAGTCTACTTATAGCTAAGTCTTAGACTAGTATAGTAAGTGTAGTTGAGCTCTAGACTCCATGACGTTCATCGAATGAAGACGAAGAACTACTCAAGGGAACTTGTGGAACTTCATCAACAAAGAGGTATGTGGAGACTTGAACTTATCTATCACTCAAAAGTCTATCTATTATATCTCCTATTTTGATACAAAAGTCGTATTACTTTATAGACTTCAATTATACACATTTGCTATTTCGAGCCGAGTTTATCTCGCTTATCTATTTCTCGAAATATGTGTTGGTAAGCTTTCGCTTCAGCCAAGTTCATCTTTACTCGTGACGAAAGTCATGTTGATTATTTCAATAACTTGAAAATCGCTTTGATGAAAATATTTGTGGATAACGACTATTTTAGCATCCTCTAAGAAAGTTTCAATGATTGAAATGAGAGTTTAGAACAAGTAACCATGTTTGGATATAAACATAGTGTGTTCTCACATTTGTGTAAAAGTCCAAAACCGGGAACCTAAAGTATGCGTACCCGTACGCGTACCGGCGGTTGTTGGAAACTCGGGCAAGTATGCGTACCCATACGCATATTGGCGGAAGTTTCATGTCCGTGAATTTCTGCTGGAGTTTGGAAGTGTGAATTGGTATGCGCACCCATACGCGTACTGGTGTAACCAAACTCGGTCCGACCACTTAGGTATGCGTACCCGTTTGCATACTTAAGTAGGTTACTTTATAAAATCGGTTTGTTCATGAACTAAAACATTTATATAATAAGGAATGCAATCTTTTCAAACCGTGGCTATAATGTTCATGAATTGATTCGAGTGAATCAAAATCGATTTTGCTTCGATTGTGTCTTGTATACTTCTATAAGATCTAAGCAATTGAACAACTCTCTAACTAATTCATTTGAGTCACTTGAACTAGTTATGGTGAAGATGAATAAGGTTGATATGAAAGTGCTCATATGGATAACCATTGGTTAACTATTGTTGAACAACCTAAGTGTACACGTTTAGGTACGGTTACCCAAACCTAAATGAAGGTGCATTTCATTTGTGTATAACAAGATAAGTTCGATCTAACGGTTGAAAGATATTAGATTGAATCTAATCAGGTTTTCATCTAACGGTGAATATTGAATGCTTTGTTACCAAGGTAACTTAGATTGCAAACCCTGATTTGGAGACTATATAAAGGTGAACTCTAGCAACTGGGAAACCTAATCCCCACACCTCCTGTGTGATACTAGTTTTATAAGCTAGAGTCCATTCTCCTTTAACCTTAGGTTTCTAACGAGACCATGTAGGTTAACGACTTAAAGACTTCATTGGGATTGTGAAGCCAGACCCAACTATTTTCTTTGTAGTTGCGTGATCTAATCTTGCTGTTTTCTATCGTGATTGAGTACAATCGTAAGATTGGCTTGAGATTAATATCTCCGATAGGAAAGATAGAAAAGTAGTCACAAACACCTTCGTCTCATCGTTTGTGATTCCACAATATCTTGTTTCGTTAATCGATTAAGATTATTATGAGGTGATTGATAATACTAGGCTGTTCTTCGGGAATATAAGTCCGGGTTATCAATTGATTTATCAAAAGACGGAACAAAAACTCGTAGGTATATCTGTAGGAGACAGATTTATCTATTCAATAGACTTTTCTGTGTGATAAAGATTTGTTTATCAAGTCTTCGACTTTGGGTCGTAGCAACTCTTAGTTGTGGGTGAGATCAGCTAAGGGAATCAAGTGCGTAGTATCCTGCTGGGATCAGAGACTTAAGGAGCGTAACTGTACCTTGAATCAGTGTGAGATTGATTAGGGTTCAACTACAGTCAAGACCGAAGTTAGCTTTGTAGTAGGTTAATGTCTGTAGCGGTTTAATACAGTGTGGTGTTCAAATCTGGACTAGGTCTAGGGGTTTTTCTTCATTTGCGATTTCCTCGTTAACAAAACTTCTGGTATCTGTGTTATTTCTTTTCCGCATTATATTTTTTATATATAATTGAAATATCACAGGTTGTGCGTTGAATTGATCAATTGGTAAATCCAACCTTTGGTTGTTGATTGAAATTGATTGATCCTTGAACATTGGTCTTTGGTACCGTTAAAGTTATTTCTCTTGTATTCAATCAGCCTCCCAAATTCCTATTTGTTTGATTGCGGATTGAATCGAGAAATTGAGATATAACTCTTTGATATACTTTTTCTTAAGATTGAGTCTGACTGTCTAGTTGATTCTCTTGAAAGTATATTGGAGTTATTCCACGCACATTGCTAAGCGAAATATTGGGTGAGGTTGTTATACCCCCGCTTTTTCAAAATGAACTCTCCATTTAGCTAATCTACCAGTTTGTTCTCTTTCGAAACCACATTCTCGACTCGGTACTTTGTAATTATGTTCTGCTTTTTCCTTGTTTTCTTCAACTCGTACTGGTACAACGCCCACAACTGATAAGGTATGAAGAGATATTAATCTTCACCTCGTTCTAGTGAGGAAAGAATTAAAGAAAATAAAAGATAAGCTTTAATTTAGTCAAAAGCAGTTTGACACTCGAGATAACTCAAAATGTTGCTTCTTCTGAAGTAAATTGAAGAATGGCCTGCTTATATTAGATAATCTGGCGATGAAATGATTTAAAGCTGCCAACTTTCCAGTTAACTGTTGGATATCCTTTTTGCAGGATGGAGGCGGTATTTCAAGTATAGCTCAGATCTTCATAGGATCGATTTCAATGTCATTCATTATTACCATAAAGCCTAAGAACTTTTCATTTTGAACTCCGAAAGCATACATATACGGATTCAATTTCATCTTATAGTGTCTCAAGAAAGAAAAAGTTTTCAGGAGTTTGCGGTGATGATCAATTTATTTTAATATTTTGACCACCATATCCTCCATGTAACACTCCATAGTTTCCCCAACGACATCTTCGAAGATATTATTAACTAACCTTTGACAGGTGGAGCCATCACTTTTCAGACCAAAAGGCATGGCCTTGAACAACATAATCCTCTGTCAGATATGAAGGTAGTGTGTTTTTTATCAGATGGATTCATATGGATCCATACCCTTCGATTGACTCCACCGATCTATCAATATCAGGACGTGGGAAGTTGTCCTTGGGTAATGCTTCGTTTAAGTTGGTGAAATAATTTTTTTTTGCTCAATAATAATGATTTTTTATTAATAACAAAAATCGTTACAAAAACTCCATGTTGGAGCAAACTCAAACAGTACAAAAATTTCCCAATATTTAGGCCTCAAAAATAGAAAACTTGATTTTCTTTATCTAAATCTATAGTAAGTCTGGTCTTCAACTTCAATATTGTGTAAAAAAGATGGCCTACTAGTAAACAACATTACTTCACCCCAATGTTTCTGCAGAGAAGGTTATTTCTCTGAAACTATGTATAAACCTCCATGAACTTACTCTGGCACAAATATTATTCCACTTAGTAATGGCAAACCAAGGGACCTTTGATGTTGTAAAAGCTGTTATGGCTGCCTGTGAATCTGATCTAAAAATGATGTTGCAGAACCCATTACCTACTGCCCATTCACCTGCATATAGTATATCCATGACTTCTGCATAAAAGTTTATAGCAACACCTAATGCCCTATTACAACAACTACTGTCCCTCCACTATTATTCCTGCTAATGAAACCATATCCAGAGTTGCCAGGATTTCCTCTTGAAGCTCCATCACAGCACAAAAGTAGTTGGCTTGGATCTGGGAGAGTAAAATATATTTCTTCAATTCTTATAGTTTTTTATCTTCCGCACCTCAGTCAAAATGCCTTTAGTACTTGTAGATCATAAGAACAGTTCCACATTAAAGCTTTCATCTTAACATCACTTTCTGCAGTAAGTTTCAGAATTCTAGTCTTCAATTTATCTCCATTAAAACATGCATTTTCATATACACATTCATTTCTCAAAAACCAGATCTCTTTCAGAGTAATGAAAGCATCATTCCTCCATATTTCCTTCACAGCTGGGCTATTGGCTTTTGAAAAGGAGAAAATATCTTCAAAATATCTAGGATTTACAAAGCAGAACATATCACCTAACCATTTACAAATAATTTCACTGTAATTGCAGTTCCATAAGATGTGGTTTAATGATTCCTCAGCATTTTTGTAGAATGAGCATCTTGAAGCTATACATAACTTTTTCTTCCTCATATTGTCATCAGTTGGGACAATGTTTTTTATCAATTTACACACATTGCTTGAGATGCTTGGATGTACTGAATTATTCCACACTTGCTTTGTCCAATGTAGTTTAGGAAATTTGTGCCTTATACATTCCAATACAGAGGCTACTGTGAATAAATTGCTTCTCTTGAACCATTCTTGTTAAAGTTCTACTCAATAAGTCTTCTGCTATCACAAAAAAAAGAGGTGACAAGGTATCACCTTGTCTTAAACCTCTACCAACTTGAAAGTATCCAACTGGCCCACCATTCAGTGAGATTGGAATTTTAGCAGATTTAAGAAGTGTGAGTATCCAATCAGTAAACTCTTCTGAAAAACCAAAGCATTTCATTACTTGAATTAAGAATTCCCAGCTTAAAGAGTCATATGCTTGAGAAATTTCAATCTTCAAACCCGTATTTCCCCCTCTATTTTAATCTCCATATCATTTACCATTTCAGATGCCATTACAATCTTCTCTTGAATGGTTTTTCCTTTAATAGAAACCCCTGCGGAGGTGAGACAATTTTCTGGATTATCTGAGTCAATCTTGAAGTAATAATCTTGGTGAAGATTTTGAAGCTAAAGTTCATCAGACCAATTGGTCTAAATTGGTTAGCTCTTTTTGCATTTTTTGCTTTTGGTAGAAGCAGTAAGAAATTTGAGTTGAGCCCATTTGGGATGAAATCCCTACTCCAACAAAACCTTATTGCCTTTGTCAAATCCTCTCTAATTATTTCCAAGGTCATTCTATAAAACCATCCAGAAAAACTATCAGATCCTGGTGAGCTGTCAGGATCCAACTCATATATTGTTGTTTTAATCTCCTCCTCAGTGGGAATTCTCTTTAAAGTTAGATTGTCATCTTAAGTCACCAAATTGGGAATGTCTTGAAATATATTTTGAAAAAATGACTTCCTGGAATTTAAATTTTTCCTCAAAGTGCTGAATTAAGACATTTGCCAACTCACCTTGATCTGATACTAGACTCCCATAAGCATTATCCAACTCCACTATGTGTTAGAGCGTAGCTCGGTTGAACCCACCAAGCGTTGGTATGTCAAGTTTGGTTGTCATATTTTAGTGAATCAAAACTCATTTAAAGAGTCGCTTGATTATTTACTAGAGTCAACTTCATATAGGTTAGCTTGAAAGTATTAGGATATGAGACATTACAAGTATTACGTGAAGACTAAAAGAATGTGAAGAAGTAAGGAGCTACAACGACGACATCATCCTTCCACTTGAGGTTAGTAATATTTGACTTGAACTGTTTCATTCCCTAACGTATCTTTCAAGTTGTGCATATTGAAAACATAACTGCGAAGCTGTGAATGATTATACTCTAGTTAGACATAGTATTAAGGAATACAATATGAAGTATAACGCTTATCTTTTGAACTTCGTATATAAGACATAGACATAATCGTATGAATGCTATTGTGATTATGTATGGGTATGGGTGAAGATTTCGTCCTAGGAAACAATGTTTTACATTCATTTAAAGGAAGTAAATTCATGAACTTTTTTATGAATCGAAAGGGAAATCGCTAGGCTTATTGGTATTGTTATTCATTGTAAATCTTTTGAATTACCAATATATGTGTTTAGTATAACCGCTCATAACTTGTTTATGTATCTTGGTAAAACTATTCACAAGGCCTGAATTTTGTATTGGTATGACTTTTATTAGTGAAACCGATCTTAAGTAATCACCTGAGATGGTATGATCGATTTGTTGTAATTGGTATGACCAACTCTAGACATTGGGGAACGATCCTAGTAAGAGGTGCAACCGATCACAAAAGGGGAATCGATCCTTGTAAGAGGTGCAACATGTTTTTTAGTTATTGGGAACCGATCCTATGAACATATGCAACATAATTTTTGTTATTGGGAACCGATCCTATGAACATGTGCACCAAATACAAGTTAGATACCATATATATGTGGGAACCGATCCTAGTACCTAGTCAACCAAGTTTTGGTAAATAGCATGACTAATTCTAGTACCCACATGGAGGTAGAACCGAAACTTGTTTTGGTAGAACCGTGAAACCCATGATTGGTGATTTGATAGGATAATCAATCACACAGTTCTTGGAAGTCAGATGAACCAATTCTAAACTTGTTTGGAAGTGTGGCAAATCGGTTCCAAGATGGTAAATATGAAAAATGATTTACCAAGTAAAGATGTCGACATACTTTGAACATGTGCAGTAACTCTTATCTATTATTGTTCAAAGATATTCCTTAATAGCTAAAGGAGAATCCCGGATCGAAAAAAATTGAGAATTTTTTAATTAAGGCTTTTAGTTTTATATGCTTTTAATTTCCAGCAATTAAAATGCGTATCTTTAGAAAATAAAAAATTGGTAATGTGCATTTACTAATTGGAGATTTTCTACTGAGATTTCGGTCAATATTATGACAAAGCATTTCCAGGAATTATGGAAACCGAATTTGGTAATATATTGCATATCTTGAGAATATTTTTTGTTTTGGAAATTCCTTGGTGTCCAAACTTCCTTGGTCTATAAATATTTAAGTTTGCATTTCAAGCAAACTAATCCTCAGAGCCATAAAAACTACCTAGTTGTGTTGTTACTGGTGGAGTCGCCTATTCGGAGAGGAAAGTAACCTAATTAGGCGAAATCTCTTACGGCCGCTCAGTTTAAAGACTTCTTTGGGATTGAGAAGCTCTATTAGTACCGTTGGTGGGAAACTAGATAATTGCAGTTTATTATTAGTTTTCGATTGATTTGATTGACTAACTGTTGATGGTAGTTTTTAGTTCAAGGGTAAAATCGTAAAACCCCGTATTTAATGCGTTGTCATCCTGTAAAGGAACAAAAGCCATTTGAAAGCAATGAGTCCATAAACCTCTTCGCTCATAGATGTATTGAGAAAATATTGGGTGTGGTTGTTGCACCCCCCGCTTTTTCAGATTTCCTTAAATGACGTCCTTTATAGCCTAAGAGTTGCTTCAACCTAAGTGAGACTTTTTTACCAATCCGCCTCTAACATTTAAGCCCATTTGATTTCTCTTTAGATCGAATAGATCAAGGCTTGGAATTTTTCTTACAACGGACAAAGATATCAAGCCTCACAAATCCGGAATACTTACACTAAGTTAGCTGAGAATCCTAGATTATTAACTACCTCTCAAGAAAAATATTAAACTGAGAAACAAAGAAGAGTTTTAGAAATTTATCTTGAGGAATCACAAAGACTGAGACGGAAAGAACTTTTGGTGTGTTTGGTTATAAAATTCACAATTCCAGGGAATATATAATTCCATAGGATTACAAATACCGGGAATCATGTAAATTCCTCGTGTGTTTAGTAGCTAAATAAAAATTCTTAGAATTCTTAGCATTTCTTTGTTTTAAATCCCATGTACAGTTTGGAGACTGTTTAGAGGGAGAAAATATGACTTTTAAGGTTTAAAAAAAGTGGGTCGCTAAATCCCTCATAAGTTTCCCAGCAAATTTTGGCGAGGAGGGGGTATTCAAAATGGGGGATTTTCTGGAATTATAAATCCTGAGGGAGATGTGAATCAAAAGAATTTGGGCAACCAAACGTACCAAGGGAATCGTAATTCCACCAAATCTATTGTACCCATGAATTTCACCTTTAGAATTCTACATCCAAACCCACAATTTGTGGTTTCTATCTATCTCGTTCATGAAGGAGATTAAGGAAAACCTCGACAAATAGAAAGAACAAGATCAGGATACACGAACTATCAAGGTAAAGATAGTTTGGCATGGCTTCACGAATCCCAAAGTGAAATCTTTAAGTCGTAAACCTAATTATGTTTCTCAAATGAAACCTAGGTTAATAGTAGATGAATCTAGCATATAACTAAGACATAGAAGTGCAATGGATTGAGTTGTTTGATTCTCTTTATTTATAGACTTTCAAGACTAAGGGTTTCTTAAAATTCAATCTAAGATAACTTGAGATTCAAGCAAACACTTTCTCAGTTTAGATGAAACTCTTGTTAGAAGTTCATGTAAGTATGTGAGAAGTTTATATTGAAATTACATATAACAATATAAATTATGGTCCAGGGTACTAGAACCGTGTACAATGATGGTTCACGGCAAATATTCCTTAAGAACTCATAAACATAATCATGTTCATTTAACACTTAAGACTTGAATCATGATGCACAGGCACAAAGTGATTTAGTGATCAAAGATGTCTTGGGGGTGTTTATGAGAGTTGTAGCAATGCCAAACATATTTGTGAAAATAGTTTATAAGCATCTGCTTAATTCGTATTGGGTAGGTATGTCTAGGGGTATACGTACATACGAACCAGTTCGTGAAATCAGAGAGCTAGGGTACGTGTACCAGGTATGTATATCCTTAAGTTATTCACGAAATCATACCCTTGAGGTATGCGTACTGGGTATGGGTTTCTCCCCCCATTCACGAATTCAGAACCTTAGGGTACGCGTACTGGGTATGCGTACCTAATTATGCTCCGGAACCCATATGACATACCTTGTGTCCAGATTTCAGTAGTTCTGAAAAACTCTCTTTCATAAGTTTGAGACATTCCCAATTGCCATAGATATAAAATTTTCCTTAAGAACTCATAAAACCTAAGACTTGAATCATGATGCACAAACACAAAGTGATTTAGTGATCAAAGATGTCTTAGAGGTGACTATGAGAGTTGCAGCAATGCCAAACATATTTTTGAAAATAGTTTATAAGCATCTGCATAATTCGTACTGGGTAGGTATATGTAGGCGTACAAGTACCTATGAACCATTTCGTGAACTCATAAAGCTAAGGTACGCGTACCAGGTATGCATACCCATAAACTATACACGAACTTAGCCCCTTGGGGTACGCGTATTAAGTATGCGTACCTACCTATATGCTCTGGAACCCGGATGTCTAGGGTACGCGTATTGGTTATGCGTACCTACCCTACGTCCATATTTCAGTAGTTCTGAAAAACTTTCTTTCATAGTTTGAGACATTCCCAATTGTCATAGATATAAAATATCATTACTTGGGTAATTTCCAAATGATCCATTTGAAACAAAAATTGTTCTTAACTAAGATTGACGTATGAACATCCGTTGCTTGAATCATATTTCGAGATGCTTAACCAGACAAGCTTGGCTCGAAACTTCTTCTTTATAATATTAAATCTACAAGAAGTTATACAACTGTTTGTACCTAAAATTACTTTTAGGCACTAAACACGATGATTTGATGATGATGATATGAAATTAGGGTTATAAACGAATTGAAGAAAATAAAATGAGACAAGAATTAACGTGGTTCGGCAAGTTGTGCCTACATCCACGGAGGAATACCGTAAGGGAGATATTGTATTGATATGAGCTTTACAATAATTGTGGTTAGCTAACCTAGGATTCCATATCCTCTTAGGGTTTAGGATACATGTATTTATATAGTTTATGTAACCCTAATTATAACTTTATGTGCAAGGAACTTGTGCAACAAGACTTCTGGAAACTTCTGGAACTTTCATTCACGGGTTAACGGGCTTGATTAGCGGGCTCTTCGTTAATTTTATTGGCGGTACAAACATCGCCCCCTCTTAACCTCCAACTTGTTGGGGGTTAAGAAGTTTGTTTATCCTTTTGCGTCGACCGTTGATGATGAAACTCGCCCCCAAGCGTGAGTAGAGGTATTACAAAGACGCCCCCAATTGTGATAACCTGCAATAAATTTACTCACGTGCTAGGTGAGACTTTTTGCCACGTGGTGGACTTGTGATGCTCGAGAGCTAGTCGAGTCTTGAGTTGAATGTAGTGTGCTTACGGCTGGGGCAAGGCTTTTTGCTTGCAACGTAACAAGGATATATCGCTCGCTGCTCGGGCAGGCTGGCTATTGCTTGTGTTGAGTACGAGTCTTTGGACCAATATCGGGCATTGGGCTCGTGATCGAGACGAGACTTTGTGCTTGCATCGGTGCAAGTCTTTCATACTCGTGTGCAAGACGAGATTTTATGCTTGCGAAAGCAAGACTTAAGTGCTCACGTGCAAGGTGAGGCTTTTGGTGATTGCGATGTGATGCAAGGCTAAATATTGAAAGCAATCCCCATCTCGAACTCGATCATGTCGCCATCCACGAACTTCGAACTCGATCATGTTGCTGCCCCAAGTGCATATAAAAGTTAAGAAAAATAAATATATTATTTTTAAAAGATGCAAGATTAATTAATCAACTCAGATCTATATGTTAACATGTAAGATAATGATAATAAAGATTAGATCGACGAAGATTCGCTGGACATATGTTAATAGTAACGTAATTTCATGAAATTATAAGCTGCAAAGGGGTAATATGAGATAATGAGCATTCAGCATAATAATATTATGAAGATCAAGATGATGATATGAATTATCATCATATTTAGCTAATTTTAATCTCTGATATGAGATTAAAAAAAAATGAAATGCATATGTATCTAATACGGATCGAGATGAGATAATATGCTTAATTTAATTACTGTAGAGATGATTTTAACAGATAAAACATAGATAAAAGATTGTATAAAAATCGATCTATATGATGTATATGAAGATGGAGCTAAAAATGATATGATCATGAATGCATGTCGATATCTAGATGTAGATGAAGGCTTAAGCATGCATAATCAATAACAACATTCAGATTCATCATTTGAGATCAAGAAAATCATATTTGTATGTAATTTTTCGTAGAAAATTCATTTTCTCTCAAATAAAGGATAATTATGCACCAAAATTATGATATAACCCTAGATTATGATGGTAAATTAAAATTATGATGCAACCCTAGTCAGCCCCAATTAAGATGCATATTTTCCTATCAATGGAGATATGTACCTACACAAGATTAAGACGTGGTTGTTGGTCTGAATCTATCTCCTGACTTAATCTGATTATTGATATTCGTCTGTAGATTGGTAACCACCGAGTTATCTCTAGGACGGTGATCACAGTTGAGTTCTAAAGAAAAGTAGGAGAGAGAAACTACAAAAAAATAATTTTTATTGATCAAATTAGATTGAATATTATGTCTTGGATTACAAAGTGGGCTTATATAAAGTTAGCTACTTGCGTATGAATCACGCTAAAGATATGTCTAATGAGGACCACTCGTGTATACATGTGACGTTATGATTCATTCATACTTTTACTTTGGTAGTTAGTTAATAGCTCGACCTGTGATTTTCATTATCTCGATCGCCAGGTCTCGACTCTTACATCCTTGGCCTTGTCTTCGCTTTCTGCTCCAGAACTCATGTCTTGTGCGTGTGAAGATATTAGTTGTCTCGTTATCATTCTCTGTGACTCATTATCTTCAGTTCGTACTCGAGCTGAGAACTTATTATCATTGACTCCACCTGAGGTCTTTATTAGTTTCGAGCTCAATGACCTTACAACTGTAAGTTGTTGGTAAACGTTATATTTTGTCATCTACATGCATTACATTGTTTTATCTTTATAATATGAATATCACAAGTAATACATACTCAATCTAGGTAGTTTAAGTCCTTACTAATTGTGATCAATAACGAGACTTGTTCTTGTTGAATTCGTATCTTGAAAGATATATTACAAGTTTTATACTTGTCACATTCGGGTCCTCTTAATTTGGATACGACTTGATTAATCTTGGGTATTGATTTATGAGATCGTCCAATAACTCTTCTACACAATCAGGTTCACCGACTTTGTTGTCTAGATATATTGATTGTTAAAGAGATAAGAGAAGTCAAGATATATTGATTGTGGAAGAGATAAGAGAAAACTCTATGCACATATTTTTCAAGGATCTCTAATCTAAATCTCGTTGCAATTGTATTAGGTTTTGTCCATACAGGTTGTCGAACGAAAAAATTGGTGGTGTACTTGATACCTGATGAGGTGTTAAACTCACAAAAAATATATTCCTTACTCTTCTTACACTAACAAGTAACACAAGGATAAGCAGGTTCGTTCGTAAGGGAGAGTTGAGTCAAAGTTGTCTATTAAATTTCTGAAAATATGAATAATGCAAAAACTACAAAACAAATATGAATGTGAACAATGAGGATGAGAATGATTAGGGGTTCTTTCTCCACTAGTGAACATGAATCTTCTTCAAAATACGTTTATTAACAATCCTAGACAAGTTATAAGTTCAACAAGTCCATTAAACTCCAAAATCACTTCGTAGAATAAGTTCTCTACTCGTGTCTAGTCAATCAAGCCACTTTGAATAAGCTCTCTAGTGTAATTTAACTAACCAGTATGTCCTAACCACATGCACGTAAGTTCGACATGTTAACTTAGGGTTGTCAAATACACATCAAAATCCACAAAATCACATTGCAACGTTGATGCTTCGCTACTTGTGATTAAATCACCATAACAATTACGGATTACGGCTCAATAATCTAGCATTAGTATCGCAAACAAGTTATTCGATTGGCCACTCAAACACCCTGCAAACAATCCATGGTCATAATCGCCGTAGAAGACAAACAAACAATAAAACAATATTGAGAAAGAAAGACTGATTTGAAAATCAATTTAAAACCCATGTCACATAGTTTCGAAATAACCCTAACCAAACAAGTATTTAGCTGCTGGAGTTCATGGCAATAACAAAGTTAAAATATAGAACTGAACAAGCAAACCAAACGGCAGCAACAGATGATTTTGCGGATGTGGAATGGTGGTGGATGTTGCTTGGTGCTGCGAAGATGGATTGGACTGTGGAAGTGGTAACTTGCTGCTGTTGCGATGCTCGTCAGGTCCAGGTATTGCTGTGGTTGTTGTGTAGTACGAACTGCAGCTGCGAACTGGTGGTATGCACAGGTGAAGATGCAAGTGATGATGGTATGTTGATGGATGCAGGTACAGGTGCAGGTGAGGGTATGCACTGGTGGATGTATGCTGGTGGATGGAGGTAGATGGAGATGGTATGTATGCAGTTGAGATGGTGTAGATGCAGGTGGGTGGATTATGCAGAACTGGGGATGATGGAGATGGCTGTGGTGGTTGTTCAGCGAGCAAAGCTCGCTGAAACTAGGGTTGCGGCAGTGGTTATGGGGTATGAGATCTCTGTGTAGCTTTTAATCTTTATATAAGCTCAATTCTATTGCTGGAACTTGAACCCCACGCAAACCAGTTTCCTGATCCGTCTCAACTTCTAAAAATACTTCTCAATCTGTACCATTCGTCTCCACTAAAACCAACAGCAAATAGTTCACATCCCTGGCTGAATTTCCGGCAATACACGGCTTCTTAACAAAGCTAACAGAACTGCAGGCTCTGTATTCTTCTTGTCTTCAAAAACCCATCTGAATCCTTGGAAAGCAAACACAAGGATCATATGGATACACACCCACCTGCCTCTTTCTTCTCGCATCACAGAAGCACATCAGTTTCTCTTGCTTTGTCCCAATGTTTAAATTTGTGCTGCACGTTCCTTCTTTGTCTCAGCTTGTAGACCTGCTCTAAACCTTTGGCGAAGACCCACTGTACCCGTGGCTAACTGACTGCTTGAATTATGTGCAGCAGCTAAGCAATCTGAGCTTGAAATGAAATTATTAAGAACAGGTAGTTCAGGCTTTTAAACAAACACATTGCGTGCCTGTCTCGAACTGGTTAAGGCTGTGTACTGTCCGTATATAGGATACTGCACAAACTCCTTCCCTGCAAATCGATGTTCAACACATTCAATCACACATACTCATAAGTCCTAATCATTTCAGAACTCAATATTATCTCCTCCGTTCATCAAGATTATCAATGGCATCAGGTTAAGTTTTTCTCCCTGTGTATTCTCGACTGCAATACGACCCAGACCTGTACACACTTCACACTCTTCTTGTCAAATTCCATTTCAGCTCAAACCCACCTAGATTCATTACGGACTCTTCAAACGTCTCTCAATCTGTTCGTCTTTTAATTCAATGGCAGAATTTCTTCTTCTGGTTCTCGGTGAATAAGACTCTCCAAAGTCAGGTGGTTCATACTCTTCCGTTATTGTCTTGGATTTGAATATCTCTCTTAGCCTGACCATTACTCGGACGGGGACCTATGGACTGACCCTGGAGCAGCGGCAAGAACTTGTTGCAGCGACAAGGAACTGCTCAGTTATGAACTGATGAGAACTTCTCGACCTGCTCTTGGTTATAGACTTGACACGGTCTTTATACACCCACTGTTAGGGCCATCAAGGTGAGGTGCCCTATATGTTTAAACTGCAGTGGTGTCCTGAGTAATTATCCTGGGTGCTTCAGTGTTTTTCTTACCTTTGGTGCTCTTTGTGACTGCCTCTGGTAAAAATCCAGTTTCGACCCATTGGAGACTCGCGCCTCCATTATGCTTCAAGTCCGTTAGCACTCAATGTTTCTAAGTAATAAATTGAGAATCATTTTCTCGTCTTTTACGCCAAATGACTCCAAAATACCTATAAAATGTAAAACAAGCATAATACCAAAATATAAGAGAAAATAGTAAAGAAAAGTATATGAAATTGATATTCAAAAGATATATTTAAACTCCTATCAATACCCTCTCATTTTCAATATATTTCCATAGTTAGTTAACACTAGCTATTGCACAAAATAGAAATATATTAACATAATATGAATATATTAACATAATATGAATATATTATCGAGTTTAAAATCATAAAAAATACTTATATAAAAAATATATATATTAATTTGGAAATATTCATGTGCAAAAATATTAAAGAATCATACAATAAATTTTTCTATCATTTTCCTTCGAAAGTTTGAAGGTGACAAAATCCATAAATATATAAACAAATTTGTTTTTTGCGAATCCTAAATAAAAAATCATTTTTGAAAGTATAGATAAATATTAATTAAAAAATAATGATATGTAAAAATGAATTAAAAAAATTGTAATGGTAAACACATGTTCCCTCCAATTAAAATTGTTAAAGTTTGTGCAAAACTAATTGACAGTAATCTGTAAAAACCAATTAAAAATTTATAATGGGTAAAACATGTAATCGACAGTAGCGCATGGCAACAAAGAAATTTGCTTGGACTACATAGGGAACAAATATTTTTTTCTTAGCAGTAGATTTACGGCTTCATCTGTATTTGGTAAGTATATACTTATGATATGAATGGAAGAACTATCTTGAAACGCCTGATTTATAAGCTTCACATTCCATCTGGTAGTACCTTGCAAAATGAGATCAGAGACCTTGTGTATATATTTTTTTAATGAATATCAATCGTCTGATTCTCTAAATATATCCGATGTATAACAAGTTAAAATTTAATATATTAGGATTTATGATGTGATTCTGGAGTATGCTGATTTAGAGTCACTTGGACAATGTGTTATTGGTTGTTATTGTGGATTTTCCTTATTCCAACCGATCGCATGCCTAGTCAATCAGTTGACAAACAAAAACATTGGATATAGCATGCCACTTTCTCTACTATTTTAGTCACTGAAATTTTCTTAGTGTTGCAAGTTACTACTGATGATGCAAGGGAAGCCGCTACTATGAATTACCAACAACTCGTGAAAGCATTTCATTTGGGAAGATCTCCCGGTGACATGAAAGCATCTGCCGCTCTCACAACAACATTCATCGGCACGATCCTACCTATATGGTCCGCACAACCCATAGAGAGTGGGACGTCATGCAGCCAATAATTCAGGAGACTGCGAAATTGGTTGAGGATTTTCAAAAAGCAATAAAAGACACAGGTGAAAAGAGTGCTAGCAACGTCGCTAACTATGCGAAGGCTTCCTTTAAGGATGTGAAGATGTTTATATTCAAGGGAAGGTAGTTAGTAGTAGTGAGTGGGGTTTTTTGTTTGAGTGACAGATTTAATGAAACTAAATATATTATTATTAAAAGAAGTAATATATAAAAACGAATTAAAAGTTTGTAATGGGTAAACACATGCTCCCTCCAATTATAATTGTTAAAGTTTGTGCAAAACTTAACAAATTATAGGGAATGTTTTTTGTTTTTCGCTCCGGGTCAAGGGATTATCAAGACTAGCCATGTTATCCATCACAGTTCAACAAGAGAGTTCGTATTGCTTTACTGGTGTAAAAAAACACATGCATAACATTAGATCACCAATGTTTTCACGCAATATAGACTACAGACATTAAATTTACTTCTTGGAAATGCAATCAACAATTTTACTTGCTTGCATTATGACATGCAAAAATTGAAGACTCAAATAAGACACCTATATAAAGTTTTACATTCCTTGTAAATATTTTAACTCTTTTTAATGGTGCCAAATTATAGGTCATAGCTTCTATTTCCCCATTGTCATCTCGTTTATTAATGACATGTGAATCTGGGATAGCTGCGGATGAGGGTTCTACTTTTCAGCTCCACAGAAAATTAGAGTTTCTGCCTGCTCTAGATCCCTAGTCCAAATACTCTTCCGAGAATATCTTGAATGGGTCTTTAGGATCTCATGATGAGTTGAAGATAAGTTTTATTTTCATGTTTGATGACTCAAAAATTGAAACATAAAGAAAGCTTTTTAAGGATGTTGAAAGTCTCTCTGAAAGCATGAATCCTTAGGACTCTGAGGTGATAAAAAAAACTTTGTAAGAAGCTTCGCACTTGTTTGATTAACCTAAATATGTCTCTCTATGAACATAAAAACTTCTAGTTACTTTGGCATCAAAGAAAGAGGAATGTGACAAACTTAGTAATGATTTAGAAATCTCAAAATCAGAATACATATCTCTCAAGGACACATCTTCTATGAAGATTCAATCTTTTAAAGAGAAACTAAGCAAAAACATTAGTCATGAATAAGAGTTTGAGAAACTAAAAAACTTCGAGATTAAAATTTTCAATATTTTAAGAATTTATTTAATAAATCGAACTGTGATTTTTATTATCTCGAACTCCAAGTCTCGACTCTAACATCCTTGGCCTTGTCTTCGCTTCCTGCTAAAGAACTCATGTCTTACGCGTGTGAATATATTAGTTTTCTCGTTCTCATTCTCTGTGACTCATTATCTTTAGTTCGTACTCGAGCTGAGAACTTATTATCATTAACTCCACCTGAGGTCTTTCTTCGTTTCGATCTCAATGACCTTACAACTGTAAGTTGTTGGTAAATGTTGCATTTTGTCATCTACATGCATTATATTGTTTTATCTTTATAATATGAATATCACAAGTAGTACGTACTCAATCTTGGTAGTTTAAGTCCTTATTAATTGTGATCAATAATGAAACTTGTTCTTGTTGAATTCGTATCTTGAAAAAGAGATTACAAGTTTCATACTTGTCACATTCGGGTCCTCTTAATTTGGATACGACTTGATTAATCTTGGGTATTAATTTCTGAGATCGTCCAATAAATCTTCTACACAATTAGGTTCACAAACTTATTAATCTAAACATATTGATTGTAGAAAAGAATAACTTTATATACATATTGTCTAAAGATCTTTAATTTAGCTTTACTTGAAATTGTGTTAGGTTTTGTCCATACAGTTTGCCGAACATAAAGGTTGGTGGTATACTTGGTATCCTCTCGTTTTCAATACCCACTTGTTTTACCCAAGCCAACAAATTACCACAATGGAGAACTGGTTTATCCAATAAATATGGAGCTCTCATGGATGCAGACACTTGGTTCATAATTCGTCCATCTCCTGCAGGTCAGAATCTTGTAGGTTGTAAGTGGGTTTTTTGGGTCAAATACAAAGTTGATGGATATAATGGCAAGTATAAAGCAAGACTTTTGTCCGAGGGGTTTCATCAACAATATGGCATAGACTTTATAGAGATTTTTAACCTCGTATCCAAGCACACCACCATTAGACTCATTCTTTATCTTGCTGTCCATTATGATTTGAAATTCATCAACTAGATTTAGCCAATGCATTTTTACATGGAGATTTGGACGAGAAGGTTTTCATTGAGTAGCTTCCGGGATTTCAAGATGTAAATCGTTCTTATTATGTTTGTAAGTTTCATAAATCTAGTTTTGGATTGAAGCAAGTTCCAGAGCTTGGTATGCAACATTTTCAGATGTTCTTCTCTCTATGGGATTTTCGTCGTTGAAGCACAACTGTCATCGTCCGATCTCCTTGTGGCAAAACCAATTGATTCGTTTCTTTGTAACCAATAGGTTGCGGCACATATCCAGTGACAAAGATGAAGTGGGCGCCCATCGGCTTCGCACCGGTTTATCTCTTGTTTGGAAGACTTCCTTATTTGTGCAGAAAGTGGATAGAAGAATCATAATGGTCTTAGTATATATTGATGATATTTTAGTCACTGGCAATGATACTTCTTATATTGCTTCCTTTGTTACTACTTTGGGTACTCATTTCCCTGTCAAAGATCTTTGTGAGTTACATTTCTTTTTTGGTCTTGAAGTTCAGAGAAATTCTAATGCTCTTCTTGTCTCATACCAAATAAATTTTTGACTTTCTTGAAAAGACAAATAAGACATGTTGCAAGCCTTGTACCTCTCCAGCAGCTACTGAAAAGACGAGGGTACCCAAATATACCTCAATATAAAACTTTTCCACCTATAAGTCCTTTTCCGAAAGTGATTGTCTATGGACTAAGTCGAGACAATACAACTAATTGGTTCACACTTCGTGTAATCATCTATGGATACGAGATCGAGATAATACAACAACGAAGTATGTTTACTTGATAATAGGTTCGGACTTAACCAAACTCTAGGGATTGTCTATTAAGTAAAATAGGAATTAACGTTTGTGCAATTTACTTTAAATTATAATAAACATAATTACAATTGCGGAAAATAAAAGTAAATAACACAGCAAGATTTTGTTAACGAGGAAACCACAAATGCAGAAAAACCCCGGGACCTAGTCCAGAATTGAATACTCTCAGAATTAAGCCGCTATACAAAATCAAACCAACTTCGTATAGTTGAGACCAAGCAACTAAACCTATAGTTCAGCTAGTTTCCTCAGTATCCCTGCACCTCCAGCTTGCAGTAAGTCACGCACTTGGAACAATTCCTTTGGTTTGTATTCCAAACAGTAAAGGAACAACAAATCTGTTCGGTAACAACTCTTTTCAAACAAAGTGATATGAGTTTGAAAAAGGCTCTTCCGTTTACCCAATAAAATCCTTTGTCGGGTCCTTATATCAATCTCTCCACAACTACCGAAGTAATTGTTAGATTATGCAATCAATACTATTAATCACAAAGAAGTGTATTCATACCGATCTACTCAACTAATCAATCTAATCTATCACAAGGATAAACCGATTATAGTTGGATCCCTTTCCTGCCGAAACAAGTATTGTGCACACCAAAGATTATGAACCCAAAAAGTCTTCTTGTCTTCAAATCTTCTTTAATCTTCAATCAGCACCTGCACACAATAAACTTGAATCCCTTGTGATCAATCACACATATAACGGAGTCTGTTAACGTTGGATTATCACAAGACATCTTTAGATCTACAAACAGTCTAAAGATCCCCGTCGAAACTTCGATCTAGTTTGAGTGAATCGTATATCATAAGAAAAGATTCTCAAGCATAAACAACCTAGGTGCAATCAAAGTTCAACCACCGTTAGTCAATCAAATCAATCGAAAACTAAAATAAACTGCAATTATCTAGTTTCCCACCAACGGTACTAATAGAGCTTCTCAATCCCAAAGAAGTCTTTAAACTGAGCGGCCGTAAGAGATTTTGCTTAATTAGGTTTCTTTCCTCTCCGAATAGGCGGCTCCACCAGTAACAAAACAACTGAGGTAGTTTTGCTGGCTCTGAGGATTAGTTTGCTAGGAATGAAAACTTAAGTATTTATAAACAAGGAAGTTTGGACACCAAGGAATTTCCAAAACCGAATATTCTCAAAGATATGCAATAAACAAAAAATCGGTTTTCATAACTCCTGGAAATGCACTGTCCAAATATTGACCGAAATCCCAATAGAAAAATCTATAATCAGTAAATGCATATTACTAATTATTATTTTCTAAAGATATGCATTTAATTGCTGGAGATTAAATAGCATATAAAAACTAAGAAACCTTAATTAAAAGATTCTCAATTTATTTCGATCCTGGGATTCTCCTTTAGCTATTAAGGAATATCTTTGAATAATTAATGATAAGAGTTACTGCACATGTTCAAAGTATGTCGACATCTTTACTTTGCAAGTCCCTTTTCATACTTACAATCTTGGAAACGATTTGCCACACTTCCAAACAAGTTTAGAATTGGTTCGTCTGAATTCCAAAAACTATGTGATTGATTATCCTATCAAATCACCAATCATGGGTTTCACGGTTCTACCAAAAACAAGTTCGGTTTTACCTCCATGTGAGTACTGTGCATAGTCACACTAGTTACCAAAATTCGGTTGACTAGGTACTAGGATTGGTTCCCCTCAACTTATGGTAACTACCTGTATTCGGTTGCACATGTCCATAGGATCGGTTCCCCCAAAACTACAAACTTGTTGCACATGTTCATAGGATCGGTTCCCCCATCTACTAAAAACGTGTTGCACCTCTCACAAGGATCGATTCCCCTCTTGTAAATTTTTTGCACCTCTTACTAGGATCGGTTTCCCAATGGCTAGATAAAAGTTGTTATTTATAAGGCATCGATCATACCATCTTGAGTGATTACTTAAGATCGGTTTCACTAATAAAAGTCATACCAATACATAAGTCAGGCCTTGTGAATAGTTTTACCAAGATACATAAACAAGTTTATGAGCGGTTATACTAAACATACATATTGGTAGTTCAAATAGATTTGCAATGAATAACAATACCAATAAGCCTAGCGATTTCCATTTCGATTCACAAAACGATTTTATGAACTTACTTCCTTTAAACGAATGTAAAACATTGTTTCCTAGGATGAAATCTTCACTCATACCCATACATAATCACAATAGCATTCATATGATCATGTCGATGTCTTATAAACAAAGTTTAATGGTTAAGCAATAAACCCCGTATTGTATTCCTTAATACTATGTCTAACTAGAGTATCATACACAGCTTCACAGTTATGTTTTCAATATGCATGACTTGAAAGATACGTTAGGGAATGAAACAGTTCAAGTCAAATATTACTAACCTCAAGAGGAAGGATGATGTTGTCGTTGTAGATCCATACTTCTTCACATTCTTCAAGTCTTCATGTAATACTTGTAAGTCTCATATCCTAATACTTTCAAGCTAACCTATACGAAGTTGACTCTAGTATATAATCAAGCGACTCTTTAAATGAGTTTTGATTCACTAAAATATGACAACCAAACTTGACATACCAACGCTTGGTGGGTTCAACCGAGCTATGCTCTAACAATCTCCCCCTTTGTCAATTTTAGCGACAAAACTCTTACATCATATGGATAAAAAAATTACAAAAATTCATTATACACATACGCTTGATTCCAAGTTCAACAGCACAAAACCTGCATTAAATTCAATCCTTAAATGCTGCTGCTGACATTATAATAACAAAGCTAATACTCCCCCTAAAGGTAAGATAGGTAGATTTTCAATCCGCACGTCTTTTTTATTTTCATGTAGTTCCTCATAACTACGTATCATATGATATGTGACTCCCCCTTAGTCTATGCTTTCACTCTTTTCGTTAGAATAAACGTTTTAGCACAAATGTCCTTTCCCTTACTGATACCAACTCACAACAAGTCAATATCACTTGTTTACTCCATATATTTCTCCCCCTCTTTGTCACAAAATGAAAAAGAAACGAAAAAATAAAGGAAAAACCGAAAGGATCTTACAAATCTCACAAAGAGAATTTGCAAACCTATAAGAGTTGAGCACGAGGGTTTTGCATACCATTTTAGATAACCAATATCAAAACCGAAACTACAAGTAATTTGGTTTTAACATGTTATCTAGGAAACAATTGCCCGAAGCAATTTTACCTAATAGTTTAGCAACTCAAAATTCGACTAATCACCTTAGTTCTTTTGCTAAACCGATTGCACAAGTACAATCACTTGTTCGATAATACCAAAATAAAGATCAGAATTAACTTTATTTTTCTCATCAGGCTCTAATTATACTCAATAATAACTTAAACCTTTCACTTTTAAACAAGAAAAATACTAGGTTAGTTAACTAGTAATTCTTTTTAAGGCATTCGGTTAGACTTGAATAACCGAAACTTACACATTTGATAAGTCTAACTAGGATTCGAAAAACTTAGTTTCTCTTATCCGGAAATCACTTGGACTAAACAATGATCCCGAAACACTTTTGTTAAGCCATAAACAATCCATACAAACCAAATAAATCAACTTGCATAATCATTTAACTTAACCGGAAGCAATTGAAACAAACATAGACATTATAGCACCGCAATTGCACCGAAATTTTGTAAGCCTAAACAATTGATACCAAACAATAACGAAAGATAACAATAGTTTTTCTTAACCGGAAACAATTGAATCACAATCAAACATCCATATACAAATAATGGAATAAACATCAATTGTACCGAAATTTTGTTAAGCAAAAGCAATAAAAATATTATGCAATAAAATCAGGCTTTTCTTAAACAGGAAAACAATTAACTAACAAGATTGTTACCTCAAATTCCGCATCCTCTTTTCCCCTTAAGATATGTCATTAAGCGCAAGTTCACTTAGAACTCTCCCCCATTGAAGTTGTCATCCTCCCTCCAAAACAAAAAAACAACAACAAAGAGCAACCTTTACCAGAGAAAGGTTGAAAACCGGTTTTAACTATTGCGATGCAAAAGTTGAAACCTCGAAACACATATTCTTTTATGCTAAACCAAAAGATTCAACATATTGTGACTTTTTCACATATTGTTTCTACAGGAACCCCTCATGATCCTTTGATAAAGCCTACCAACATGGGCTAGAACTTAATCCCGTTAAATCAAAAAGTCACCCAAACCATAAGGGTTCACACAATTATGAGATCGAATATCAAGGTAATAAAACCGAAATCAAACATCTCATAAACATTCAAAAGTTCTACAACTCTTAGTCATGAAACGTACCGAAAGGGAAACAGTTCTTACATGCATCCTACAATAATGTACATAATATTACATACTCAGTATTGGACACTAGTCAGAGATGTCCAAATCAGTGTCTTCTTCTTCATAGGAGGTATCTTGATAACTGTCAGAGATAGCATTCAGAGCATAGGTGAGATCTGGATGTATTTTTGTAGCATGATCAATCAGGTCGATGATGCAGTTTTTCTTCCTCTCTAGTTTTCTCTTGAGAGATTGTGGATCTCCTTCAACTCTGATAGGAGGAAGAGCATTGAAGACTTGTCCTCTCATTTGGTTGAGGATTCTTTCTCCCAATTTCTTTGGGACTTTCACTCTGGCGTTTGGCCAAACAATTCCAAAAGAGCTGCATATTCGAGTGATTAAACAAGCAAACCCAGGAGTTCTTCTTCCACCCTTTCGGATAGTAATCATTTGTCTAATCATTAGACCACAGAAATCAAAGTTTTTGACTCCATTGATAAGATGATATACAAGTTCAGCAACATCTCTAGTCCACTTAGTCTTATGCATATTGCTAGGACACAAATTTGCAGTAGCAAGTTTTCCAAACACTTTTAGATGAAATTCAACATTGTGAAGAAGTAATGAATTACCTGACCATATTCCCCCAATTTTAGATGAAATAGTATCATTTATATCTCTAAACCTCTCATCCGAACATGGTAAGAAAGTATTCATGTAAGGATAGAGAATTAATTCCGAAATTACTTGTTTTTTGACTTCGAAAGATGTTGTACCTATCATAGTACGAAAAGTGCATCCTTCAAAATTCATCTCATACATATTAGCAAAGAAGAGCTTGACAAGGTCCGGTGTTGCCTTGAAAGAACTCTCATGAATGATACCCCATTCATGTTGATTCACAAAATTCACATATTTCATATCCGAAACATTGACAAATAACATTTCCATGATGGGTTCTTTGATTGAACCGAATTTTCTAGCACATTCATCATCCGCAAAATAATTTTGAGAACCAGCATCATAAATAAGACTAGGCATATTTTCATAATTTATATTCAAAGTAGAGTAGAGCATAGAGTTCCTACTTGAGCCTTCTCCTCTAACAAAATTCCTACTTCCCCTAGTTCTATTTTCCATTGAATCAACAAGTAGAGTAGAGAGCCACTTACAATCGATATAACTTGTTGAGTGTTGAATCTTCTTGCTTGGGATGAATTTGAGCGGATTAAGGATGACCCTTGGTTCCTTTTGAGTTGTGGAATGAATTGACGCAAGTTTTTCCTTTTGAATCAAACATGCAAAGATTAGAAGGACAAAAATTTCGAACCCTCTTGAACTGTCAAGGTTCTCTTGGAAC
The DNA here is from genome assembly GCA_023531105.1 of Papaver atlanticum. NCBI lineage: Eukaryota > Viridiplantae > Streptophyta > Magnoliopsida > Ranunculales > Papaveraceae > Papaver > Papaver atlanticum. Next base: position 1,310,466 of record JAJJMB010014886.1, read on the forward strand.
CGAAGAAGATAGAGAAGGAGAAGAGAACATCCTTCTTTGTTTTTATCACCAAACCCATTTTGTATTTGGATGTGGATCCAGATCCTAATATGGTCAAACCATGGGTACCGAAAATTTGTCATGGGTAACCAATCAAGGTTTTTTTTGACAAGTATCAATTTGTTCAAGTCGTGAAGGTTTTCTCTCTTTAGGACTTGAATCGAAATTCTCAATCAATTTCACTTAATTTGTTTTGGGAAAATCAAAACAAATTTTTTTAGATTCATTATTGATGTCTATCATAACATCATCTTCAAGAATTAATTCTTTAGAAGAATTGTCAGAATCATTCTTATGATAGATTTCAGATTCTTCGGAGGTGTAATTCATTAAATACTCATGAATGAATTGATTTCCTTTAGAATCATTAGTTCTTTTAGAGATTTCTAATTCCTTGAGAAACTCATCAACCTCATTTTGAACTCTCATACTATCTTCAAGGATCTTGAGTGTTTTAGCCAAAGACTCATCTTCCTTTTCCTCATATATCTTAATCTCATTTCTTAAATCAGAGAGCTGTCTTTCCATTTCGGCAAATTATGACCGCTTTCTGTTGATTTTGCTTGAAGCATCTTCTGTGAGACTGAGATATAATCGACATTCGTCGAATGTTCAAATTTCTTTGGATCTAAGAGACTCCACAATTTGGTTGTCAGACAACTTAGAGTCATATAATCGTGCTAACACGTTAACCGAATCAGACATAGATTTAAATCTTAAAGGTTGGATCGCATCAAACACAGATTGGTAGATCTTTTCGTGTTTGCCTGCTCTGATACCAATTGAAAAGACGAGGGTACCCAAATATACCTCAATATAAAACTTTTCCACCTATAAGTCCTTTTCCGAAAGTGATTGTCTATGGACTAAGTCGAGACAATACAACTAAACGGTTCGCACTTCGTGTGATCATCTATGGATACGAGATCGAGACAATACAACAACGAAGTATGTTTACTTGATAATAGGTTCGGACTTAACCAAACTCTAGGGATTGTCTATCAAGTAAAATAGGAATTAACGTTTGTGCAATTTACTTTAAATTATAATAAACACAATTATAATTGTGGAAAATAAAAGTAAATGACACAACAAGATTTTGTTAATGAGGAAACCGCAAATACATAAAAACACCGAGACCTAGTCCAGAATTGAATACTCTCAGAATTAAGCCGCTATACAAAATCAAACCAACTTCGTATAGTTGAGACCAAGCAACTAAACCTATAGTTCACCTAGTTTCCTCAGTATCCCTGCGCCTCCAACTTGCAGTAAGTCACGCACTTGGAACAATTCCTTTGGTTCGTATTCCAAACAGTAAAGGAACAACAAATCTGTTCGGTAACAACTCTTTTAAAACAAAGTGATATGAGTTTGACAAAGGCTCTTCCGTTTAACCAATGAACTCCTTTGTCGGGTCCTTAGATCAATCTCTCAAAAACTACCAAAGTAATTGTTAGATTATGCAATCAATACTATTAATCACAAAGAAGTGTATTGATGCCGATCTACTCAACTAATCAATCTAATATATCACAAGGATAAACCGATTATAGTTGGATCCCTTTCCTTCCGAAACAAGTATTGTGCACACCAAAGATTATGAACCCAAAAAGTATTCTTGTCTTCAAATCTTCTTTAATCTTCAATCAGCACCTGCACACAATCAACTTGAATCTCTTGTGATCAATCACACACATAACGGAGTCTGTTAACGTTGGATTATCACAAGACATCTTTAGATCTACAAACAGTCTAAAGATCCCCGTCGAAACTTCGATCTAGTTTGAGTGAATCTTATATCAGAAGAAAAGATTCTCAAGCATAAACAAACTAGGTGCAATCAAAGTTCAACCACCGTTAGTCAATCAAATCAATCGAAAACTAAAATAAACTGCAATTATCTAGTTTCCCACCAACGGTACTAATAGAGCTTCTCAATCCCAAAGAAGTCTTTAAACTGAGCGGCCGTAAGAGATTTTTATTAATTAGGTTACTTTCCTCTCCGAATAGGCCGCTCCACCAGTAACAAAACAACTGAAGTAGTTTTGCTGGCTCTGAGGATTAGTTTGCTAGGAATGCAAACTTAAGTATTTATAGACAATGAAGTTTGGACACCAAGGAATTTCCAAAACCGAATATTCTAAAAGATATGAAATAAACACAAAATCGGTTTTCATAACTCCTGGAAATGCACTGTCCAAATATTGACCGAAATCCCAATAGAAAAATCTATAATCAGTAAATGCATATTACTAATTATTATTTTCTAAAGATATGCATTTAATTGCTGGAGATTAAATAGCATATAAAAACTAAGAAACCTTAATTAAAAGATTCTCAATTTATTTCGATCCTGGGATTCTCTTTTAGCTATTAAGGAATATCTTTGAACAATTAATGATAAGAGTTACTGCACATGTTCAAAGTATGTCGACATCTTTACTTTGCAAGTCCCTTTTCATACTTACAATCTTGGAAACGATTTTCCACACTTCCAAACAAGTTTAGAATTGGTTCGTCTGAATTCCAAGAACTATGTGATTGATTATCCTATCAAATCACCAATCATGGGTTTCACGGTTCTACAAAAAACAAGTTCGGTTCTACCTCAATGTGAGTACTATGCATAGTCACACTAGTTACCAAAATTCGGTTGACTAGTTACTAGGATCGGTTTCCCACAACTTATGGTAACTACCTGTATTCGGTTGCACATGTCTATAGGATCGGTTCCCCCAAAACTACAAACTTGTTTCACATGTTCATAGGATCGGTTCCCCCATCTACGAAAAATGTGTTGCACCTCTCACAAGGATCGATTCCCCTCTTGTAAATTTGTTGCACCTCTTACTAGGATCGGTTTCCCAATGGCTAGATAAAAGTTGTTATTTACAAGGTATCGATCATACCATCTTGAGTGATTACTTAAGATCGGTTTCACTAATAAAAGTCATACCAATACATAAGTCAGGCCTTGTGAATAGTTTTACCAAGATACATAAACAAGTTTATGAGCGGTTATACTAAACACACATATCGGTAGTTCAAAATAGATTTGCAATGAATAACAATACCAATAAGCCTAGCGATTTCCCTTTCGATTCACAAAACGAGTTTATGAACTTACTTCCTTTAAACGAATGTAAAACATTGTTTCCTAGGATGAAATCTTCACTCATACCCATACATAATCACAATAGCATTCATATGATCATGTCGATGTCTTATATACAAAGTTTAATTGTTAAGCAATAAACCTCGTATTGTATTCCTTAATACTATGTCTAACTAGAGTATCATACACATCTTCGCAGTTATGTTTTCAATATGCACGACTTGAAAGATACGTTAGGGAATGAAACAGTTCAAGTCAAATATTACTAACCTCAAGAGGAAGGATGATGTTGTCGTTATAGCTCCATACTTCTTCACATTCTTCAAGTCTTCATGTAATACTTGTAAGTCTCATATCCTAATACTTTCAAGCTAACCTATACGAAGTTGACTCTAGTATATAATCAAGCGACTCTTTAATTGAGTTTTGATTCACTAAAATATGACAACCAAACTTGACATACCAACGCTTGGTGGGTTCAACAAAGCTATGCTTTAACAGCTGATAATTTCCAACTCATTTATGAAGGAAAATTGTTATCTTATCCTTGTGCTTACAAATCTTTAGTTGGTTCCCTTCATTATTTAACCTGGAGAAGACCTGATACATGTTTCGCAGTGCAGCAGGTCTATCAGTTCATTCCCCAGCCTGCTACTCTTTATCTTCAAGTTGCACAAAGGATTGTCAGATATCTCAAAGGTACTATTGAGTTTGGTCTTTTGCTTAACCAAGGGTCCTTTGCACCTTCATGGTTTTTCTGATGCTGATTGTGCATGTGCTTTGTCAGATAACAAGTCTATTGAAGGTTTGTGCATCTATTTTGGTTATATTCCCATTTTTGGTATGCTAAGAAACATACAACAATTTCTAGGTCCTTTTACTGAAACTGAATACAAGGCTTTGGAAATTACTACAACTGAGATAATATGGATTTATCATCTCTTGAAGGATCTTTATTTTCATCTCTCTCTCCTAGGCTTGGCTGCGAAAATCTCAGGCCAATATCTCAGGCATCCAACCATGTTATGTATAACAGAATGAAAAGTCTCAGGGTTTATTTTCATTATGTCAGGGAATTAGGGAAGCTTAATTCCTTGCAAGTATATTTTGTGTCTACTTTAGATCAAATTGCTGATATTTTTACCAAAGGTTTTCACGGTCCCAGGTTCAAGTCCTTAAGGTCCAAGTTGCAGGTTTCTTCTCTACTCAACCAATTGTTTAAAAGGTGCTAGTGATGAATGGCAATGCAAGTTGTTATTACTTCTTTCATTTCATCTTTCGTTGTCGATGCAGTTAATAAAGTTACAATTCATGGAAACTAGAGGTATTTAACAAATGAGCTAAGTTCAGATGGTGATGACATTAGCTCAAACACAAGTGGTGGTGAATATCGTTCTCTTTGGGTGCTAAAATCAAAAATATTTGATCTTTGTGTTTGACTCGTGTAAGAGTTCAATGTTTAATTGTTGTATGGTTGAAGCAACTTAGAAGTTTATTTTTTAGTTTTCCGTATATTCTCTCTGTGAGAACTTTTGTTTTGAAATAAGATCTGGTTATAATGGGTATCCGGATTCCAGAGACCCTGGAGGTACCCATGTATTTTACTGGTTCTTGTTCGGGTTCCAGCAATTTAAGACTTGGATCTTCTCAAACATTTAAAAACTGGATTCGATTGTGGGTTCAGTGAGGAACAGTGCCCACTTACAGAACCGGGCCTATTGACAGCCCAGTTCATGCGTATAAATATTCAGATATCTGTGTTTTCCCGTTCTTTCCCTTTCTTTTGAACATGAACTGCACCTCAATCTATTTTGTTCAGGGTTCAGGAACCAGTACAAACCCTCTGATTCAAATTATTTTTGCAGATTTTTATCAATGTCGAAGCTTTCCAGTTCAATCAACAAGCAGTTGAAGAACACCATTGTTTGTAAGGCTGCACAAGACCCGGTCTGGAACCGGAAAAACAGGACCGGAATCGGTGTAGGCGGTACAAGGAACGGGAATGGAGTAGGGAACCGGCTCTGTACCAGTACAGATAATCGGTTCCAATGCATTCTTGGCCTGTACCGGACCTCAAAATGAGGTACCGGTCAACACCAGGTACAGGGATCGGTTCTAACAGAAAACCGGGCCGTACCAGCTCTTGTGCAGCCTTAATTGGTTGGCCATCTCATTTAACTTCATTAGGAAAGCTATTCAAAACAACAAAATCGATCTCCCATAAAACACCTCCATTTCCCAAATCCCAACACACCTGTTCCCGGTTTCTCCAAACCCCTATTTTTGAAACAGAGTTTTTTCTCCAATTCGTTTTCTTATACTAGAATTCTTAATTTAAGCTTCAGCCCAGTCATGGTGGCGTTCCCAATCGTTGCTCTATTTCTTCGCTTTAAACAGGAATGCTGCGGTTAATCAACATATCTTTTCGTCTTCAGAGGTCAATGTTGGTGCACCCAACATACAAAAAGAGGATTCTCTGATCTCAATTCCAGTTAGAGCTCATTTCTTGTTTAACAGGTTTGGGTTTCTCAGTTACTTGTATAATCTACTGTGTTACACTTTAATTAAGCTTATTTCAAGTTTTTTTTTTTGTTCGGGTGGCTTCAGGATTGATTTGAAACGACTAATGGCTGATAATCAAGCCAATTTGATCCCACATACATCTGGAATGATTAATTATGCTCTTCTAAAATTTGGGGATTGTGATTCTTCAAGTCCCCCTCAAGTATGCTCATATTTTCTCCTTCCAAAATTTTACTTTGTTATTCTCATGTGGTTTGCTTGATTTAAAACCACAATATTTGCTACTCCATGTATTGAATTTATCATTTTTCACTTGGCAGGCTAAGCCAAGTGAGAGCAGTCACTCATACATGGTGGTTTTCCCATATGGGTCCACTGTAATGTTTAATGTGCTTGATGGCGAAGTTGATCGATATCTGAAGATTGTCGAAAAGCATGCTTCAGGGGTGCTACCAGAGATGAGAAAGGATGAGATGTCTTTCCGGAAGAATTGCATCAGTAAGATAAAATTAGGATTGTCCTGCTTGCTATTGTAGGATTGTCGCAGGGAGTATTTTATTAGAAGCGACCTTTTGCTGTTTGGCACCAGCATGTTGTTGAGCCTTCATCCATTAAGTGGTTATATGTTGTTAGAGTTGATCTCAGAAACATCTATTTGAAACGTTACAAACCTGTCGAGTATTATTAGATGGGTTTGTATTCCTTTTTTAATTTGTTGAACTTATATCTTGAGCATTTCGAATGCAATGATTGCAAATGCATCAAAACAAGGTTATAAGACCTCAAATTGTGTGATTTCATCTCCCTAAATGTATGGTGTTACAATTTGATGCACGACTTAGAGCGTAGGACCATCAACCATGGATTATCCACACACCAATATCCAAATTCTTGTCATAGTCAATATTAAACCTAATGTGATTGATTAGCTTCTATCAAGGTTCTTTTAGGTTTTTGGTTTTGCAAGAAGTGGTATTTATTCATTGCCTGAATGTGTATCAATATCCTTTTTTGCTCCTTCTCTCATTATTGTTAATTTATTGAGTACCTGAATTCCTGCTGTTTTGGATTTGTAGAGTATGAGGTGAAAGAAAATTCGAATTTGCCGAAGTGGATGCAAGGTGGATCAGGCCATGTAATGCTGCAGCATTTGGATAACGATGGGATCCGCATGATTAGTTTTGTTCTTAGTCAAAGAATAGCCCTCGATTACTATGTCCGCAAGGTACTTCTTTCAGAATGCTTCAGTTTTCCTTTTTCCTCTGATCAGGATAAACATTCTTACAAGTCCGTCTGTTTCAGCTTGATGGAGTAATTGCAGCGTTTACAGAATTATATAGTGAAAGGAACAAAATGAGATCTTACATCATGCGGAAAAAAAGAATGTATCGACTAGTTGGGAGAGCAAATTCTACTCTTGCTGAAGTTATGGTTAGGCTTGGACTTTTCGGGAGGTAATTGAATTCTTAAGTATCAGTGATGATAAACTTTACTTGGTAACTGCTGCAGGAATTGAAATCACTCCATATAATCATTCAAAATTCCTAATGCTAGATAAGAGCTGAGTGAATTACTATAACCTCTTTATTTATGTTTTTGTAGGTTATTGCGTCTTTTTTTCTTTTTGTAATAATATCAAAAATGGACTTTTTTTCTTTTTGTAATAATATCAAAAATGGACGGGCAGCACAAGTTTTATGTTTTTGTAGGTTATTGTTTTCACTTGGATATATAATGTGATATCACATATCTTATTACTACCAGTTTTTGGTTGTAGTCTTTGACCATTTTTGCTTTTCGACATTTTCAGATTAGAGATTGCTTCCATTGGCGATCCAAACTACTCCCAGATGTGGAAGTATCTTAGAGACCAGTTTGAAATGGAACAAAAATTTGTAGGCCTTGATGTGTACTTAAAGTTGATTGAGGTATGATCTTTTCCTTTAAGTCTCCTTGTAGCATTATTTTGTGCACTTCCCCTTTTGATATTCTCCTCGGCTCAATCTCACTTCGCATTTTTCCCGGCAGGTATTTTTACAATTTGTAGGAACTGAAATGACCAGACGTTGGCATTTAACTTACTCTATAGCATTCTTAAGTGGGTATATAGTGATTCAGCTTTCACCCCTTGGTGGCTGCTCATTATTCAGTTTAGTCGGAACAATGAATTGCTAAAGAGTACAAACTTAAAAATTGTTACCGAACTATTATCTGATTTAGAGAAAAGAAAAACAAAAAAAGATTGTCATTTTATTACAGTTGTTTTCTCTGAGGATGCAGGATTGTTATTTCATTAAAGTTGTTTTCTCTGTGGCTGCCTGAAAGTTCACCAGTTGTTTTCATGATCACCATACCCAACACCCTGGACCCACCCTAGACTGATGGATGGGAACCCTCTGGGGGTGCGTGCCTGTTGACCAACCGGTTTGAAAGTGCCACGCCAATTTGGGTGCATGGAAAAGATCATTTTCGTTTTTCCTGAGCTGATCTGTGCCATGAGCTCGAATCACCTCTCTTAGATCTAAGTTAACTTTTTACAACACAACATTATCTAATAATCATTCAACTGTTATTTGTGGGACCGAAAATGTTGTCGAATAATGAAAATTCTAGCTTGGAATGCCCAAGGCTGTAGATCTAAAAATACATACCAATATTGTAAGTTTTTCTGAAGACCCAAATGTTGTTTCCTTATTAGGAAAAAAAAAAAAACAGAGAACTGTAGTTAGAAAGTTTCTCTGAAAACCCAAATGTTGTTTCCTTGTTAGAAAAAAAGAAAACAAAAAAAAACAGAGAATTGTAGTTAGAAATTTCTTGTCTGATTTCCCTAATGTATCATAGTTGACCAAGTGGGCATAGCATGAGGATTAGCTATGGCATGGGTGGATGGTTTTAATTTGAAATTGCGCATTCTAGTAGTAACATGATTAATGTCCGGATTAAAACCAATTTTTCCGAGAAGGAATGGTTGTTAACAGGTTTTTATGGATCCCTTTATAGACTATCCAAGCTTGATTCATGGAAGTTCCTATAGGACATTTCTGTGAAGGTAAATTATAACAAAATAGCTTGGATGGTGATAGGAGATTGTAACCAAATCCTAACTGAAAAAGATAAACAAGGAGGTGCCCCATTTGTTGAAAGTGAAGCGAAACTTTTCAAAAGACTCCTTGAAAGATCAGCTTTAGAGGATTTTGGCTACTAGGGAGCAAGTTTTACTTGGAATAACCATAAAGATGGTGAGGAAAATATCCAGGAATGGCTGGACAAAGCCTTTGTTAATATCGATTGGCAAAACCTATTTGGAGATTCTACTCTAAAAGTTTTGGTGCTACTAGGGTCCTATCATAGTCCCTTGCTTCTAAATATGGAGGGACAAAAGAAAGATGATCTTTCTTTTTCTTTACAAAATTTTGACTCTTAGTTTAAAGAGCAATCTTGTACTGATTTGATTATCAAAGATAGCAAGAGAGGAACAATTGAGTGTTGTTTGGTTATTAGATCCTCCTAGAGAAATTGCTTTGCAATTACAAGAGGATTCATCTCATGTAAACACTTAACTTAATAAAATTCTACTTTCAGTTTCAAAATAAAAAATAATAATAATCTTGTACTGATTTGATTATTTCTTGTTGGGATTCCTAATCTCTCTAACCCCTCGTCTGTAATGGTAGAGAATATGAAAAATCTAGGAAACCAACTAATTTTTTTGGAAGAAAAACGTTTTTGGATTACCTAAAAGAAAAATAAAGAAATTGCTCTCTGAATTAGAAAAGTTAAACAATAAAAAACCAAATAAATACAAAAAAGCTTTGCTTAGAAAATATTTATGATACTGAAGAGGAAATAAATTGCTAAACAACTTTCTAGGGATAACCTAGTAAGCTTAGGGGAAAGAAACACAAGGTATTTCCACTTAAAAACTTTGAAAAGACGGAAAAGAAACAACACCGACTGTTTACTAAACACTAACCAAGAAAAAATAAGAAATTGCTGCAAACTGAAAAGATTACTTTGAAAACTTATTTAAGGCCATGCCAACTTGTGAAAATAAAGAAATTTTCTCTCATCTATCAATTGGTGTAACGCCTTCTGAAAATAATAGGCTTATGGAAATGCCATGAGCAAGTGGTTTGGAAAGTGATTAAAAGAATGAAGCCAAAAAAATCTCCCGGCCCTGATAGGTTTCCGGTTTGTTTTTTTAAGCATAATTGGTCTCTTGTTGGAAACCAACTGGTAAGTCCAATTCAAGATTTTTGGTTAACAAAGAAAATGAATCCAGAACCGAACAAAACCTTTATTTTCCTAATTCCTAAATTAAAAGAACCAAAAACACCGACAGATTTCAGACCAATTGGTCTATGTAACATTCCTTATAAGGTGATATCAAATTTATTGTCAAATAGGATGAAACCCCTACTTGACAATCTGATTTCACCCTTTCAGTCAGCATTCTTGTCGGGTACACACACGTATCTGATAATGTTATTGTTGCCCATGAATTAATTTTTACTCTTAACCATAAGAAAAAAAAAAAAAAAAAAAAGTAAAATTGGGGGTTTAGATGCCAAAATTGACAGGTCGAAAACTTTCGACACGGTAAGCTGGGATTTCCTAATAAAGGCAATGGAAGGTTTCTGCCAAGAATGGTGTGAACTAATAAGACAATGCATATCTACAGCATCTATAGCGGTGTTGTAAATAAAAAGGGAGGAAGTTTTTTTTAAACCTTTTATCTGTATAGTCTTTTTGAGATTCCTCATTTTAAAAGAGAAGTCGAAAGAAATTCAGAGGATTAAAATTAACAAGAATAGCAATCAAGTTCCACATCTTTTCTTCGCGGATGATTGCCTTATATTTACTAAAGCTAATATGCAAAGTTATAATTTTTTTTTAAATGTCTTACATGAATTTAGTTTGGTTTCAGTCAAATGGTAAATTTTGAAAAATCGGGAAAAAAATTTAGGAAGAAAAATATTCTTATTTGGGAGCTCCTCTTTTTATTGATAAATCTAAAATCAAAACTTTCGATGCAATTGTTCGCAAGATGGAGGAAAGGGCTAAATGTTTGAAGAGTAAATTTTTTATTCAACCTAGTAAAATAATCCTCAACAGATGTGTGTTGTCCAACCTTTCTGTTTACCAAATGGGATGTTTCAAACTCCGTGAGAAAGTAACTAGCAGAATCAACGCAATTCAGTGTGATTTCTGGTGGGGAAAGGAGTCTAGTGTAAGAGGTTTCTATATTAAGAATTGGAAATTTCTTTGCAAACCTTTGAGCATGGGGGGGCTTGGTTTTAAAGAAGCTGACAAAATCAACCATGCAATGATTGCTAAAATTTTCTGGAAAATCGTAAGTCAACCGACATGTTGGTGGGTTATAATGATTAAAGACAAATATTTCAAAAATAAATCGGTTTTTACTTTTAAAAAATCAGCTAATTCTTGGATGTGGAATTGTGTTTTGCAGTGAGTTAAGCTAATCCACAAATACCTATGTTGGGAGGTGAGAAATCGCCAATCCATAAGTATTTGGAATGACCAGTGGATACCTGACTTAAACATCACTATAGTCCAACTTTGTTTTGAAAGGAACAACATGCTAACACTTGTTTCAGATTTGATTAACCTTGATATAAATAAGTGTAACCAAAATTTAATCATGGTTTGTTCCCCTCATATATTGCTCAATCTATTCTGAATATTAACTTGTTCACTGATCATAATGATACCTTAGATCAGGTGACGCCTAGATGGAAGTTAACTAAGAATTGGACCTTCACTGTTAAATCATTGTATGGTAGATTAAATGGTATTCATGCTTGTGATCAGGAAACATAAAATTTCTGGAAGAAATTCTGGAAACCATGTCTACCTCAAAGAGTTAAACTCTTTCTATGGAAATGTATAAATGATGCTTTGCCTATTAACAGATTGTAGGTTACTATGTTCCATAAATTGAGAATAAATGCATTTTTTGTAATAACTGTATTGAATCTCTACATCATTTATTTCGTCAGCTAGCCTTAAGAAGTCAAAAAATTTGGTCATCTACGAGATTTGAACCCATGCATATCGCCAATTTACAAACACTTTGAAGTTTGAACCCACACCTATTGCCGATTTACATACACTATGTCTACTAGACTCAAAAACTTAAAAAATTGACAGCTATGGGATTTGAATCCACGCCCTTTCGGACCAGAGCCTAAATCTGGCACCTTAGACCACTCGGCCAAACTGTCATGTTGCTTCTACAGTTACCACACGCATTATCTATTACCTTACCTAGTAAAAAAAAGCAAAGGCAACGATATTCTTTTTTGATTAAAATTCCACCGAAGCAAAGAATTTCCTGTTGGATTCTTACGCCAAGTCGACTCTTTCTAATCCCATAAAAACTCAGAGGTTTTGCTACTTCTGTAAAACGGAAGGACACTTTCATACGAAGTGCAAGTTCATATTGGAGAATGAACGACTCAATAATCTGCAAGATATATTGAATCCTATTCTCGAAAGTATAACTGATATTTGATATTCTAAACCCTTTGACTCAAAAATAACGGTTGTTGAAAATCATCGTATTAAGAAAACATGTCCCAAAAGTACCAGTGCTACTCACTCCATCAATGAACGAGATGTTGTTAATGGCAAGTGCTTAAATTACCCTATGATATGATTATTTTATTATAAATGGTAAATATTAGAATTGTAATTGGATAGTTGACCTTATTTTATTTTATTTTAAATTTTAAATTTTATAATTAATATAACTTTGTGAATAAATCGAGATAAATAGAGTATATCTTGATATGATTTTGTTTAATTATTTATTTATTTATTTTTGCCATTTTTGAAGTTGGATTTTTATTAGGAATTATTAAATTTTCTATATTTAGTAAGTTTGTAAGATTTTATTAGATTTGGCTGTTCTACGTGATATTTTTATTTCCTTTCTGCGATCGGCAAAAAAGAATATTTTGTACGGATAAAAAATTCTTATTGGTTATTATCGGCCGGAAATTTTAAATGATGGGGACAGAATAAACCACAAACTTCTGTTAGTGAAAACGTTTCAAAAAACTTTGTTTCTGTAAAGAAAAATGAATAAAAATTACAAAGCAGACCAAATGTACAAAATATCAGATTTCCAGAGGAACTGACATCTAATATTGTAAGAACATAAACATAACATTACTATATATAAATATATCACCGACCTGATTCTTATTTATTATTCAAGTGAGATAAGTGGGATAAGTCTCTCGACTCTCTCCAGAATACTGAGTAGTAACCCTAGGGGTGAAAATGATATCAAAGCCAAGCAAATAAAAATCACAAATCCCCATATAGTTGCAAACAGTTGTTTTAATCGCTCTGTAGCAATGTTGTTATTTAGCTGCAAATGAGACATCAGACAAGTTCAATGCATGTTAGATATTATTGAATGATATACACCTAGTTAACAATTAGACAAGCGGAAAATGCGCACATTAACCGTCTAGGTGACATGTAAATTCAGTACATAATACATGATTCGGAAAAGATACGGTAACGTGTAAATTCATGTTTAGTGCTCTTTTACACATCTCAAGTCACCAAAAAAAAGTTCGGCATACATATATATAACAATGGTTCTTTTTTTCCGATATGGTAGTACAGTGGTACCTATACTACATCCAAACTTCTTCAAATGGGAATTCGTTTGGCGAATTATGGGGTTCGAACTCTTACCTCTGGCGAGGGACGAAGCATCAAAACCATATATATATACTCCCTCCATTTCTTTATTTGTATCCTCCATTTCTTTTCGTTTATTCCAACATCGTAACCATCTTATGTTTATAGTCGTATTTTTTCAATGAACTCTCGAATATACCCTTAAATATTTTGTACTCATAAATTCATTTTTAACTGGATCCAATTTAAAATATTAAAGAAACTTAATCAATGGAATAAAGGAGGAAAATAATCTACGTAGTGCAATCATGAAATGAAAAGATTGTTTATGGAGTATAAATTTTATAAGTAAGTTTATTTTTGGAGCCAAATGTATTTTTCTTTTGAAAGGAATGAAATATTTTTTTTAATACAAAAAGAAATATATTGAATTGAAAAAATTACACATCATTATCCCCATGGATACATTGTGTTATCTAAACCGGAATATTGTTTGACCATTCTTCAGTTGAAATACCAGTTATACCATGTTTAGCCCGCGAGTGAGCAACATTATTTGCATCTCTATGCACATGTGTGCATTTCCAAGTTACAAAGGAATTCAAAACAGTACTACAATCGATAATTAGATTTCTTGTTGTCCACTTGATCGCATCTAATCCATCATTCAAAACAGTGATGACATTTTGACAGTCACCCTCCAAATGTAATGCTTGTACTCCTTTACTTCTTTCCCAAAGTGCCGCTTCCAATAATGCTTTAGCTTTAGCCAGTTCAGGATCTATTGCTTTCGTCCTACAACATCTAACTCCATCTTGATTACTTGTAAAATTGCTTAAAATTAAACCTACACCAACATCATTTGTTTTATCTTTATATGCTGCATCAAAATTCAGTTAAATGTAAGGATTTACACGCCTTTCCCGATCTCTATAATTCTGGATTCTAGTTTGAATACTAGGTATAGAATTTCTAGTATCACTCTAATCCAATCTGAATAGTCTAACTGTATCTGATGGACTACTTGGTTTATGTTAGGCTGTAAATTATCAAAAAAATTCCGACGTCCACATTTCCAGACATTCGACATAACAAAACCAAACCATTTGAGCAAATTATATCTTACTCCACTCTGATTATTAAACTGAAACAAACCGCAAAGCCAATCAGTGAAATCAACATTAGCCAAACTTGCGCCAAAATGAAGATCAATAGCATTCCAAATAGCTTTAGTGAAACTACAGTCTATGAAGATATGATGCATGCTTTTATTAAACATAACATAAAGAGCATATGTGATCAATATTTTGACAAAATCTAGCTAACTTATCACCTATAAGCAAACACATCTGGAGACATTTCCATACAAAATGGAGTATATTGTTAGGAAGATTAGTTTTCCAGAAATGCTTCCATGAAATAGGAACAGTATTAGTGAAACCAACAACTTGATTTCTAATGTTCAAAATTGCTTTATAAGCAGATTTTACCGAAAATTGACCATTAGATCTAGGTTGCCATCTGAGATAGTATTTTCCTTCAAACGGGATCCGTATATTCAATATTTTCTCCACAGTTGCATTATCAAACAAAGCTTGAATCACCTGCACATTCTAAGTTTTAGTATTAGCATATATTATCTGAGACACAATCTTCATGTTATAAGATGCAAAATTACTATTAACATTAGAATGTATTGATGGTATCCATCTATTTTTCCAAATATTTATAGAAGTTCCATCTCTCACTTCCCAACATGCATACTGTTTAATAATTTTTACACTCCTACACACACCATTCCAAATCCAAGACTCATTAGAGATGATATTATCATATAAAGGATCAGAGTTATGAAAATACTTACCTTCTAAAATTTGAACCCATATCTCATCACGGGAATGTAGCATTCTCCAGGCTAATTTAGCAAGTAAAGCACAATTCATGATTTCATTTTGTTTTATATTCAACCCCCTGAAGCTCTTGGTTGAGCAACTTCCCTCCACTTTTTAAAATAAACACCTCCTTTTCCCGTTTTTTTATTCCACCAGAATCTCATCTGGATGGAGTCCATCTTATCAGTCAGATTCTTAGGAATGGGAAAAACAGACATATAATGTAAAGCTAAGCTACCCAGAATAGATTGAGTCATAACTGTTCTTCCTGGTGTGTTCAAAAAAATTGGTTTCTAGGGGGAAAGTTTATCACTATATCTATCAAGAAGAGAAGAAAATGATTGAATCTTACTCATTTGAAGAAGAAGAGGAACACCTAAATATTTATCATTAAGAGCCAGTTTCTTGATGTTCATAATCAGGGGCGGAGCCAAGATTTTGGAGATTGGGGGGGGGGGGGGGTGCAAAAATGTACTTTAGGTTGCAAATAAAATTTTAGGGGGTGAAAATAAGCAAAATTAGGTTTATATATAGTTAATTTTTTTTTCATGTTGGGCTTATATTAGGCTTTGGAGCCAGCTAGGCAGGGGGTGCAAAAGCACACCCTTGCAATGGGATGGCTCCGCCCCTGTTCATAATGTTAAATATCTCGTTCTTTACCTGGTTAGGAACCCCTATACTAAAAGTAATTCCAGACTTTTCGTAGTTGATTTGATGGAATGACCTGAAAAGGAACTAAATTGCTCAATGATATTAACCAAATTCAATGATATTAACTGAATGAAAGATTAGAAAAAATATATATTAACACCTTTATTCCCTAATTATACAAATATTAAATTGAATGCAGTTAAAAATAAATTAATGAGTATAACATATTAATGGTGGTATTGGAGAGTTAATTAAAAAAAATACGATTATAAACAGAAGCTGGACACAATTTCGGAGCCTTTGAAAATGGAACAGAGAACCGAAATAATGAAACCGAGGGAGTACTAGGTACCTACCCGATTTTTCCCCCCTTAAATAACTATAGATAAGTATTTTACTTCATCAAATATTCTAATATAACAAGATCTATATGAACGTAAATTCTTAAGGCATAACCAAAAAATAGCATTAACATTAAAATCTAGAGGTTATTGTACTATTTTTAACCGTCTCAAGTTATCGATATATAGATCATAGAGGTGACTAATTTATCATATTATAAACACATACATCAAAATGTCCTTACCTCTCCAATCTTAAATTTACGATCCAAGCCCTCAAATCTCCGAGCAAGGTTAAAGTTGTCCAGAAGGTAGTCCAAAATTTATCTTCTTTCGAAGCAATATCTGATCTGAACAGAAGAACAACCCATGCAGGTTCACTGTTATTTCATATGATATATGATGTGATCAAGGAGTATTCCTTTATGAAGTCGTTTGGATACGGTGTTGCTACGTGTTGTGGTGCATTCGCTGTAGTTCAACTAGTCCACATCCCAGCTGAGTCGGAAGAGAAAATCCAACAGAGAATTTGGAACGTAACTGTTTCTTCATCTTTGGGGATCGGAATCTGTTTAGTTTTGCAAATTGATAGTGATGATGTAATAGAAGGTATTGAACCGACATATCAACAAATCCATAGAGCTTTTCACTTGGGGAGGTCCGGGGCTGAATTTAGGGATCTTCCTCTCTCTCAACACCTTTCCTTTAGGAGACCTACTTATAGAGTACCTTTGATCTCGCATAAGCAATGGGATGTGATTCAGACAAGATAGCCGAGGAGCACGGAGGAAAAACTTTAAATACCCTTGATAAGTTAGCGAAGAAGGCGATATTCAGGGGCAGGGGTTAGGAAGAAATGTGATGGAATTTTATGAGTGCAACTTTGTGCATTCCTCCCCTGCTCATTAGCTGAGATTTAACAGGGATGTTGAAACTTAAATTTTTATTTACTTCTACTTATTTCTATTTAGAAAAAAAAAACACAAGTTTCATAGTGGTATTTTTTTTTATTTATTCTCTTTTTATCTTCGTCTTTCATGTTTTTATTTCTCTATCTCTTATGAACTTTGTTTCTTGTTATTGAAGAACCCAAGATCACCGCTGGTCAAAACTGAAATGTTATCGAAGGAGTGTGGCCAATTTCATCGGCTTCTTGTTAAGATTGAAGCAATATAAACTTCCTATTATATATACTTAGATAATTTACTTTTTCTTTTGAATGGAACGTAAGGGCAGATCCAGGGGGCATACTTATTTATCAACGATGACCATGGCTACGTTGGTAACATCACCGGTGCATATAAAATCCGAACTCTTTTCATTTCCTAGTAACGTGAACTGTAAGGAGGGTTGATATTATTTCATTCATGGATCGAAAGGACTTGTTTGTTCCCTGCGATGTTGAATAAAGTCCCTTCCGAGTTTTAGCGTTTATATATAGTTATGGTAACATGGAAAATAAAACTATCAGGATGACACTAAAAATCATATTGCGGTATCATGATTATACGAAAACAATATAAAAATGGGTGAGAAAAACATACGTGCTTCGAAGTGGGATGATGATGTTGTTTCGTTTAAAGATTATGAAATAATTCTTTTGTGTCGATTTTACTTCTTCTTTTGTGTGGCATAAATTTAGGGATTATCTTCGGTTCTTAAAGGTGCATGATTTGCTTCGTAGAGGGCACGGAACCCCTTGTATGAATTTTACCTGCTTCTTTTGTGTCGAGGAGTGAACTAACTTTCTGAAACCTGCAGTTGACCTAGGATGCAATATCGAGTTGGTTGCGAGCTACGTTTAATAGATAAAATACAAACAATATGATAATCATATGAGAATTACTAACATTAAAAACAAAAGCACAACTCAAGTAGGTCAAAATTGTATGAACTGCATGTTGTGGTTAACATGAATTTTCAGGTCTCATTTTTTTTTTATTAACATAACTCCATGAAAAACCTGAAAAGGAACACTAAAACACATCAGTAAGAATCATGTTCCAAACCACACACTGAAACAAACGCGAAATAACAACTCGAAAAGCATATACCTAAACCAAACAGGTTGAATCAAGGCATTAATCAAAAAACTAAAATATTAATCAACTACATGCTCAGATTAGGATGAAACTCATGTTTAAAACTCCTAATTAAAACATGTAAACTAAGAAAGAGTATAATCATACAACATCTAAATTGCTGATTTTTTTTCCTTTTCTTTTTTGTAAATATTTGAACAATACTTTCTATATTATATGTATTGAACTTTGTAAAAAGAAGTAGAAAAGAAAAGAAGAAGATAAAAAAACAAGAAGAAATGAAACACAACAAGTAAAACCGAGAAGTTGATTTGTTTCTTCGATTTGGAGACATACGCAAACAAGTTGAAGAATATATGGCTTTACTTCGTATTTGCAATCAACTACGATTAAGAGGGGAAACAGATATTGAAGTCTTAGCTCAATCTAGGAAGATGATAGGTGTCTTAAATACTATCAATTGATAATATTCTCTTGTAAATTATGCATTTTACATTTGTTTTAAGTTTTATAGGTGTCGAGAGAAAAACTAGGGTTCATTTCCCTTTCTCTATTCTTCCATGTGCTGTTGCGGTTAAACAAAGAAGATGAAGTGGTCGTTAAATGGAAAAAAAAGGGATCTTGAGGCCGAGAAAATTGAGGAAGTAGTGGTCAGCTGCTATTAATTTGCTGGTTCGAGATGGTGCTGCTGATTGTTATTAGAAAGGGGGATTGATGATGAACTAGTGAAGAATTGTGAATCTAGGATTGGTTTGGTGGTCGTGGTTGACGAATTTGAGACTGATAGATGGTGGAAAATTAATGGATTGTGAATGAATCGAAAATGGTGGTTGATTTAGGGTACTTTCTGTAAAGAATAAGAGATTGAAGTGATGGATGTCAGGTGGGGTTCTACTGCAAGAATAGAAGGAGGAATGGTTTCTTGAGAAATTAAGATATAAATGAAGCAGATGGGTTCGATCTGAAATTTGAAGAGCAAGAAAAGATGATGAAGAGATGGTTCATAGTATGAAGAGGATATTGAACACTATGTTTGTATCAATTTCAACTTCTAACCTAGTGGTGAGTCTATGGTCGAATTGTATAAGAATATAATGGTGGTTAGACTGGATTTTGGTTAAGTGGTTTATACTTACTGCCGGAGATACGTGTGCTGGTGATGTTGAACTTGCTGTTGCAGGCATGCATGGATTTTGGATTGAGATGAATGGCGTAATAGAAATGGGTTTTTCTTGAAACTGCAGGTGACGGGTTATCCAAGTCTCTGGATATGATATTATGGTGATACTTGGAGGTTTTGATGCTTCAATTAGAGTATGAAGAATTTGCAGTGGGTTGGTAATAGGAGGAGGAGTTAACTGCTACCAAGAATGAAGATTCTATTGGGTTTTGCTGGCCAGAGATTTAACTGAAGTTATGGTGGTATGAGTTATGATGGAGTAGTGAGGATGTAGACAGAGTATGTAGAAGATGGAAGGCAGTTGTTGATGGTGGTTTTCAGTTCAAGACTAAAATTGTGAAACCCTATATTTAATGCGCTGTCATCCTGCAAAGGAACAGAAGCCATGTAAAAGTAATGAGTGCCCAGGCCTCTTCGCTCATTTATGTATTGAGCAATTCAATATATTTTTATGTATAATATTCGCTCAGAATGGTGCGGGTAGCAACAATACCAAATTTTCTATGAATTTTATCTCCCGCCGGCATTATTCACTAATGCATGGCCTGCCTAGTATTTTCCTATGCTATGTTCCCCAGCCGAACTCTAAATATTGGCATGACATAACGATTAATGTTCACTCACAGCGGAGTAGCACGAATCTCCCAAAGTGTCAGTATTAAGATCTGCGTGAAAATACTCAGCACACAGGCTACATCACTCTATGATAAAGAGATTTTCTTTGCGTCAACACGCTCTTAATTAAAAGTGCATGGTCGACGCGCTTAAATTCCTTAAGAAAAATAAACCTAGACTTACCATGTCAGTCTTAAAACAATCACGGCCACACGATTTGGCCGGCCAATTCAACAAGCTTAGCCTCTTCCTAGCGGAACAAGGAAAACTCCATGATGTCCACCGGTAGGCCCACTATTTGTCCCAGCCAATCGGAATCCTCTAAACCCGCCAGTAGCAGCCCTAATCGCTATCCATAACTAGGCTAGTTGTGCTGCGAAAGAGAAACTCCAACGGGTTAAGACCGACCATAACGGTCTCAAAACCATTGCGTTCGCTAAACTTGGCCAGCCTGGTTGGACGGCTTAGATAATATTTCGAACGATCAAATAGGTGCCGGTGTGTTCACCGGCGACTCACCTCCATCCCCAGCCGATCGAACTACACACGACAAGCCAGGAGTGCATCAAACCGCTTGCCCAAAGTAGAGTGAACGCGCTGTTTTGGAAACCCTCATTTGTGTTGCGGCAGCGTGCTACTGTCGCAAAACGATCACAGTCGTCCATCTTCGTCGGCCAAATTGACTAGCTTAGATCCAATTTCAGGCGGCCAATAAGATGTCAGCATGCTCGCCGGCAACTCACCTTTGCATATGGCCAATCGGCCTACTCAAATTAATGTCCAATGCCTTGAATCAATTAGCCTAAAGAGGGTTGGCCACACGACTTTAAACCCTAAAATTCAACAACGACAGTATACAACTGCCGCAAATCATCTCATCCGTCCAACTTCGCTAACCTAGTTGGACGACTTAGATCTAATTTCAAGTGGCCAACAGGGTGACGTTGTGATCACCGGCCACCCTTCTCCCATAAGGAGCGATCGACCAAGCCACGGCTTGCCCAAACGGATCACAAACGATCGCCCAAAAGGTAGCCGGCCGCGCTGCTAATATATATTTCAATAATTCAACGCAGCCATTAACTGCCGCAAATCATCTCAGCCACTCAACATGGCTAGCCGATTTAACCGGTCAAGATCTAATCTGGTCCGACCGATAGGATGTTAGAATGGCTACCATCCGCCACTCTCTCATAGGGACCGACCGGCTAATCCCTAGGATGCGCGCGTAGCTCCTACCAACTCCCTGAAATAGGGCGGTCATGCTCCTTTAAGACATTAAGATCCGCGACTAACTTAGACGAGCTATAAAACAACGATGCTTCATAAACATCGATTATTTTCAGCTGCTTGTTTAAAAGCGATGCTTTATATGCATCAATTATAAACGATGTTTCATAAATATTGATTCCACCAATAATTGTGTTATTTGACCTAAAAGCACTATGTGCTGCTTCAAGCGGCAAGTCTCACGACTTGACCCATTTACTCGAGACATAAAACATGTCACAAACCGGGGGATGCTCACTAGGGTATTGGTTTGGTGGTTTACAACGTGCAGCGTGCAACACGCCTATTATGAGAAAGTGTCAAGAAAGGGCGGACGGTTAATAGCAGTAAGAGAGTAGTGGGTGTAAGGTTGACCGGTCTTCCCACATAATGGAAACGTGATGGTCACCACCTTTTGCACAACTCCACTTCTCCACTACTTAACCGTCTCCACTTCCTATGATATCAGGGTGCGCTTGATTATGACTTGTATAAATAGGTTTTCAACCTATTATGACAAAAATGGGAGACAAGTGT
The DNA here is from genome assembly GCA_023531105.1 of Papaver atlanticum. Lineage (NCBI taxonomy): Eukaryota > Viridiplantae > Streptophyta > Magnoliopsida > Ranunculales > Papaveraceae > Papaver > Papaver atlanticum. The sequence continues at coordinate 1,332,353 of JAJJMB010014886.1, forward strand.
TATCAACACAAGTAGCCATAAATCATATTCTGATACAAGTCATAAAACAACCATACCTTCATAATTCAACATTCTGATCTCAAACACCTTCTTCGCTTCCCTCCCTAAGATCAAACCTTCTCCTTCACTTTGTGACCGAATAGAATCTGGAACGGCCATTTCTTGGTTTAGGCCAGAGTCTTACAGATTGATCTCTCAAATCTAAAAGTACTCCCGTGCAGTGTATTTGTTTAGGGTTTGAATTCGTTTCTCATCAACACACCCAAATTTATCAAAAACAGCAGAATCAGATTTTACCCCAAAATAACTGGCGACCACAGTGGGAGATTAATCTCTCGGTTACGAAATTAATTTCTAAATTTTCATTCCAATCTTTCTAATTTCAAGATGGTGGATCTTAGGTCTGGATCAGCAACGAATCCCGATGTCACTAGCGATGAAAATATCCCTTGTATCAACATTCCTGCTGGTGACACCAATATACCGCCTACCACCACGATCAACACTTCTCGTGGCGCTACAACCTCTACTGCCAACACCAGCGGCATAGGAAACATCCCCTCTAGCGTTACACCTCCCATCACCAGAGCCACTGCCGCAATTCCCAATGTCTCTTCAAACATAACACCCCTAGCTGTTACCAGAGCTATTGCCACTCCTCCATCAGGAAGAGAGACCGGAGGGACCAGAGGAAGCCAACCCTCTATTAACATTGTTGATTTGATGGAAAGACAAGAAGTTCTCGCTAAGGCTCAGACGGACATGGCTACAACTCAGAAAGAGGTACCCACTTTCCTTAAGACGCTAACGGAGCGACTACCACAAGAGCCGCGTCAACCCATGGAGCCAATGAGGAGTACTTTTAACACTCCTTGAGAAAGCACTTCAACAGGGCGTGCCTTTATAGATGAGGAAGTTTGTGTTGCTCTTGGACGCTCACGGGAAAGGAATCAGCCGTCCAACTTCATCACACGTGAGGATCTGGAGAGTCTCCTCCAAAATAGAGGCAAAGAAAACCCGGTGGACATGCACCAGCACCAACCTCCGTATCCTCCTGATGTGCAAAGAGTTTCTCTCCCGAGAGGATACTCCTCTCCTCAGTTTTCCCTCTATGATGGCATTGGTAACGCTCGTGAACACATCTCTCGTTTTATGGAATCCTTGGGAGGACATGAATACAATCATGTCCTCCGCCTAAAGGAATTTTCAAAGTCACTTACTGGAAGAGCGTATACTTGGTACAACAACATCGCACCAAACAGCATATCCAACTGGTGTGAGATGGTCACCGCTTTCTACAAGAAGTATTTCTTCGTGTCTGAGCAAATCACTTTCTCAGACTTAGGAAGAATGTTTCAACGAAACAACGAGCATCCAAACGATTATGTCAAGAGATTCAAAATTCAAGCATTGGATTGTCACAACCCAAATGTGACCGAACAACAGTTAGTAGAGTCATGCATTAACAGTATGGTTCCCATCTATCATGGTTTACTAGAAAACCTGCGTTTCCAGACGTTCTTTGAACTCCATGAAGCTGCTAAGCGGTCGGCTACAACCGCACCAGCGCTGTTAGAAAGAACCAGACCTTCCAGGGGTGAAGATGCATGCGAAAATCGAGGAAACAGGTGCCTCATCAACAAGCAATATAACACCGGTCCCTCTGTAAGCGTAGTAGGTGAAGGAGGGAAAAGAAAAGCTCCACCAGCGGAACAACAACCCAAGTGTGCAGCACCAGCGCCGAAAACTCCATCCCAGAAAGCCGCGGCTAAGACCCCTGTGCAACAACAAGAAACTGGAAATTCTTCTCCAGACTTCCCATTTCCAATGGATGAAGTCATTGAACTCCTGGAAGCATGTGATGTGTTTTGTAGTTGTAGTGGTAAAAAAGGTTCGTTGCTCGAACTTGTGAAGGATTTTTGAAAATTAAATAGAGTTGTTTTGACAATAATAAGAAAATACCGAGACTCTGGATTCCACCATTGACCAATTAAGTGATAAACTTTAATCAATATTCATGCAATATTCTTCTTTAAAGTGATTCTAGTATTTGTCTTTAATAGATTTTTGAAGTAATAATTGTAAGCATGAAACATCAAAAGTATTAAAACCAAGCATGTCCCATAAAAACACTTCACAACTACTCAATAAAAACCAATTTTTCTTTTAAGTTCTATACAAAAAAAATCATGTAAAATAATTGCAATAAATAATTAAAATAGAACTATACCACTTTTCATGGAACAATGGCTTCCTCCGTCGCCTCAGCTAAGGGGTTTAGCTCCTCATATTAATCATAATCTCAAAATACATGTTTATGGCTCAAAAGTTGATTAAAAGGGAGAAAAGTGTTAAAACAGCGGATTCTGCAGTTGCTGAAGGTCTAA
>JAJJMB010014886.1:1334749-1406097 GCA_023531105.1 Papaver atlanticum
TAAGGCGGGCAAGAAGAGAACGGTGATGAAATCCGAACCCTTATCTTGTATGGCCAGGCCTTGCCCTTTACTAGGAAAATAAAAGTCTGTATTCAGTCCTCAGCATATATGCATACGAAGGAAGACAGTAAACCCGCTGACAGGGGATTCGCGGGTGTTTAAAAGTTTACCTCCCGTACCAGACGGGCGAAGAACCGTTGAAGTCGACTCGGGCCACTGACTCCTGTGTCAATGTGCGAACCCGGGGGCCGAGACGATATCGTAATCGTCGTCCTTCCCTGCAAACAGTTTATATTTAATTTTAACCCTTCCTTAGGGTTTTTTAAAAATAATAAAAGTCCAAAGTCCAAATGTCCAAAAAAATTAAAAAAAGTCCAAAAATAAAAAATAAAAAATTACAAGAATAAAAATAAAACCCTATTTACAATTTCTAAAAATAAAAAGTAATAAAATCTAAAATAAAATATCTATATACAAAAATCTTCTTCTTCACTCCTTTGGACTCCTCTTTTCTTTCCTTCTTTGGCGATGCATTCCTCTTAGAACACTTTTTCCTTTCCTTTTTAGCTCCGCTCCAAATCTGAAAAGAATCGAAAAATACCAAACGCGTAAAGAAGAACAAAAATAAAAAAAAATAAAAAAAATAAAAATAAATCTAAAAACCCTAAAAACAAGTCCCCGGCAGCGGCGCAAAAAACTGATGTGTTTTGTAGTTGTAGTGGTAAAAAAGGTTCGTTGCTCGAACTTGTGAAGGATTTTCGAAAATTAAATAGAGTTGTTTTGACAATAATAAGAAAATACCGAGACTCTGGATTCCACCATTGACCAATTAAGTGATAAACTCTAATCAATATTCATGCAATATTCTTCTTTAAAGTGATTCTAGTATTTGCCTTTAATAGATTTTTGAAATAATAATTGTAAGCATGAAACATCAAAAGTATTAAAACCAAGCATGTCCCATCAAAACACTTCACAACTACTCAATAAAAACCAATTTTTCTTTTAAGTTCTATGCAAAAAAAATCATGTAAAATAATTGCAATAAATAATTAAAATAGAACTATACCACTTTTCATGGAACAATGGCTTCCTCCGTCGCCTCGGCTAAGGGGTTTAGCTCTTCATATTAATCATAATCTCAAAATACATGTTTATGGCTCAAAAGTTGATTAAAAAGGAGAAAAGTGTTAAAACAGCGGATTCTGCAGTTGCTGAAGGTCTAAATCAGAAGTCGGAATTGTTGCTGAAAGGCTTCGGTGACTGCAGGAAGATGCGACCGTACCTCGTTGTCACTGAAAATAAGTCTGCTTCTGCAACTGTCTCTGAGGGTCTAATGTTCTTCGTGTTCTTCTTCTTTGCAGCAGCAGAAAAGTTTCTGTATCGACTCCAGTTGATTTTTTTACGCTTCTCTAAGGCTCTAAACTTTCCCCTAAACTTTGTTGCTTCTCAATATGACTCGAATCAACCTATATATATCCACCAAACCCCAAAATTACTCGAGTTAATCCAAATATTTTCGTTTTTTCTTCACCGCACGTTACAGCCATTTGATCTTCTTTTTACGCGTCAACTTGGTTTCCAAACTCTCTCAAACTCTCTCAGGACTGAATAAGGACTCCATACACTCCAATCTTGCCGTAAACTCTTCACAAATTCTTTTGTAAACCGAAAACAACTCAAATCGTGAATTCTCCCTGTTTTGCTCCAACACGGATTTCTATCCCTGTTTAATCGATTCTACAGCTCATACCATACTTGTTTATACTTAACAGGGTTAAACCAACGAAAATCAGCCCTTGAATCTCCTTAAAAATCGTCCAAAATTCGATCAATAAATCTGCCAGTAAAGAAAAGAATTTCCCGCCAAAATCTGTTTTCAAATGATGAAGATGGGTGCTAAAGATGAATTTGGGCTACACATAGCCATGGGTGCCCCTTATCCGCTGATGGAGTCCGTATAACACTTGTCCCTTAGGGTGCATTTAGACAACTTTTCGAGCCGATTTTCCCAAAAATGTTTATTCCCCAAAAATACCTACAAAGGGATAAAATACTAACATTAGTACAAAAATGGGTACTAAAAATATACACAATAGAGATGAAAATAGACACATAAATGCGTCTATCAGCATGGATTCAAGATGACGCCATGAAGCTACCTCCTCTCAGACGTCCACCAACCGAGGAAGAAATGGCAAATCCCAAATATTGCCATTACCATAGGTTCGTCAATCACCCAACCAGCGACCGCAACAAGCTGAAACGCATTTTCAAGGAGAAGGTAGATGCGAGAGAACTTCAACTAGGCACTGAGGGAGTTCACAGAGACCCTCTTCTAGTCAAAAGATGCATGCTTTCTGAGACTCTGTCCACAAAACCGTGCAATCCATGATAGAGCATGTATGTGAAATTCCCTATTTCTCCAAGGCGCAGCGTCAGGACATATTTGCAGCTCTCAATCATGTTGTGTCAGGCAAGCGACTGTTTTCAGTCGGAGAATCCTCTCCCAAATCCTAACCTATCTTAGAAGACACTGCTGGTAAATGCAACTGGGGACTGCCGACCACCGCCCACCTGAAGGATGTCGAGTTCGACAACATGCTGATTGACGTGGCCTCTGACTTCAACATTGTTACTGTCAAGACTCTGAGAGCCGCAGGAATTTCGAAGCAGGAAGCTATGCACTGCCCAACTATGATCAAAAACCAAGGAGGAGAATCAAAAAACGCTTACGGGCACATTAATCTCGAAATCAAGGTGGGAGATGCTCTAACGCACGCCAAGTTTCATATTGTTAAAGAATGCCCAAATTATGATATGGTTCTGGGACGCTCATGGGTGCATAGCAACAAAGCAAAGCTAGGAGTATGTCCTTTGCCAGTGTCTATACCTGAAAGGATTTCCAACAAGCCATCCAACTCTGAAGATTATCTGCTGCCATATCGACAGCTCGACAATGTGATGCAACTATCTGGAGAGAGCCCGACGACGTTCCCCCGCAAATTCCGAACATAATTAAGTCTTATCGAACAACCCTTTCTGCAAATCATTCCTCATTCCACCAAGGCTTGGGGACTCAATCCGATTGTCAACCCAGCCGTTACTAGGAGATGTGAATGGGATGCTGGTCCTTTCAAGTATTTTAAGAGTTTAGAAGCTGTCACAATCAAAGATTGAGAATCTAAGAATCAAGTAACGGTGCAACGCCCAAACCCATTTCAAGTTGGAGATCTGGTAGTGAGAGTTGCTGCTCAATCCGCTTTGTCTGATTCCACAGAAGGGAAATACAAACTGTACCTCGTGGCATAAGTTATTTTGGGAGGTTATTGCAAGCTCATCAATGCAGACGAGATGGGAGGTGTAGTAATACACACCCGGTGGCTCAAACCCTTCAATATCTAAGATGTCACGCTGCCCTTTCTTCCAACATTCCCTTTTAGTGCTTCCCCTAGCAATTTCCCTTTTAATGCAATATTTGTAATTCCTCCAAAATGATTGCACTGCTTGCATTCATAATTATGGTTTCAATTTATCAGTTAATCGAAATATCATTTCCCTTTTAGAAATTTCTTTACACCTGAATCATCTCAAGGCAAAGTCTCGAGTAAACCCAAACCTTCATAAAATCATTACCCATTGATTCAAAACCAGAAAAATAAAACTATGAAAGAGACATCTCATATCTTTCAAAAATACCGAAGAAGGGAATACATAAAGGAAAAGAAAGAGCAAGGAGACCAAAGGAAATCATCAAGCAGCCAGTACATGATTTTTAGGGAAAGCGCACTTTATACCTTGAAGTATAGCCTACTTCAACGACGAAACATCCTCTCAATCACCACCTCACGGAATCAGGAAGTAGCGAGTTAGCGCAGTGGTACTCCCGGATCGCAACTACTCCTTTAGATGTTTCCAATCACACGCGCTATTAATTGGAGATAGAGCCTCCACACCTAGCAAATACGGCTCTTGGGTTTCTTGTTCACAGAAGCACAACACATGTGATATGCAAGGGTAATATCAAATGGAAGTTACAGGTTCGTGGCTGAATCCACCATTTTCATCATTGCATCCCTACTTCAAGCTGTCGTTATTAGGGTTACATATAATAAATATCATCATGAAGCAATATCCGGTCACATGAAAGGAAAGCACATCACCACTTATGTGTGTAGACGGAGTCTATAGAAGATTGAAGGCAGTTGTTGATGGTGGTTTTCAATTCAGGGCTAAAATTGTGAAACCCTATTTTTAATACGCTGCCATCCTGCAAAGGAACAGAAGCCATGTAAAAGTAATGAGTGCCCAGACCTCTTCGCTCATATATGTATTGAGCAATTCAATATATTTCTATGTATAAAATTCACTCAGAATGGTGCGTGTAGCAACAATCCAGAATATTCAATGAATTTTATCTCCCGCCGGCATTATTCACTAATGCATGGCCTGCCTAGTATTTTCCTATACTATGTTCCCCAGCCGAACTCTCAATATTGGCATAATATGATGATTAATGTTCACTCACAGCGGAGCAGCACGAATCTCCCGAAGTTGCAGTATTAAGATCTGCGTGAAAATAGTCAGGAGCACACAGGCTACGTCACTCTATGATAAAGAGATTTTCTTTGCGTCAACACGCTCTTAACTAAAAGTGCATGGTCGACGCGCTTAAATTCCTTAAGAAAAATAAGCCTAGACTAACCATGGCAGTCTTAAAACAATCACGACCATACGATTTGGCCGACCAATTCAACAAGCTTAGCCTCTTCCTAGCGGAACTAGGAAAACTCCATGATGTCCACCGGCGGGCCCACTATTTGTCCCATCCAATCAGATTCCTCTAAACCCGCCAATAACATCCCTAATCGCTAGCCAGAACTAGGCTAGTTGCGCTGCGAAAGAGAAACTCCAACGGGTTAAGACCGACCATAATGGTCTCAAAACCATCGCGTCCGCTACACTTAGCCAGCCTGGTTGGACGGCTTAGATAATATTTCGAACGATCAAATAGGTGCCGGTGTGTTCACCGGCGACTCACCTCCATCCCCAGCCGATCGAACTACACACGACAAGCGAGGAGTGCATCAAACCGCTTGCCCAAAGTAGAGTGAACGCGCTGTTTTGGAAACCCTAATTTGTGTTGCGGCAGCGTGCTACTGTCGCAAACGATCACAGTCGTCCATCTTCGCTGGCCAAATTGACTGGCTTAGATCCAATTTCAGGCGACCAATAAGATGTCAGCATGCTCGCCGGCAACTAACCTTTGCATATGGCCAATCGGCCTGCTAAAATTAATGTCCAGTGCCTTGAATCAATTAGCCTAAAGAGGGTTGGCCACACAGCTTTAAACCCTAAAATTCAATCAACGGCAGTATACAACTGCCGCAAATCATCTCATCCGTCCAACTTCGCTAACCTAGTTGGACGACTTAGATTTAATTTCAAGTGGCCAACAGGGTGACGTTGTGATCACCGACCACTCTTCTCCCATAAGGAGAGATCGACCAAGCCACAGCTTGCCTAAACGGATCACAAACGATCGCCCAAAAGGTAGCCGATCGCGCTGCTAATATATATTTCAATAATTCAACGGCAACCATCAACTTCCGAAAATCATCTCAGCCACTCAACTTGGATAGCCGATTTTACCGGTCTAGATCTAATCTGGGCCGACCGATAGGATGTTAGAATGGCTACCAGCCGCCACTCTCTCATAGGGACCGATCGGCTAATCCCTGGGATGCACGCGTAGTTCCTACCAACTCCCTGAAAGAGGGCGGTCATGCTCCTTTAAGACATTAAGATCAGCGACTAACTTAGACAAGCTCTGAAACAACGATGCTTCATAAACATCGATTATTTTCAGTTGCTTGTTTAAAAGCGATGCTTTATATGCATCAATTATAAACGATGTTTCATAAATATTGATTCCACAAATAATTGTGTGATTTGACCTAAAAGCTCTATGTGCTGCTTCAAGCGTCAAGTCTCACGACTTGACCCATTTACTCGAGATATCAAACATGTCACAAACCGGGGGATGCTCACTAGGGTATTGGTTTGGTGGTTTATAGCGTGCAGCATGCAACACGCCAATTATGAGAAAGTTTCAGGAAAGGGCGGACAGTTAATAGCAGTAAGAGAGTAGTGGGTGTAAGGCTGACCGGTCTTCCCACATAATGGAAACGTGATGGTCACCACCTTTTGCACAACTCCACTTCTCCACTACTTAACCGTCTCCACTTCCTATGAGATCAGGGTGCGCTCGATCATGACTTGTATAATAGGTTTTCAACCTATTACGACAAAAATGGGAGACAAGTGTTATCAACACAAGTAGCCAGAAACCATATTCTTATACAAGTCATGAAACAACCACACCTTCATAATTCTACATTTTTATCTCAAACACCTTCTTCGCTTCCCTCCGTAAGATCAAACCTTCGCATTCACTTTGTGACCAAATTGAATCTGGAACGGCCATTTCTTGGTTTAGGCCAGAGTCTTATAGATTGATCTCTTGAATCTAAAAGTACTCCCGTGCAATGCATTTGTTTAGGTTTGAATTCGTTTCTCATCAACACACCCAAATTTACCAAAAACAGCAGAATCAGTTTTTACCCCAAAACAGCAGTGCTGGTGATTTATGGGAAGAAGGCGAAGTTGCCGAGATGTTGTTTACTGCTATTGATTGGTGTTGGTAATGGGAGGAGCAGAATGAGTTGAAATGGAATTGGGTCTATAGTGGTTTGCAATGATGTCGCAATTGGTAGGCACTGGCGGATAAGATGGGATGCTGATGCTGCAAGATTCAAGAAATGGCAAGAATACAAGGATGGTTAAACAGGTCTTCTACTGTGAAAGAATAATGGAGGTGATAGATATGTATGAGCCGAATGGCAGTGCAGTGAGTTGTGCAAGTGATGCAGCTACAATTGGATATGGAACTGGACTGTTGGCTAAGGTGTTGAGTTACTGAAGTTGTTGCTGCTAGTTATGGATAGTATGGAGTGAGCTTGAGGCAATGGTGATGCTGCAATGAAGTATGTTAGGATTGATACAGATGCAAGGAAGTTGCGCCATCATGGTGAAAGATTGGAAGTGGCATGAACAAAACTTGTAAGGCCTTAAGGATGCACTGTCAGTTCTCTGGAAATGACAGTTGAACTGACTTAGACTCTGACTCAGATCTGACTAGACCCTGACTCAGTTAACACCGTTGTGACCGTTATATTTAACGGTTGGCTGTTACAGACTCAGGTGACCGGGGAAATATATTCAGGAGACCGGGGATCAGATTTCCAGCTAGATTTAGGCGATGCCATCAGCAACTCGTACGACAATTTTTGGAAAGATTTTCAGAAGAGTTATTTTTCACACATTGGCTTGATGGGTTAGTGGATGGATTTGGACTTTGGAGAATTCTGAAGGCTTGACCTAGTTTTGGGAAGGTTCCACCTATTTGCCACCCACACTTTTCATATTTTCCACCCTCATCAGAATTCTAATGTAAATATATTTTATAATTTTATTTTTCCTATTTACCATCTACTGAAGTCAAATTAAAATTGACTATAACTATTACCGTTTTTATTTTCCTTCTTCTCGATTAATCTATGTTTTCATTAAAGAAAAAGACAATTAAAAAAATACAAACCCTTGATCAGAATTATGTTTTAACTAATACACCATTATATTTAAATTTATTAAATCATCGATGGAAACATATATTACTAGTCGTTCATATGTAGCCGACCAATTATATACGATCAGTTGTGATATACATCTCCTTATTTATTTGTTTTCTTCAATATCTTAGTTCAATCAAAGAGGTTCAGGTAGCATTTCAATTGAAAAGAGTATTCATGTGGTCAAGAAATTTTACTAGTTAGTGATGAACCAACGGTGATTGGAACCCTTCAAGTGCAATACCATTAAAATAGTTGCAAGGATATCTATGGAAAGTTATAAATATAGATTCAATTAGTTAATAAGAGAAGTGATAACTCCAAGGTTTGATTGTAAATTTGGGTATAATTGTTTAATCTTCCGATTGATAAAGCAATCCAGTTGAAGGACTGAAGATCCGAAACATACTCGTCGTCCATACAAGGCCGACTAGTTCATCTGATTATTTTTTTTTAAAAACAAGTTGACCCAAATTAAACGACTAGTTCTTCATCACAATAGTGAAAATAAAATCCGATATAAATATGAATTTCCACATATAAATTATATAATCATACATTCAAAATTATGTTTAATTTTACCTCGTTTTGGATTTTGATATTGTTTAAACTTTACCAACCTTTTTTGGAGGTATCTTTTGATACGCAATATATATATATATATATATATATATAACCAAAAATTGTATAAACGATGACTGAAGGAAGGTACTGGTCGATGGGTTACGTGGGTAAAGATGGAGCAGAAGAAGGCGGTCCATTGAGGAAATTGAGAAAAGAAATATTTAGGTTTTCTTTTATAGGTTTAGTTGTTGGGTGGATTTGCTGGTGGGCGTAAACATAAAGTCAATGGGCAGTTGATAGACGCAATTATGTGTCTCTTTTGTTCTCAATTATGTGTATTATAAGTGATCGATTTTGTACTTATTTGGTTATTTTATGTTTTTGTAGGTGTTTTTGGAGAAATAGGCTTTTGCGGCAAAATTGGCTCGAAAAGTGGCATTTGGACCTCCGGAGAAAATTACTAAAGGCACCCCTTAGGTTGATAAGGGAACCCACGGGGCAACTACTATTGGCACCCCGGTAAAGGATAAGGGGTTCCCTTTCTTCTTCACGGTATGAATTCTTTTGGCGAGAAAACTGAGTTGAATTCAGTCACACATGCGTACTCTGTGAAGCGAGTTTTGAACGAGATTTTATCGGGATTTTGCGTGAATTTGATTTAGGATAACCCAGTTATGATAAAACAGGAATTATATACAATTTGGTATTGCTTAAAAAGGAAGATTTCGTTATAATAGGATGTGAGAAGAGATTGGGATTTTATTTGTATATTTGGAAGATTCATGATTAAACCGAGAGAATATTTTCTCTGTTATGTTCGATTCCATCTTGGAAACAACTTGGGGGAGTTTCAAACAACTATGAAGACGTGTGAGAAAAAATAGGAGATTAAAAATCTCCGTAGACTTGTGATAAAACAGAGCAGTGAGAATATTCCGGGTATTGGTGATTAAACTTGGAAATTACGTGGAACTGAAGAGAATATATTTTGGAGGGTTTGATTCTAACAGGAAGGTGGAGATAAGCAAGGTAACAGAGACGCGTGAAGAGAGTTTAAATGGAAATAAAGTGCGAGACTTTGGATGGAAGAAAACGAAGATTTTCTCGATATTTTCTACACCCGTTAGTTATATAAAGGGTGTACGAGAGTTACAAAGAGAGATCGAGAGTTGGGGGTGACGATAGAGGTAGGGAGAAGCTGCAGAGAATATCAGAAAGTTGCAGATTCATTATGCACTTTGAGGGAAGAAAGGAAGAAGAAGAACATAAGACTGAAGAAGAGTATCGCGGAAACAGTTACAATTATCTGTAGTTGCAGAAGACCTTTTGCGATTAAGTTCATCTTTTTCAACGATTCTTTGTAACGGTGACTTATGTGACACCATTACAGCGGTGCAAATTCTTGTGTTATATTATTTTTTCAATAAAAACACCTATTGAGATATGAGTTATTATTTTGAGTGTGCTTTCACAATGAAGAGCTAAACCCAAACACTGGGACAATGGAGGAAGTTATTCTTCATGCGTGTGGTAATTCTATTTAATTCCTTTATGACTTTTGCACTAGTTTAATTTGAATTCTGATCTTTCTTGATTAGTTGTGATTTTGTTTAATGGTGTATGCTTAGTCTAAGAACTTTTGATGCGCAATGCTTATGATTTACATCTAATGCTTTATAAAATCTACCTTGGCAAAGAATAAGAGTCGATATTTGTTATTTTATGAGCAAGAATTGTCTGGAATTAATAGTTGAACCATATGAATATGAGAATTGGTGGAATCCTGAGTCTCAGTACCTCTCGATATTGTGACAATCTTTTGTACATATTTTCTTTATTTTTAGTGTTTTCTTTTATTAAGTCTGAAATCAAATCTTTACAAGTCTTTGAACGAACTTTTATTTACCACTTAAAAAACCACATCAACAGTATTTAGCTAGATACATGAAAAAATATATAGGTGGAAAATACGATCAATGGGGGTGACAATTAATATGGGTGGCAAATAGTAAAACCATGGGTGGTAAATAGGTGAAACCTTTTGGGAAAGAGTATCCTTTTGGAATTTGAGGACTTTAAAAGAGGAAGGGGTTCTATTATATCCTATTATCTCTTCTACTATTTTTGTTGTAGGGTTTGCAGACATGTTTCTTCTATTTGTTCTTGTTATGAACTCCATGAACATGAGTTAGACTTTTATGATTGATTAAAGATTAGTTTGATTTCACAATATATGTTTCTTTGATTGATACATTAGTTTTGTCTCATAATTATCGATCATGATTTACTATTAATATCGTTGTGTATGATTGATTATTTGTTTTGTCAAGTTGCAAATTAGTTGAACTCACATTCATATCTATTGCTAGACTAGGGTCGCAAAAGGGATAAATTCCTTATTGCAAGTAGCAAAATATGGTTATAGATTGTAGTGATATATCCTTGTAATCATATGTGAAACATGACCTTTGTTAAATCAGATAAGTACGTTTTTCACGTTCGGTTGCATTGATTAGCCTGATTTTATGAATCTTAATGCGGTTGGGGAATTAAACTTGATTAGTGTGATTTCCACGTTAGGTTGTTTTCTAGATAGAATTCGTGCTTGCGTCGTTTTACATGTAAGTGTGATGATTTCGGGAAATTATGACAAGGATATGGTTTTGAATGAAAACGAAACAAACGACAACCTAGACCTCTCTGTGGGAACGATCCTTTCTTTCCCTTGCTTGATTATATATTTTGAGTAGTGAGAAAGTTGTAATTATTTTTGACGTGTTAAGTCAACGATCAAATTTTGGCGCCGCTGCCGGGAAGGCAGTGGTTTGTTATTTGTTTTTGGTTTCTTATTTTTGTATTTTAGTTTTATTTTTGTTCTTATTATTTTCTTGTTTTTAACCTGGTTTTGAGAATCTTGTTTCAGGTACTTATTTCTCATGGAATGAACATATTGGAGCAATGATTACGGTTTTCAACAACATCAACAATATGATAACTACCAACCATACCTAGGGTATAATCACAACCAATTTATTGTAATAATTCGAACCAACAAGGATGGTAGGATAGTTATGCTTGTAATAATTCCTCTTGTATTTCAAATTTTACTTTTACCTTGTCAGGCAAGCTTTTCAAACAAATGGAACACTATATCCAGAATTTGGATGGATCACTCCAAGAGCTTCAAAAAGGTGTTTCTAACTTAAGACAATGCACTGATGAATACAAAGAGGAAAGGAACAATTTTGAGAAATGCCAATCCTTGGGCAGTTTCATTGATAAATGTGTAGCTAACTCAACTCTTGATCTTAATAATGATCATTCTCTTATTGAAAAGGATGAGTTTGAGACTAGCAACACTAATAAATTCACTGAAGACCAGTATTATGTTAACTCTGAAAGTGAAGATACATCACTTGAGTCAACTTATGGTTAAAACAACGAGGATTGCACAATGGAATACGTTTGTGTACAATGGAGGTTTTCTGATTTTTATACAATAGGTGTTTTATAAGTCTCTACTTAGCCAACATGTGGTGTGTTAGATTTTACTACAGATACGTCCTTGTTCTTAAATCGTGGCCATGGTATGATATTTCATTTATAGGCAAGTGATACGAGGCAACAAGTGAAGGCACTTGCTGCTATATTTATGTCAATAAATAAAAACTCGTATTCACGGTGAAATTCAGTTCTAGATTTGAATTTGAGGAGGAATTGTATCCATATTAGTTATGTACTGTTACACTGTATGATTGAATTTTGATTTTAGATCCTTATGTGTTTCAAGTTTTACTTAGGACTTAAAAGGACTTAGGTCTTCCCCTTGTAGTAAACTTTGGAAGTGCATTTGGAAACTTAGAGTTTCACATCGTATTCAAATTTTCATTTGTAAAGCTGCTAGAAATGCTATACATGCTAGAACTGTCTTGCAGTCTTGTAGTAAATTTTTATCAGCGAGCTGCTTTTCGTAATCCGCGTGAACTTCATTGACTTGACGAGAAAGCTCGGTAGCATAGTTAGCCAGCTGTTGAAGCAAGATTCAGACTCTTTCAGCTGCTTCACCTGCTCCTCCAGAGATTTGACTCTCTCTTGTTCGGCTGAAGAGACATACCATACAAGGGTTACAAACAAAGATGATAAACAAGAAACAAAGTAGCAACATATTAGACCACGCGAGACAAAACACAACTGGACACCTGAAAGAACTGGAAAAGTTAATTTTCAAACTTTCCTCGGACTTAAGTAGAGGGGATTCTAGGGCACAGATCTTGAAGACCAAATCGTCGTATTTCTTCTCATCAAACTCATTGGAAGGGCAGTGCTTCCTGTGTTTCTTCGTTGAAGATTGATGGTTCTTGTGTGCAATTTGGAGACCCGATAACTGAAGCCGAGTCCATTCAAGATCACGATTAACCTGGTTACGCTATTTAAGTTCGGCTTTCAAACCTCGTATGGTCGCGCCGGCTTCTTCTTTTTCTCGACATAGGCATCTCCTATTAGAACAAAGGTCTCGATTATGGAGTGCGAGCGACGAACATCTGCCTTCTAAATTCTCAATGAGAAGAAGCCTATCAGCAGCGAGTATGCGTAGGTGGGAAATCTCGTTATGGAGATCTTCTATCTCTCGAGAATGGTGTTTAAGTCTTCGTAATCGGGATATCTCACGTTGGAGATCTTTAATTTTGTCAGTTTGACGGTCAATCTTATCGTCTTTATTAAAAATCTTCTGCTGATAGTTGGCGACGTAACGCTCTTTTTCTTTCACTTTTCTTAACATATTACGGTATTCGGCGGCGGAGTCTCTGCTAGCAACATCGGCTATAGAAAAATGCTAGGACTCAGGATATTAACACCTAAATCTTCAATCAAAACAAATAGGAATAGAAGGTACCTTTTGATTTGTCCAGCTGTTCTTGAAGCTCCCGAGATCGGGTTTGTTTTTCTTGGAGTTGAGTCTGGAGGCGCTTCATCTCCTCTCGGGTCCTCTCACGCGCCACAACATGGAGGCGGCGATGGTTATCCTCCTAATTAAAATATAGAGGGAGCAATTAGTCGAGGAGCTGCAAAAATAAACAAGCAACAGGGGCAGCTCAACTCACAATAAGATCGAGGGTACTCTCCATGGCAGGCCCATACGAGGGAACCGCAGCAAATATCTCTGCTGGAGTTAACGAACCAAAGGTGGTCAAGGCGAGTGCCCCAAGCGAATCACAAGCCGGGCATGTGAAGGAGAACGTTCAATTTCCGATCAAACCTTGGTTCTGAGGGTTGGCAGGGTCCCTCTTGATGTCCTCCACCCGAACTTGATCTCGTGTCGTTTTCTCATTTTGATTCCCTTCTTGATTTCACTCACCATCACCAGAACCCCCTCCACCTTGCTCGACATCCTCATCTTCTTCATCGTCAAAAACAACAAACTGATCCATATCATCGTACCAACTTTAAACCTCCGCGAGAAACATTTCATCGGATTCGGTATAGGAAACAAATAGGGGCAAGTACATGTGTTGAAGGAAAGTAACTATATTCGTTACCTTCACTGTCTCCTCTTTGGACTTGTCACCACTGATCGCTGTCGTAAGCGTCAAAAATAATTTCACTTTCCTAAAGTATATGATAAGAAAGAGTTCATTTCCACAGAGAGGAAATTGTAGTTATTATGTATTCAATTTCCTAAGTAACCAATCGGGGGGATTTTTGATTTTTATGCAAGCAATAAAATTAAATCAAAAGCAAAGTAAATTGGAGAAAGTAATCAATGAGAGAAAGATATTGGTTAAGGAGTTCATCTTCAATCTTAAACAAGTGCTTGCATAAATGATTAGAATTGCAATTTGGTTTCTTTATCATCAAAAGCCCAGACTATCAAGTGAGCAAGATAATCTTTTAATTTCCTAAGTTCATCAACACACACATCAGAGTTGCGGATATGAATTCTATCTAAAGAATAACCTAACACCTTGCACTAATAAAGTTCAATTCCTAGGAGCATTAAGTTTCAGAAATAGGCTAATCAATGCAATTGTCATACATTGCGCATGACAATTCAGACAAGGGTCAAACTCTACATATGATTACAAGAGTGTATCACTACAAACCATAATCATATCATGCTACTTGTATTTAGGGTTATCGCTCGATGATAAACTGAAAAAGTGGGGGTACAACAACCTCACCCAATAATTCGCTTAGAAATTTGTATGGACTAACTCCAATATACTTTTAAGAGAATCAACTCGACAGTCAGACTCAAGCTTAATAAAAAGTATATAAAAGAGTTATATCTCAATTTATCGATTCAATACTTACTCAAGCAAATAGAAATCTGCGAGTCTAATTGAATACAAGAGAAATAAACTTGAACGGTACCGAAGACCAATGTTCAAGTATCAATCAATTTCAATCAACAATCAAAGGTTGGATTTACCAATTGATCGATTCAACGAACAACCTGTGATATTTCAATTATATAACAAAATATAATGAGGAAAAGAAATAATACAGATACCAGAAGTTTTGTTAACGAGGAAACCGCAAATGCAGAAAAACCCCGGGACCTAGTTCAGATTGAACACACACTGTATTAAGCCGCTACAGACACTAGCCTACTACAAACTAACTTCGGTCTGGACTGTAGTTGAACCCCAATGAATCTCACATTGATCCAAGGTACAGTTGCGCTCCTTACGTATCTGATCACAGCGGGATACTACGCACTTGATTCCCTTAGCTGATTTCACCCATAACTAAGAGTTGCTACGACCCAAAGTCGAAGACTTTAATAAACAAATTTGTATCACACATAAAAGTCTACAGGAATAGATAAATCTGTCTCCTACAGAAATACCTACGATTTTTGTTCCGTATTTTGATAAATCAGGGTGAACAGGAACCAATCGATAACCCGTACTTATATTCACGAAGAATAGCCGAGAATTATCAATCACCTCACAATAATCTTAATCGACTAGCGAAACAAGATATTGTGGAATCACAAACGATGAGACGAAGATGTTTTTGACTGCTTTTCTATCTTGCCTATCGGAGAAATTAATCTCAAGACAATCTTACGATTTCACTCAATCACGATAGAAACAGCAAGATCAGATCACGCAACTACAGAGAAAATAGTTGGGTCTGGCTTCACAATCCCAATGAAGTCTTCAAGTCGTTAACCTACAGGGTCTCGGTAGAAACCAAAGGTTAAAGGAAAATCGACTCTAGCTTATACAACTAGTATCATACAGGAGGTGTGGGGATTAGGTTTCGCAGTTTCTAGAGTTCTCCTATATATAGTCTCCAAATCAGGGTTTGCAATCTAAGTTACCTTGGTAACAAAGCATTCAATATTCACCGTTAGATGAAAACCTGATTAGATTCAAGCTAATATCTTTCAACCGTTAGATCGAACTTAGCTTGTTATACACAAATGAAATGCACATTCATTTAGGTTTGTGTAACCGTACCTAAACGTGTACACCTAGTTGGTTCAACAGTAGTTAACCAAATGGTTAGCCATATGAGCACTTTCATATCAACTATATTCATCTTCACCATAACTAGTTCAAATGACTCAAAAGAACTAGTTAGAGAGTTGTTCAATTGCTTAGATCTCATAGAAGTATACAAGACAAAATTGAAACAAAAACGATTTTGATTCACTCGAATCGATTCATGAACTTTATAGCCACGGTTTGCAAATATGCATTCCTCAATTTATATAAGTTTAAGTTCACGAATAAACCGTTTTTAGAAAATAACCCACTCAAGTATGCATACCGGTACACATACTTAAGTACCCGGATTGAGTTTGTTTTCAGTTTACAAACTCCAGCAGAAATTCACGGGACGTGAACTTCCGGCAGTACGCGTATGGGTACGCGGACTTTAATTCCGGTTATCCTGAGCAGCAAAATACGCATACTTTGGTTCAAGGATTTTGGACTTACACACGTATGAGTTCACATACAATGTTTATATCCATTCAAGTTTATATATTCTAAACTCTCATTTCAATCATTGAAACATTCTTAGAGGATGTTAAATAGAGGTTATTCACACACTATTTTTCATCAAAGCAATTTTCAAGATATTGAAATATTCATCATGACTTTCGTCACTTGTAAAGATGAACTTGGCCAAAGCGAAAGCTTACCAACACATATTTCGAGAAATAGATAAGCGAGATAAACTCGGCTCGAAATAGCAAATGTGTATAATCGAAGTCTATATAGAAATACGACTTTTGTCTCAAGATAGGAGATAGAGTAGATAGACGTTTGAGTGATAGATAAGTTCAAGTCTCCACATACCTTTTAGTCGATGAAGTTCCACCAGTTCCTTGAGTAGTTATTCGTCTTTGCATGATGAACGCCGTGGAGTCTAGAGCTCAACTACACTTTCTATCCTAGTCAGAGACTTAGCTATAAGTAGACTAGAAATGAAGACTTATAGTTTCGACAACTAAACTTGACAAACAAGCTTGAGATAGAAACGCTTGCGAGTTCGACCGAGCAGTGCTCTAACAATCTCCCCCTTTGTCAATTTTAGTGACAAAACTATTAATACATATGGAATACAAAATAAATAAACTTTGCAGCTTCTCTTCCACATGCATGATCTCCTCGGTTCTTCAACATTACTCGAAATCTTCGTCACTTCCAAGTACTCCAATGATTCCAAAGATATTTAATGCAGCATCATCGTTGTTAAATATCCGTAGCCATAACAATGAGAAAATAAAAGTTCTTAATCATTGTTACACAGTGTCATAGTATTATTACACAGCATCAAAGTTCAATTGTATCACAACTTCGACAACAATACTATGGTGATATGTATCACTCCCCCTTAGTCAATACTCCATCTCACATGGAAACCACTCCCCCTTACATAATGATCAGAAAACCATATGTATTTGTAGTGTGAACTACACATTAATTCTCCCCCTTTTTGTCAATAAAATTGGCAAAGGTACGAAAACTAGTGGGATCCTAATAAAATTTCCATAGAGACATTTCATGTCCAAAATAAAGCACATATCAACTTTTTAGATGCAATCATATAGCCGAAATTAAATGCATTCATCAAGGAGTTTATAAAGATACAAGATAACCCCTACAATATTCCACAGCCGCATTACCCACAAAGATTTGGCAATTAAGCACAAGTTCAATTAAGAACTCTCCCCCATAAAATGTCATTCCCGAAAGAACAACAAGAGCGACCTTACTTTCACAAGAAAAGAAGGATTTATTTTGATATTACACTAAGAAACTTGACAGAAAATCAACTTACTGAAACAAATGTAGAATTGAAGTAAACACTTACTGGAGTTACAAACTCAATTGCCCAAAAGATCGAGATAAGCACAGGGGCAAGAGTTTTAGGAATAACTAATGAACCAAAACAACACCAATAGACTGCCGTAAGTGTTGAAATGTAGCAGTGTCTAATGGTTTGGTAAGAATATCAGCCAATTGTTGTTCGGAAGGCACAAATTCCATATTTATGATACCATTTTCATAGAGATCTCGAATAAAATGGTACCTTATATCAATGTGCTTTTTTATTGAGTGCTCAACGGGATTCTTAGTGATTCGAATCACGCTGGAGTTATCACAAAAGATCTTTATTATTCCAGTATCAATTCCATAATTAGCCAACATTTGTTTCATCCAGAGAAGTTAAGTACAACATGAGCCGGCAGCAATATATTCTGCTTCACATGTGGACAGAGATTGTGAAATTTTTTTATTGCTATGCCAAGCCACAAGATTTAGTCCTACGTAGTAGAAACCCCCTGATGTACTTTTTCTGTCTTCTACACATCCTTTCCAATCAGCATCTGAATAAGAAGAAATATCAGTGTTAGTATCAAAAGTGTAAGATAGACCATACCCGACCGTGTGGTTCACATAGCGTATGATCCTTTTTGCAGCTGCAAGATGAGATTCCTTTGGGTTAGCCTGAAATCTAGCACAACAACCAACACTAAAAGCAATATTAGGTCTAGCAGCTATAAGATGTAAAAGGCTACCAATAATAGATCGATACAGTTTTTGATCCACATTTACTCCTTTCTCATCTCTGTGTAGTTTACCAGTGGTGGGCATAGGTGTCAATTTCGGAGTTGACTTATCCAGACCGAACCTTGAGATAAGATCCTTAGCATATTTTTATTGAGATAAGTAAATTCCATCCTTATGTTGCTGAATTTGTAATCCTAAGTAGAACTTTAATTCACCAACATTGCTCATTTCAGATTCTTTGCCAAGAGAGACTTGGAAATCTTTTGCAAGTTTCTCAGAAGTTGAACCATAGATGATATCATCTACATAGACTTGAGCAATGACAACATCTTTCCCACTCCATTTGGTAAACAAGGTTTTATCAGCTCCGCCTCTCGAAAAACCTTTCCCAAGAAGAGATGTAATAAGTTTTTCGAACCAGGCACGAGGTGCTTGTTTTAAACCATATAATGCCTTTTTAATCTTAAGAACATGATCTGGGAAATCAGGGTTTTCAAAACCCTTAGGTTGAGCGACATAGACCTCTTCCTTTAAGTTTCCGTTTAGGAACGTGCATTTTATGTCCATTTGAAACAACTTAACCTTAAGAAAACAAGCATGAGCTAATAACAATCGAATGGACTAAAGGCGTGCAACAGGAGAAAAGGTTTCGTCAAAGTCGATACATTCAATCTGTGAATATCCTTGAGCGACAAGTCTGGCTTTATTTCTGACAATTGTGCCAAATTCATCAGACTTAATCTTGAATATCCATTTGGTGCCGACAATATTGATATTGGAGGGACAAGGTACTAGTTCCCATATGTCTTGTCTTTGAAATTGATTTAACTCTTCATGCATTGCATTCACCCAAAAGGGATCGCTAAGAGCTTCATCAATATTTCTCGGTTCTACTTGTGAAAGATAACAACCAAAATTGCAAATATTTTAAAGTTGTCCTTTTGTGTTAGCAGTAGAATCTCGACCTCCAATAATACTGTTGGGATCATGATTCCTTTGAACCCAGAGGTATCGAGGAGGGACACGCTCTTGTTCAACAGGAGTAGCCTGATCAGTGCTCTTCTCCTCGTCACTAAAAATATCAGGATCAGTAACAGTTGGGATGACTTCAACTGATTCTGGAATTTCTTTGACTTTCTCAATCGTCTCAGTTGGAGGCAATTCAGCAGGGGGATTATCATGATGGAAATTACTAATATCATCAATAATAACATTAACAGACTCCATCATAACTTGGGTTCTGAGATTAAACACTCGAAAACCACGACTATCAGAGGCATATCCAAGGAAGATACCTTCATCACTTTTAGTATCAAATTTCTCTCTATGTTTTCGATCTTTAAGAATGTAGCACTTACTTCCGAACACTCTGAGATAGTGCAAGTTGGGTTTTCTACCGTACCACAACTAATAAGGAGTGTTTATGGTTTTAGACCGTAGGTAGACACGGTTGATCAAATAACATGCTGTGAAGACAGCTTCTCCCCAAAACCTTAACGGTAAGTTTTTGTTATGGAGCATTACCCTGGCCATTTCCTGAATGTTCCTATTTTTTCTTTCTGCAACTCCATTAGCTTGAGGAGTAATAGGTGGTGAATATTGTTGAATAAAACCCAATTCGTCACAAAATTCAAACACCTTAGTGTCCTTGAATTCAGTTCCACGGTCGCTTCTAATTTTCTTTAGTTTGCGACCTTGTTCGTTCTGGATTCTCTTAACAATAATCTTGAATTCATCAAGGGTTTCATTCTTATGAGATAGAAATGTAACCCAAGTGAATCTGGTGAAATCATCTACCATAACTAAAGCATACTTCTTACCAGCAACCGTGGGTTGTTGAATAGGTCCGAAGAGGTCCATATGAATTAAATAAAGTGGATCTTTAGTGAGAATATCTCGAGATGATTTATGGTGAACTTTCGTTTGTTTACCCTTTTGACAGGCACCACATGCACCATCAATCTTTGCATTGATTTTGGGAACGCCTCTAACAAGTTCTTTATTAATGATCTTAGTTAGAAGACGATAATTGATGTGACCAAAACGCTCATGCCAAAGATGTGTAGATTCCATCTTAGTCAAATTGCAACAGTTACTAAACTGAGTATCCAGAAGATAACAGTTGTTTTTACCACGAGTTCCCTTAAAAATTACTTCCCCAGTTTTTTCTACAATGTCACATCCATTCGCATTGAAGACAAATCTATGGCCTTTGTCACAGATTTGACTAATAGAAAGAAGGTTTGCAGTCATACCTTTTACGTATCCTACATCATGGATTTAAGGTACGCCGGGAAGTTTGATCGTCCCCTTCTTGCTTATGTAATAGAAACTCCCATCTCCAAATGTCACGGGACCTCCTTCATAGTCGTTTGAAGAAACAAACCATGTGAGATCACCTGTCATATGTCGGCTACATCCACTATCAAGAAACCATTGAAAGGGCGATGTTGATTTTAAAGCAAAAGCTCCCATACTAACACTACTATCCTGTATAGGATTTCTTGTTAGTTTTGTACATCCTTTTAGAGAAGCAAACAGTTGTTCAGCTTTCTTATGAAGATTACTTGCAACTTTTAGGATTTTCCGGAAGGACATACAAGTATGTTGAAAGTGATTGTAAGAGTCACGGAACATACATTGACCAGCATCTTTAATCTCGTTTGAGTAGTTCTGAGTCCTATCAGGTTTCACAAATCCTAGATCTTGCTTATCATCTGACTTATGACCATTCTTCAGAGAAAAAGAATAAACAGAGTTATACAAATCCATTGAAGGAATTTTGACAGATTTCAAATCCATATACAGTGCAATTTCTGCAACTAGATCAGAGTTGATACGGATTTCTTCATCCAACTTTTTCTGGAGAATAACTAGTTTTTCAGAACTTTCTCTACGTTCATAATTTATCCCTGGTGAAGCGTTTATAGAGACTTTACTGTCCATAGAGTCAGATCTCTACAAACACAGACTTATGAGGTCTTTAAGCGTGTTTGCCTGCTCTAATACCAATTGAGAAAGTGGGAGTACAACAACCTCACCCAATAATTCGCTTAGCAATCTGTATGGACTAGCTCCAATATACTTTTAAGAGAATCAACTAGACAGTCAGACTGAATCTTAATAAAAATTATATCAAAGAGTTATATCTCAATTTCTCGATTCAATACTTACTCAAGCAAATAGAAATCTGCTAGTCTAATTGAATACAAGAGAAATTAACTTGAACGGTACCTGATAGACGCATTTATGTGTTTATTTTCATCTCTATTGTGTATATTGTTAGTACCCATTTTTGTACTTATTTTGGTATTTTATCTCTTTGTAGGTGTTTTTGGAGAAATAAGCTTTTGCGGCGAAATTGGTTCGAAAAGTTGATAAATGCAACCCAAGGGACGAGTGTTATGCGGACTCCAGCAACGTATAAGGGGTAACCTTTCCCCTTCACGTTCAAATTCTGAATTTGGGCGGGAAAATATAAACACATTCCTGGAAGTTTTGGTGATCGTGATTTGGAGGAGTTTGAGGTCGACTAAACCTCTGATTTTCATAGGGTGGACTCCTTATGGGTCTAGGAATCTAACATGGGTGTTTAAATCGATTAAACTGGGCTCAATCGACGGATTTTTATCTCAACAGCAAAATATGGAAAGTCACGTGTGTGAACGATTTTAGGAAATTTTAGAGAGATTAAAGTGCTATAAACCTTCCCAAAGATTGGTATCTATCTAAGGAAGAGTTTAGAATCAAAAGGAAAGCTCAGAAACGCGTATAAATTCTAAAACAAGAAATTGCCGCAACTTTTCCATGAAGAGAAAGGAAGATATTTTGGAAGTTTTTGGATAGATTTAATTGCTCTTTTTGATATAAATAGATTGGTTGGGTCATATAGAAGGGGTGTCGAAAGTTAGGGAAAGTTTAGAACACGACAGTGCCGAGAAATCAAAGGTGCGGGAAACCGGGTTCTGCTGCTGCTGCTGCTGAAGAACACGAAGAACATTGACCCACACGGAACAGTTGCAGACGAGTGTCGTTCTTTAATAGCAGAACCGATTTATCGTTTATTAACAGCACTTCATTGTAACGGTGATTTCTGTAACGCCAGAAAAGCGTTGCAGATTCGCTGTATTATTATTTCTCTTCAATAAAAACACTTTTTGAGCCATGAATCAATCTTTTGAGCATGTTTTTACCATGAGGAGCTTAACCCCAACACTGGGATGACGGAGGAAGCCATGTTTCACAATTGATGGTAATTATAATTGATTCTTATGACTTTTTGCATTGCTTTTCAATCGATTTATGATTTTCGTTGATTATTTGTGATTTTGTTTGATAGTGTATGCTTAGTCTAAGAACTTTTGATGCACTATGCTTATGATTTACATCTAATGCTTTATAAAATCTACTTTTGGCAAAGGAATGGAGTCTATAAAAGAGCTAGTATTGTTATGAATCATCGTATGAACCAATTGATTGTGAAGTTTGGTGGAATCCTAAGTCCCAGTCTCTCGTAATATTGATATCATCTTAGTTTGTTTGCTATTTTAATCGGAATATAAGTCTAGAATCGAGTCTTCACAAGTCCGAGTTGAACAAATCTTATTACCACTTTTTCTACAACAATTAATATTACATCAATTTTTGGCGCCGCCGATGCGGACTTGTTTTTAGGTTTTATTTATTTATTTGTTTTTATTATTTTTGTTCTTCTTTACGCGTTTGGTATTTTTCGATTCTTTTTTAGATTTGGAGCGAAGCTAAAAGGAAAGAAAAAGTGTTATAAGAGGAAAGCATCACAAAAGAATGAAAGAAAAGAGGAGTCCAAAGGAGTGAAGAAGAAGATTTTTGTATATAGTTATTTTATTTTATTTTAGATTTAATTTCTTTTTATTTTTAGAAACTGTAATTAGGGATTTATTGTTGTAATCTTTTATTTTTGGACTTTGAACTTTATTTTTGGGACATTATTTTGGACATTATTATTTTTAAACCCTAAGGAAGGGTTAAAATTAAATATAAACTGTTTGCAGGGAAGGACGACGATTACGATATCGTCTCGGCCCCTCGGGTTCGCACATTGACACAGGAGTCAGTGGCCCGAGTTGACTACAGCGGTTCTTCGCCCGTCTGGTATGGGAGGTAAACTTTTAAACACCCGCGAATCCCCTGTAAGCGGGTTTACTGTCTCCTACAGAAATACCTATGAGTTTTGTTCCGTCTTTTGATAAATCAAGGTGAACATGAACCAATCGATAACCCGGACTTATATTCCCGAAGAACAACCTAGAATTATCAATAACCTCACAATAATCTTAATCGACTAGCGAAACAAGATATTGTGGAATCACAAACGATGAGACGAAGATGTTTGTGACTACTTTTCTATCTTGCCTATCAGAGAAATTAATCTCAAGCCAATCTTATGATTGCACTCAATCACGATAGAAACAGCAAGATCAGATCACGCAACTACAGAGAAAATAGTTGGGTCTGGCTTCACAATCCCAATGAAGTCTTCAAGTCGTTAACCTACAGGGTCTCGGTAGAAACCTAAGGTTAAAGGAGAATCGACTCTAGCTTATACAACTAGTATCACATAAGAGGTGTGGGGATTAGGTTTCGCAGTTGCTAGAGTTCTCCTATATATAGTCTCAAAATCAGGGTTTGCAATCTAAGTTACCTTGGTAACAAAGCATTCAGTATTCACCGTTAGATGAAAACCTTATTAGATTCAAGCTAATATCTTTCAACCGTTAGATCGAACTTAGCTTGTTATACACAAATGAAATGCACGTTCATTTAGGTTTGTGTAACCGTACCTAAACGTGTACACCTAGTTGGTTCAACAGTAGTTAACCAAATGGTTAGCCATATGAGCACTTTCATATCAACTATATTCATCTTCACCATAACTAGTTCAAATGACTCAAAAGAAATAGTTAGAGAGTTGTTCAATTGCTTAGATCTCATAGAAGTATACAAGACACAATCGAAACAAAAACTATTTTGATTCACTCGAATCGATTCATGAACTTTATAGCCACGGTTTTCAAATATGCATTCCTTAGTTTATATAAGTTTAAGTTCACGAATAAACCGTTTTTAGAAAATAACCCACTCAAGTATGCATACCGGTACGCATACTTAAGTACCCGGATTGAGTTTGTTTTCAGTTCACAAACTCCAGCAGAAATTCACGGGACGTGAACTTCCGGCAGTACGTGTACGGGTACACGGACTTTAGTTCCGGTTATCCTGAGCAGCAAAATACGCATACTTTGGTTCAAGGATTTTGGACTTACACACGTATGAGTTCACATACAATGTTTATATCCATTCAAGGTTATATATTCTAAACTCTCATTTCAATCATTGAAACATTCTTAGAGGATGTTAAATAGAGGTTATTCACACATTATTTTTCATTCAAATCAATTTTCAAGATATTGAAATAATCATCATGACTTTCGTCACTTGTAAAGATGAACTTGGCCAAAGCGAAAGCTTACCAACATATATTTCGAGAAATAGATAAGCGAGATAAACTCGGCTCGAAATTGCAAATGTGTATAATCGAAGTCTATATAGCAATACGACTTTTGTCTCAAGATATGAGATAGAGTATGTAGACTTTTGAGTGATAGATAAGTTCAAGTCTCCACATACCTTTTAGTCGATGAAGTTCCACCAGTTCCTTGAGTAGTTCTTCGTCTTTGCATGATGAACGCCGTGGAGTCTAGAGCACAACTACACTTTCTATCCTAGTCCGAGACTTAGCTATAAGTAGACTAGAAATCAAGACTTATAGTTTTGGCAACAAAAATTTACAAACAAGCTTGAGATAGCAACGCTTGCGAGTTCGATCGAGTAATGTTGTAACATAAACCCTCAATTATATATGGACAATGATGCAAGTTCAATTAATTGGCCACTTAACTAAACAAACATCTAAATCCTATAACAATACATCAATCATGTGATTATTAAAAATAGTAGAGATTTGAACGATAATCAAAAGGGAAAACTAATGCATTAATCAAGCACAAGTGGTAGATATCGGACTACATCCTTAACCAATAATATTAATTTAGCTACTCATAGCTATGGAGTTCATCAACATAATAATAATGAATTAAAGAAGATGAAAACAAAGAAAACCCTAGTAGCGTAAACAAAAGCGGCTCTCTCCTTCGCTCCAAGTAGAATACGTGATATGTGATTTGTAGAAGACTTCCATTTTGTAGCTTTTCTCCCACTTCTAAAATTAGGTCCAATCTCCAAAGTCCAATACAAAGATGTCCACCAAGCCCATATGTAGAAAAACCCAATAAAAATCTTGCCAAAAAAGTACTCACCGGAAAACTGATTACATGCCGGAAGTTGGCCGGAATAGTTGCCGGAATACAACTCTTGTTACCGGCAAAGTCCATCCGGTCAAACTAACGGTCGACGGTTACAATCAACGGTTTCTAGCGGTCAACGAGTCAAGGTCTGAGTGAGTACCGAGTCAGCTCTCTGACTTGGATGGATGGGCTGAGTTGGAGTTGGCCAAGGCCATTGCATATCCTGAACTTGTGTTGCACAATGATTGCGCTTTACCAGTTTAGTCCAGCCATGATGGATTGCATTCTTCACAGCTACAGCTTTGTAACTGCTCTAACTGCATGCCTTCAGTTCTGTCCATTCAACAACATCCACATAACCTCCAACTGCAATCTGGTGTGCAACTACCAGAGACCCATCTTCAGTTCACCTTATTCTCATACCTCTTGCACTGTAATACAGCCTCAACAACTCCATCTTATCTTACTACTCAGCTGCAACACAACTTCACTTCTCATATATCCACAACTACAAAACCATCCAGTTCACAGCTCAAGCCAACCTGCAATTCCCTTTGCTGTTCTTGCATTTCAGTTCATACTTTCTTGTAATTTCAGCTGCAAAGGTCAACTGCACCCATCTCAGTCACCACCAGATTCAACCAAAACAACCCATGGCAATCATCATATCACACTTATTTGTAGTCCATCAGCATCTCTTCCATTCCTGTAAACCAACACACAAACATAGACCAACATCAGCCAATTCATTTCATTAATCTTAGCCCATCTTACCAATTCAGTCACCATAATCGATGTAGCAACTACTCATTACTTGTACCACCACCTCGAGCCACTGCAACTGAACATCACTTGAATGAAACCACCATACCCATCAAATTTCGAATGTATTCACCGTCTCTGTAACTGCATTTCTTTGTATCAAAGCCACTGCTGTTAAAATCACCACCACTGCCTAGCCAACATACTCCCTGTAATTACCCATTTCTCAATAGCACCAGACCCTTTTCCTTCTCCATCTCAGTCACATCTCCACCTAAATCATCCAACATTCTCATTTGATGTATCACCAACCCAACATCACTTCTACCATTCATTCACTAAGACCTCAGATTTATGTTCTCCACCACCACCAACATCTCAAATTCCTTAATCTCTGCCAATCTCAACCTCTAAATCAAAATATGACCCATTCTTATTCCCTGAACCACCTCAATCAACTGATTCAACATCTTCTTAGCACCTTAAACCCCTTGTAGATTCAGACCAACAACTCCAAATCATCTTCTCCAAAAAACCCTAACCTGTAAACATAGAACACCACAGATTCAACTCGAATCACATACAATCAAGACCCGTTCTTCTGATTCATCACAGAAAACATGATTCGTCTTGTAAAATCTTAGGCATACATCTAAGCAGCAGCATCAACTTAGAGACATTCTCAGATTCACCTATTTTCTTCAATTTCTCTTCATCACTAAAGCTGTCATGCTTTTCAGACAATAATTTGCATCACTAAAGCTAACATGCTTTTCAGACAGAGATGAAGAAATAAAAGCAAATACTGAGAAATAATTTCTCCTCCAACAGAATTTGCACCTTTTTTCCTTTTAAGCGACGTTTCTTTTTCTTTTGTTCCAAATGACTCCAAAGTACCTAAACACTCAAAAGCAAACATAAGATACATATTTTACAAGAAAACTTAGCAAAGAAAGCATAAACAAAAGATAAATATCAAGGTGTTTTAGACACCTATCAAATTCCCCCACACTTAGACTTTGCTAGTCCTCGAGCAAATCAAACTAAAATAATTCTAAAACATACATACAACTCTATTTTGTTGAAGATACGGTCACACTTAGCATGTATAACAAGCCTTTGAACCCCTAGGTATCTCTAGTGGACGAGTTATAGTCTCGTGAGGGATTACAAGAGGTATACCCACAAAACCTATATTTCTAACTCTAGTTAACTGTGAAAAATTTAAGAACGACACTAAACAATAGTTTTAGTTGGCATACTATCAATGATTATAGGAGG
The DNA here is from genome assembly GCA_023531105.1 of Papaver atlanticum. Lineage (NCBI taxonomy): Eukaryota > Viridiplantae > Streptophyta > Magnoliopsida > Ranunculales > Papaveraceae > Papaver > Papaver atlanticum. Next base: position 1,362,428 of record JAJJMB010014886.1, read on the forward strand.
AATTACCCTGATGCGAACCCAAATTCATGTATAAGTAGAGCTCTACTCAGAAAGTCGATCAAACCACAATACTCGGAATCTAACTAACCACAATCACATGAAAAGATTAAGAAGATGGATATAGATATAGATGTTTGCGAATGTTGACTAAGGTGAACGGTGTTTCCCATACCTGTCTGAAGGTCACTGCAAAGATAAAACCTAAAAATACTATTGGATTGAGATACTGGTCTGATTTCTAATATCAACACAACTGGCATATACAAGGGAACCAGCGGTCGACAATCTTAATTTTAGATCAACTTAGCTGGCATATACAAGGGAACCAGCAGTCGATTTTATTGAACAATAATAAATTATTAATCTTTCTTTTTTTCTTTTTCAATTTTTTTTTCTTCGAATTGACAATATGATTAGATCTTTTGGATCCAAGAGCATGCTTCTTGTCAGCAGATTACATGGTAATTCCCACGGATCCTGCGTTCCACGCTTGTTTAGGCGACGGAGACAGGGAGAACACACACATATTGCTATCCAAGTGTCATTTTTTTTTAATTTTTTTTAATTTTTTTTTATACACCGGTTGGTCTGATTGGTCTGGTATCTTTTTTTTTTAGTAAATTAATCACTCTATTTCAGCCTAGCAGTGATAACAATTCGATATGGCCCCACCAAATCACTTAGAGAAACAAGAGAAAAATGGAAAAATTAAAACAGAAGGTGATATGGTGACACGATTCCGAGATATGGTAACAACTATCATGTTATTTCTAACACCTGAGCTCTGTCCTTTTATGAATAAACTTTATTAAAGGGTCACTCAACTCCTACAACCATAATGTTTCCATTAGTGTAAAGCACAAGTTTCTAGACTTAGGAATTTATCATTTTTTTTCTTTTTTCAATTTTTTTTTTTTCCGTAAATAACAAGGCTAAAAACACTATAACACTTCCCCACACTTAAACTTTACATTGTCCTCAATGTAAAATTTAGTCATTCAAAGTAAAATTTAATGTGGGAAATACCTAACATGATATGGGACAAGAAATCAAATAAAATAAAACTAATAAGAGATAAGAGATACAAAACCATGAGTTTCCTCCCATGCAGCGCTTGGTTTAAAGTCCCCAGCCCGACTATCTCCTTACATGATAAGGCTCCTCCAGAGGGAGTACTTCCACAAGGTTAACTCCTTCCACGACTTCCGAAGAAAAGTTCTCATAATATGGCTTCAACCGGTGCCCATTCAGTTTAAGTTCATTTCCTGTAGCTAAACTACGAATTTCCACTGTACCATGAGAAAACCCATTAGTCACAATAAAAGTTCCAATCCAACGTGACCTTAATTTACCCAGAAACAATTGTAAACGAGAATTAAACAAAAGCACTTTCTGCCCAATATAAAATTGTTTTCTAGAAATCATGTTATCATGAAATGCTTTCGTCTTTTCTTTGTGAATGCGTGAGCTTTCAAATGCCTCATTGCGGATCTCCTCTAGCTCTTGAAGTTGTAACTTATTTAGCACCCTTAGAAGTTTTTGCTCCTGTAATTCACTAAGCTCGTTAGAAACAATCACAGGTAAATCTTCCTTGTCACCCAAGTACAAGTACTTTAGATGATCGGGAAGAGGTTTAAATTCTAACTTTGGAGATTTAACAATAGATGGTACAAGATTTTCAGCATTGCATGGTAAAGAAACAAAAGATATATTATGAGTTTTCGGGCATCCTTGTAGTGAGTTAAGATCACCAAGGGCTTCCTTGACTTCATTACCACACTCTACACCATTATCAATGGATGTAATCAAAACGGTTTCCAAAGCATCATCACCATTCAATTCACACACTTGATGTGCCAATGTGTCTATCACATCAATGGAGAAACAAGAGTGGACATCACTAGGATATCTCATCGTCTCGAAAATGTTGAAACGTATTGTTTTTCCATCAAAATCCATAGTTAGCATGCCCTTTTCTACATCAATGACGGTTTTCGCCGTTTTCATGAAGGGACACCCAAGTAGCAATGGAAGAGACGAGTCCGGTGAACCTTCATCCATCTCTAAAACACAAAAATCAGCCGAAAATACTAGTTTATTCACCGGCACAAGAACATCCTCAACAATACCCATTGGGTAGACATTAGAGCGATCGGCTAATTGCAACACAATTCCAGACTTTTTAAGATGGCCTAAATCAAGTGAATTATACATAGATGCGGGCATAACATTAACGGATGCACCTAAGTCCAACATAGATTTGTTAAATGTAGTGTTACCAATTATGAAGGGAATTTCAAAGCAAACGGTATCCTTACATTTAAGTGGGAGTTTGTGTTGTAAGATTGTCGAAGCATTCTCCCCCACACTTAGCACTTCATTACCTTTGATCCTTTGCTTATTGGTACACAAGTCCTTCAACACCTTTGCATACTTTGGAACTTGCTTGATAGCATCTATGAGTGGTATGTTCACATGGATCTTCTTAAGAATGTCAAAAATCTCACTTTTTAGTTCCGTCTTCTTGGAATTTTCAAATCTACGAGGGAAAGGTAGAGGAGGAACATACGTAGAAATAGGAGTTTTAGAGTTAGGAATAGGTACCTCGGGAGTTTGGGGAATTTCATCCCTCTTTTCCTCCAAAACCAGCTCCATTGGAGCTTCTTCTTTACCCAAATCAGTAACTTCGGGTTGCACAAGTTGTGCACCACTTCTCAACGTAATAGCATTGACACTCTCTTTTGGGTTAATAGGTTGAGAAGGGAGTTTCCCACTATTTTGTGCTTTCAATTGGTTCAAGTCAGTAGCCATAGAGCCCATTTGTGTCTGCAAGTCCTTGATTGCACTCTTGATCTCTTGTTGACTTTCTTGAAACATAGTACTAAAGCCTTTCATCATTGCTTGAAGCTTTTCTTCGAGACTATAACCTTGACTTTGAGTTGGTTGTTGATGATGCGGTTGCTGAAATTGTTGTTGTTGTGGTTGAAACCCGCTTAGATGGTTGAAAGTAGGTTGTGGAACCTCACCTTGCTTGTTGGCATAGCTAAAGTTGGGATGATCTCTCCATCCCGGATTGTAAGTATTGGAGTAGGGATCATACCATCTTTGCTGATTTGGAAAGACCGCACTTGCTTGCTCCAACTCTTCATCATATGAAGGTAAAATAACCGCAGCCATCTTTTGCATCATTCTCTCCATGCTACCCATTCTTTGATCAAGGTTTTATGATGAATCACTAACTTCATGCACCCGCCTAACCATTGGTTCACCTCTTGAATAAAATTGTTGCGAGTTCGCAGCCATACTTTCAATCAACTTGGTAGCTTGGGCCACCGTCTTGTTCACCAGTGCACCACCACCCGCGGCGTCAAGAAGATATCTATCACTTGATTGGAGACATTCGTAGAAGTACTGGATTATCATAACATCACTGAATTGGTGGTGTGGAAAGTTTTCCACCAATCTCTTGTATCGCTCGCAACATTCATACAATGACTCTCCCACATTTTTCTTTATACCACAAATCTCCTTGCGAATTTGAGTAGCCTTTGATGCAGGAAAATACCTCTCTAAGAAAAGTTTCTTCAACCCGTTACATGTAGTGACATTTCCGGAAGGAAAGTAATACAACCATTCCTCAGCATTGTCCGCCAAAGAGAATGGAAAAGCTTTCAGCATCGCTCCATCCGCATTAGTCTCCGCAAGAAGCATGGCCATGACAACGTTGTAAAAATCCATGAGATGCTTGTTTGGATCTTCATTCACCATGCCATGAAATTTTGGTAACTCTCTAATCAACCCCGGCTTGATCTTGAAGGTGGAGTTTGTTTGGATACACCACTGTTGTGTATGGAGTTTGTGAGAAGCCAAGTCCTTGAGTGTACGATTTGCATCACCCATTGCTTCTTCTTATTCAACTAGTGGTTCTTCTAAGATTGGAACCTCTTGTTCTTCTTCTAGTTGTAACTCTTCTTCCACTTCCAACTCTTGTTCTTCCGTCTCGTCAAGTCTTGCTTGGAGTATTGTTCTTTCACGGGTAGTGATTCCACACCTTGGATAATTCCAATTATTTGGAGCCAGGGATTAGTACCTGAAAAACAATTATCACGACCAAGTCAGAAAAACGAAACAAGAAACAAAAAGCAAAGATGAAAGCAAAAATAAGAAAAATAAGAAACTAAAAACTTCATAACTAGCCGAATGCCTCCCCGGCAACGGCGCCAAAATTTGATCGCTGTCGTAAGCGTCAAAAATAATTTCACTTTCCTAAAGTATATGATAAGAAATAGTTCATTTCCACATATAGGCAATTGTAGTTAATATTTATTCAATTTCCTAAGTAACCAATTGGGGGGATTTCTGATTTTTATGCAAGCAATAAAATTAAATCAAAAGAAAAGTAAATTGGAGAAAGTAATCAATGAGAGAAAGATATTGGTCAAGGAGTTCATCTTAAATCTTAAACAAGTGCTTGCATAAATGATTATAATTACAATTTAATCTTTTTATCATCAAAATTCCTAGACTATCAAGTGAGCAAGATAATCCGTTAATTTCCTAAGTTCAACAACACACACAATAGAGCTGCAGATATGAATTCTACCTAAAGAATAACCTAACGCCTTGCGCTAATTAAGTTCAATTCCTAGGAGCATTAAGTTTCATACTTAGACTAATCAATGCAATTGTCATACATTGCGCATGACAATTCAGAAAAGGGTCAAACTCTACATATGATTATAAGAGTGGATCGCTACAAACCATAATCATATCATGCTACTTGTATTTAGGGTTATCGCTCGATGATAAACCCTCAATTAGCTATGGACAAGGATGCAAGTTCAATTAATTGTCCACTTAACTAAACAAACATCTAAATCCTATCACAATACATCAATCATGTGATTATTAAAAATAGTAGAGATTTGAACGATAATCAAGAGAGAAAACTAATGCATTAATCAAGCACAAGTTAATATCGGACTACATCCTTAACCAATAATATTAATTTAGCTACTCATAGATATGGAGTTCATCAACATAATAATAATGAATTAAAGAAGATGAAAGATAAGCAAACCCTAGTAGCATAAACAAAAGCGGCTCTCTCCTTCGCTCCAAGTATAATACGTGATATGTGATTGTTGATGGTGGTTATCGGTTCAAGGTCAAAATTGTGAAACCCTGTTTTTAATGCGCTGTCATCCTGCAAAGGAACAGAAACCATTTGAAAGTGATGAGTGCATAAAACTCTTCGCTCACAGATGTATTGAGCAATTCAATATATTTGTATATATATATATATATATATATATATATATAATTCACTCAGAATGGTGCACAGCAATAATCCCAAATATTCTATGAATTTTATTTTCCACCAGCATTATTCACTAATGCATTGCCCGCCTAGTATTTTTCTATGCTACATTCCCCAGCTGAACTCTCAATATTGGCATGACATGACGATTAATGTTCACTCGCAGCGGAGTAGCACGAATCTCCCGAAGTGTCAGTATTGAGGTCTACATGAAAACACTCACACAGGATGCACCACTCTCTGATAAAGAGATTTTCGTGTCAACGCGCTTTTCGATCGACGCGCTTAAATTCCTTAAGGAAAACCTAGACTATCCATGTCAGTCTTAAAGAGCAATCACGGCCAAACGATTCAACAAGCTTAGCCTATTCCCAGCATAACTAGGAAACCTCCATGATAACCTCCGGCGAGCCCACCAGCATCCCAGCCGATCGGAATCCCTTTAGTTCACCCGCAACAGCCCTGAATGTTAGCCAGAACATGGGTGATCGCGATGTTGAAAAGGGAGCTCAAATGAGCTAAGACCGACTATAACGGTCTCAAATTCATCACAACCTCCAAACTTAGCTAGCACAGTTGGACGGTCTAGATCTTCCTTCGAATAATCAAAAGGATACTGGTGTGTTCATCGGCGACCCAACTCAATCCCTGGTCGGTCGACTTACTCATGGCATGCCAAAAGCACATCAAATCGCTTGATCAAACTAGGGTGAACGTGCTGTTTTTGAAACCCTAGTTTGCGTTGCGGTAACACGCTACTGTCACAAATCGATCGCATCTGTTCATCTTCGCCAGCCAAATTGAATGGCTTAGATCCAATTTCAGGCGGCCCAAAAGACGTCAGCATGCTCACCGACAGCCTTCCTTTGCACCTGACCGATCGGCCTATTCAACCCAATATCCAATGATTTGAATCGATATCCCAAAATAGGGTTGGCCGCACGGCTTCTAAAACCCTAACTTGCATCAACGGCAGTATGCAACTTCCGCAAGTCATCTCGTCCATCCAACTTCGCTAGCCTAGTCGGATGGTCTAGATTTATTTTCAGGAGGCCAACAGGGTAACGCTGTGATCACCGGCCACCCCTCCACCACAGGGAACGATCGACCAAGTGGCAGCTCACTCATAGGGTTCTCAAACGATCGCCCAAAGGTGGCCTGTCGCGCTACTTTTTAAGACCGTTCAATTCGCGACTAATTTGAACGAGCTCTAAAACAACGATGTTTCCTGCGCATCGATTATTTTCATATGCTTGTTTAAGAGCGATGCTTTATGTACATTGATTATAAACGATGTTTTATAAATATTGATTCCACAAATAATTTTGTTATTTGACATAAAGCATTATGTGCTACTTTAAGCAACGAGTCTCATGACTTGACGCATTCAGCAGCCTGTTGTATATATTTTCCTACAAAATACTTGAGACATCAAACATGTCACAAACTGGGGGATGCTTACAGGGGTATTGGTCTGGAGGTCTACAGCGTCCGGCGTGCAACGCGCCTATTACGAGAAAGTTTCATGAAAGGACGGATGGTTAACAGCAATGAGAGTAGTGGTTGAAAGGGTGACCAGTCTTCCCTCATAATGGAAACGTGATGATCACCACCTTTTGCACAACCCCACTTCTCCACTACCTAACTTCCTCCACTTCCTACGAGATCAGGATGCGTTCAAACATGACTTGTATGAATAGGATTTCAACGTATTTGAACATAACACAAGTAGCCAGAAACCATATTCATATAAAAGTCATAAAACAATCACACCTTCATAATTCAACATTCTGATCTCAAACACCTTCTTCGCTTCCCTCTCTAATATCAACCCTTCTCCTTTACTTTGTGACCGAATTGAATCTGGAACAGCCATTTCTTGGTTTAGGCCAGAGTTTTACAGATTGATCTCTCGAATCTAAAAGTACTCCTGTGCAGTACATTTGTTTAGGGTTTGAATTCGTTTCGACTCAACACACCCAAATTTACCAAAAACAAAAGAATCAGTTTTTACCCTAAAACAACTGGCAACCACGGTGGGAGATTAATCTCTCAGTTGCAAGATCAATTTTCAATTTCATTTTAATTTTATCAAATTCAAGATGGTAGATCTTAGGTCTGGGTCAGTTACCAATCCTGATGCTACTAGCGCTGATAACACTCCTGGTGCCAATATCCCCGATGTTAACACCAATATACCGCCTTCCAGCACAGTCAACGCATCGCATGGTGTTACATCCTCTAGCACTAACACCAGTAGCGACGGAAGCATCCCCTCTGGCATGACGCCTCCTATTACCAGAGCCAGAGACGATGCTACTCCTAATATTTTTTCGAGCATGACGCCTTCAATCACCAGGGCTGCCACCATTCCTCCATCAGGACGAGAGACTGGAGTATCCAAAGGAAACTGACCTCCTATTACCATTGACGATTTAATGGATAGACAGGAAATTCTTACTAAAGCTCAGACGGACGTGGCTACAACTCAGAAGGAGGTACTCACTTTTCTCAAGACGCTAACGGAAAGATTACCACCAGAAACGTGTAGACCCCAAATGGAGCACACAAGGAACACTTTCATGACACCCGGCGCGAGTACTTAAGCAGGGCATATCTTTATGGATGAAGAAGTTCGTGTAGCTCCTGAACGACCAACAGAAAGGAATCAACAGTCCAACTTTATCACACGAGAGGACTTGGAACGACTTCTCCATAATCGAGGCAGAGAAAATCCAACCACCATTCATCAACATCAACCTCCTTATCCTCCTAACGTGCAAAGAGTTCCCCTTCCAAGAGGATATTCTTCTCCCCAGTTCTTCCTTTATGACGGTACTGGTAACGCTCGTGAACACATCTCTCATTTTTTGGAATCACTAGGAGAGCATGAATACAACCACGTCCTCCGCCTAAAATAATTCTCAAAATCACTCACTGGAAGGGCGTACACCTTGTACAACAATATCGCACCAAACAGCATAGGCAATTGTTGTGAAATGGTTACCGCTTTCTACAAGAAATATTTCTTTGTGTCTGAGCAAATCACTTTATCAGACTTGGGAAGGATGTTTCAGCGAAACAATGAACATCCAAATGATTATGTCAAGATATTCAGGATTCAAGGGGTAGATTTTCATGATCCAAATGTAACTGAGCATCAATTGGTAGAGCTGTGCATTAATGGCATGGTACCCATCTATCGCGCTTTACTGGAGAACCTGTGTTTCCAAATATTTTCTGAACTTCATTAAGCTGCTAAACGTTCGGCCACAACAGCATCGGCATTGCTGGAGAGGACCAGACCCGCCAGAAATGAAGATGCACGTGAGACTTGAGGAAGCAGACGTCTCACCAACAAACAATACAATGCTGGACCCTCTGTAAATGTAGTAGGTGAAGGAGGAAAGAGAAAATCTCCAGTGGCGGAACAACAACCAAAACGTGCGGCACCAGCGCATCAGGCAGCTCCACCACGGAAGGACGCGACTAAGGCGCCTACGCAACAACAAGAAACTAGAGATGCTGCTCCAAACTTCCCGTTCCCAATACAGGAAGTAATTGAGCTCCTGGAAGCATGGATTCAGGATGATACCATCAAACTACCTCCTATCAGACACCCACCAACTGAGGAAGAGATAGCAAATCCCAAATATTACCGTTACCACAGGTTCTTCAATCATCCCACCAATGAATGCAACAAGTTGAAGCGCATTTTCAAGGAAAAAATAGATGTGGGAGAACTTCAACTAGGCACTGAGGGAGTTCACAGAGACCCTCTCCCAGTCAGAAGTTGCACACTTTCTGGGGACTCTGCTAACAAGACCATGTAATCTATGATGGAGCGTGTATGTAAAATTGTTTATTTCTCCAAGGCACAGCGTCAAGACATATTTGCATCTCTCAATCGCATTGTGTCAGGGAAGCGGATGTTTTCAGTCGGAGAAGCTACTCCTAAGCCCCAATCTCTCTTAGGAGGCGCTGTTGGAAAATGCAACTGGGGACTACTGACCACTGCCCACCTGAAGGGTGTCGAGTTTGACAGCACGCTGATTGATGCAGCCTATGACTTCAATGTTGTCACCATCAAGAATCTGAAAGCCATAAAGATCTCAAAACAGGAAGCCGTTCACTGTCCAACCATGATCAAAAACCTCGGAAGGGGAGTCTAGAGACACTTATGGGTACATCAATCTCGAAATCAAGGTGGGAGATGCTCTAACGCACGCCAAATTTCATTTTGTCAAAGAATGCCCAAATTATGATATGGTTCTGGGGCGCTTGTGGGTGCATGGCAACAAAGCAAAGATGGGAGTATGTCCTTTACCAGTGTCTATACCCGAAAGGATTTCCAACAAGCCATCCAACCATGAGGATTATTTGCTGCCGTATCAACAACTTGCCAATGTGACCCAATTGCCTGGAGATACCCCGGCGATGTACATTCGTAGATTCCGAACCCAAGTAAGTCTTATTGAACAACCCTTACTGTAATCAGTCACTCCTTTTTCCGTCAAAGGACGGGGACTTGACCCGATCATCAACCTAGTCGTCACTAGGAGATGTGAATGGGGTGATAGGCCTTTCAAATATTTTATTAAAAATTTATAAGCTGTCACAGTCAAAGATGGGGAATCTAAGAATTAAGTAACGGTGCAACGCCCAAATCCATTTCAAGTTTGAGATATAGTAGTAAGGGTTGCTGCCCAACCTGCTCCGCCAAATTGCCAAGAAGATGAGCCGTACCTAGTAGTAGAAATTATCTTGGGAGGCTACGGAAAACTTATTAATGCTGACAACCTAGAAGGCGTAGTAATACACGCCAGGTGGCTTAAACCTTTCAATACCTAAGATGACACGTCGCCTTTTTCTTTAGCATTTCTTTTAGTATTTCCCCTTTTCATGCAATATTTGTAATTCCTCCAAAATGACTGCACTGCTTGCATTCATAAATAGGATTTCATTTTATCAGTTAATCGAAACATCATTTCCTCACAAAACCATTACCCATCAGTTAAAAAAAACAAAAAAAAACATGAAAGAAACACCTTACATCTTTCAGTAAATACCTAAGAGGGGAATATGTAAAGGAAAAAGAAAGAACAAGATATTCAAGGGAAATCATCAAGCAGCAACAGATTCTTCTTGGAAGGCACCGTATCCCGAAGAGCAGCCTGCTTCAACATTGAGACGGTTTCTCAATCACCACCTCTTTTGACCGACGTGATCCCTAGAGGAGGTTCTGTTTACTTCAATATGCAATTTTCGGATTTTGAAAATCATTTCACGGACCGGGAAGCAACGAATCTGAAGGTGGCGCACGTACCCAGTGACACTCCCAGTTCGCAATTGCTTATTCATAAATCATGTTGCACATGTCATCAACTGAATATAAGGCCTCTCTCATCCGTTTATCCCACAATATGCGACTTATTGGGTCTCTAGATTCGTGGAAAAGCTCCCATGCTTCTATATACCTAGCCGGCATGCCACAATCTTCAAGAAGCGTGTAATCTGCAAAAGGAATATCAAACAGAAGGTTGGTCGAGCCATAATTGTTATTTTTCCCTACTCTAAATTGTTGTTACTAGCGTTACATGTGTGGAAATATTATTGTGGAGGAGGCACCTCTTCCCATGAGAAGAAAACACAGACTTGCCAGCCATTACTATTTGTGTGCTGTCTTGTTATCCGCTATACCGCCTCAATAGAATGGGAAGAGATCAGATTGTAAAATCACGTTTTAGGAATGAATATCATGAACACAGGCTACCGAAGAGCGCTACATCTAAAGTTTCAAGATATTGCGAGATCTTTCTAAGAATTTGGATTTCTTAGTCGGGAGAATTCATTCATTCATCCAACTAGAAACATAAAATCATGAAAGCAGCATGAATGAAGGATTATTATTTGATGAAGCCCTAGCTCCAGCCGCATGAAACGAAAGACTACTAAACATCAAAGAAGTATTATTAACGCCAGGGTCAATAGCGCCTTCACTGGAACTCTCTCCAGAAGCCGCTTCAACATCCTCTCCAGAAGCCGCTTCAACATCTTCTTCGGAAGCTGCACCAACATTCACTTCGGAGCCCGCTTCAACATCTTCTCCAGATGCCACTCCTCCTATACACTCTTCGGAAGTTTCCCCGACAACCTTTTCAGAAACTGCTTCAACAGCCTTTTGAGGGTATTTAGGTTCGTCCATGTCAGAGTCGAGGATTATGACGCTGTCATGAATAGGGTGTTCATGTTTATCCAGGAGTTCACGTTCGCCCGAGAGATGCTCATGCTCCACCCTCCGGCGCTTTAGCAAGGTAGCAAACCTTTCAGTGCTAGCACTTGTTGGCTGAGATGCTTCATCGCGCCTCCATTTTTCCTCCATGCAACCCGAAGCCATAAAAACTTGGACACGCTCTCATACGATGCTCAGATGTACAAAGGAATTGGAATGCAGTTTGAGATACCAACAAACCGTCTGCCTGATCTACCTGGGACAACCGGCATCATGCTAGGGGAACGCTCATCTGGACGCCTCGTGCCATGTTCCAAGGACAAGACGATCCACCTCTCCTGGTAATATCTATCTACTTTGCCTCATAAGTTTTGTCTTTATTTGTCACCATCTAGTGCTTACCCCGCAACAATGTCATTGTTACGTACTAAGTAGGGGACTTAATGTTGATGGTGGTTTTCGGTTCAGGGTCAAAATTGTGAAACCCTGTTTTTAATGCGCTGTCATCCTGCAAAGGAACAAACGCCATTTGAAAGTGATGAGTGCATAAACCTCTTCGCTCACAGATGTATTGAGCAATTCAATATATTTGTATATATATATAAAATTCACTCAGAATGGTGCATAGAAACAATCCCAAATATTCTATGAATTTTATTTTCCACCAGCATTATTCACTAATGCATTGCCCGCCTAGTATTTTTCTATGCTACGTTCCCCAGATGAACTCTCAATATTGGCATGACATGACGATTAATGTTCACTCGCAGCGGAGTAGCACGAATCTCCCAAAGTGTCAGTATTGAGATCTATATGAAAACACTCACACAGGCTGCACCACTCTCTGATAAAGAGATTTTCGTGTCAACGCGCTTTTCGATCGACGCGCTTAAATTCCTTACGGGAAAATTAGACTATCCATGTCAGTCATAAAGAGCAATCACGGCCACACGATTCAACAAGCTTAGCCTCTTCCCAGCAGAAATAGGCAACCTCCATGATAACCACCGGCGAGCCCACTAGAATCCCAGCCGATCGGAATCCCTTTAGTTCACTCGCAACACCCCTGAATGTTAGCCATAACGTGGGTGATCGCGATGTTGAAAAGGGACCTCAAACGAGCTAAGACCGACTATAACGGTCTCAAATTCATCACAACCGCCCAACTTAGCTATCATAGTTGGACGGTCTAGATCTTCCTTCGAATGAGCAAAAGGATACTGGCGTGTTCACCGGCGACCAAACTCCATCCCTGGTCGATCGACATTCTCATGGCAAGCCAATAGCACATCAAATCGCTTGATCAAACTAGGGTGAACGCGCTGTTTTGGAAACCCTAGTTTGCGTTGCGGCAACACGCTACTGTCGCAAATCGATCGCATCCGTTCATCTTCGCCAGCCATGGCTTAGATCCAATTTCAGGCGACCCAGAAGACGTCAGCATGCTCACCAACAGCCTTCCTTTGCACTTGACCGATCGGCCTGTTCAAACCAATGTCCAGTGCTTTGAATCGATAGCCCAAAATAGGGTTGGCCGCACGGCTTCTAAAACCCTAACTTGCATCAATGGCAGTATGCAACTGCCACAAGTCATCTCGTCCATCCAACTTCGCTAGCCTAGTCGGATGGTCTAGATTTATTTTCAGGAGGCCAACAGGGTAACGCTGTGATCACCGGCCACCCCTCTTCTACAGGGAACGATCGACTAAGTGGTAGCTCACCCATAGGGTTCTCAAACGATCGCCCAAAGGTGACCGGTCGCGTTACTTTTTAAGACCGTTCAATTCGCGACTAATTTGTACGAGCTCTAAAACAACGATGTTTCCTGCGTATCGATTATTTTCATATGCTTGTTTAAGAGCGATGCTTTATGTACATCGATTATAAACGATGTTTTATAAATATTGATTCCACAAATAATTTTGTTATTTGACATAAAGCATTATGTGCTACTTTAAGCAACGAGTCTTATGACTTGACGCATTCAGCAGCCTATTATATATATTTTCCTACAAAATACTCGAGACATCAAACATTTCACAAACTGGGGGATGCTTACCGGGGTATTGGTCTGGCGGTCTACAGCGTGCGGCGTGCAACGTGCCCATTATGAGAAAGTGTCATGAAAGGACAGACGGTTAACAGCAATGTGTAGTGGGTGAAAGGGTGGCCAGTCTTCCCTCATAATGGAAACGTGATGATCACCACCTTTTGCACAACCCCACTTCTCCACTACCTAACTTCCTCCACTTCCTACGAGATCAGGGTGCGTTCGAACATGACTTATATAAATAGGATTTCAACCTATTTCAACATAACACAAGTGTTATCAACACAAGTAGCTACAAATCATATTCTGATACAAGGCATAAAAAAACCACACCTTCATAATTCAACATTCTTATCTCAAACACCTTCTTCGCTTCCCTCCCTAAGATCAACCCTTCTCCTTTACTTTGTGACCGAATTGAATCTGGAACGGCCATTTCTTGGTTTAGGCAAGAGTCTTCCAGATTGATCTCTCAAATCTAAAAGTACTCATGTGCAATACATTTGTTTAGGGTTTGAATTCGTTTCTCATCAACACACCCAAATTTACCAAAAACAGAAGAATCAGTTTTTACCCTAAAACAGTGATGTGTAGAAGACTTCCATTTTGTAGCTTTTCTCCCACTTCTAAAATTAGGTCTAATCTCCAATGTCCAATATAAATATGTCCACCAAGCCCATATGTAGAAAAACCCAATAAAAATCTTGCCAAAAAAGTACTCATCGGAAAACTGGTTTCATGCCGGCAATTTTCCGGAATAGTTGCCGAAATACAACTAAGGTTACCGGTAAAGTCCATCTGGTCAAACTAATAGTCGACGGTTATAATCAATGAGTCAAGGTCTGAGTGAGTACCGAGTCATCTCTCTGACTTTTCTGGATGGGCTGAGTTGGAGTTGGCCAAGGCCATTTCACAGCCTGAACTTGTGTTGTACAATGATTGCGCTTCACCAGTTCAGTCCAGCCATGATGGCTGTGCATTCTTCACAGCTACAGCTTTGTAACTGCTCTAACTGCATGCCTTCATTTCTGTCCATTCAACAACATCCACATAACCTCCAACTGCAATCTGGTGTACAACTACCAGAGACCCATCTTCAGTTCACCTTCTTCTCATACCTCTTACACTATAATACAACCTCAACAACTCCATCTTCTCTTACTATTCAGCTGCAACCCAGCTTCACTGCCCATATATCCGCAACTTCAAAACCATCCAGTTCACAGCTCAAGCCAACCTGCAATTCCCTTTGCTGTTCTTGCATTTCAGTTCATACTTTCTTGTAATTTTAGTTGTAAAGGTTAACTTCACCCATCTCACTCACCACCAGATTCAGCCAAAACAACCCATGGCAATCATCATATCATACTTATCTGTAGTCCATTAGTATCTCTTCCATTCTTGTAAACCAACACACAAACATAGACCAACATCATCCAATTCATTCCATTCATCTTAGCTCATCTTACCAATTCAGTCACTATAATCGATGCAGCAAATACTCATTACTTGTACCACCACCTCGAGCCACTGCAACTGAACCTCACTAGACTGCAACCACCATACCCATCAAATTTCGACTGTATTCACCGTATCTTTAATTGCATTTCTTTGTCTCAAAGCCACTGTTGTTCAGATCACCACCACTGCCTAGCCAACATACTCCCTATAATCACCCATTTATCAACAACACCAGACCCTCTTCCTTCTCCATCTCAGTCATAACTCCACCTAAATCAGCCACCATTCTCATTTGATGTATCACCAACCCAACATCACTTCTACCATTCATTCACTAAGACCTCAGATTTATGTTCTCCACCACCACCAACATCTCAAATTCCTCAATCTCTGCCAATCTCAACCTCTAAATCAAACTCTGACCCATTCTTATTCCCTGAACCACCTCAATCAACTGATTCAACATCTTTTTAGCACTTTAAACCCCTTGTAGATTCATACCAACAACTTCCCATCTTTTTATCCACAAAACCCTAACCTGTTAACATAGAACACCACATATTCAACTCAACTCACATACAATCAAGACCCGTTCTTCTGATTCATCACAGAAAACTTGGTTCGTCTTGTAAAATCCTAAGCATACATCTAAGCAGCAGCATCAACTCAGAGACATTCTCATATTCACCTATTCTCTTTAATTTCTCTTCATCACTAAAGCTGCCATGCTTTTCAGAGAATAATTTGCATCACTAAAGCTGACATGCTTTTCAGAAAGAGATAAAGAAATAAAAGCAAATACTGAGAAATAATTTCTCCTCCAACAGCATTTGCACCTTTTTGCCTTTTAAGCGACGTTTCTTCTTCTTTTGTTCCAAATGACTCCAAAGTACCTAAACACTCAAAAGCAAACATAAGATACATATTTTACAAGAAAACTTAGCAAAGAAAGCATAAACAATATATAAATGTCAACGTGTTTTAGACACCTATCAACCACCACCAGCTCTTTTCGAACCTGATCACCCCTGAAATTACAAGATTGAAGTTAACAAAAAATTCAAAACCCGGGGAGAAAGAACAAGTTGAAGAAACAAGAAAATGGAAAGAAGTCCTACCTTTGGCGAATCGACATTCGCAACCCAGGTTCGACAGTAAAAGAAGGAGGGGGGAACTTGTCACTTAATATAGGGCCACGAACAATCAGTGGAACCCTATGCCATACGGGGTCGCTAGTATGATCGGTTCGAGAACTCTCTCACTCTGCCATGATCTGAAATGAGTTCCCATTCCACTGACCCAAGGCACAAGGAGGTTGAATCTGAGATAACACTTCATAAACTAATGGTTGGGTCGAGTGATAAAGAGGAGGGCGGAGTCTAAGCTCCAGTTGTCCCTTAGTAATGATTATCGCTTCGTGGGAATGATCGAAAGCAATGAAATTATCTTTCTCCAAAACTCATTTCTAACCCGAAAGAAGTTCAATCTCATAGTCGTGAAGATCAACTCATCCCTCAATTGGTTGATAAATTGAGCATCAGAAAGGTTGGAGTATTTGAAGGATCTCTTCTCATCCATACAATCAGATAGTGAAGAGTTATCAGAAAAATCAAGTCAAGTGCATGATGATCATGAAGTTAAGGATCGACGGTGGAAAACATGGAATCAACAGGAAAATTATCTTTATAAAAAAACGTATAACTTACACACCTTTTTTCAGTCATGGAAGGAGATGATGATGCCATTGATTATGATCACAAAACGATGATGATAACAGCGAAGAAAATAATGGAACAATAACTATGATGAAGATAGGACGAGGATAGCGACAGCAAAGAGACAAAGTAGCAGATTGAAAATTGAAGAAGTTAAGAGTTACAGGGAATGTTTGAGCTCTAACGGCGAGGGGGAGAGAAGGAATGGTAGAAAAATAAAAATTTAAGACTCGAGTCAGTATTTAAACCTGGCAAAGTGGTAACCGATAGAGGAGGTTGGGTGATAAAGGAGAAACGTGGAGGCATAAGAAACGACGTGGCATCGGTTATAGAAGGCGGAGAAGTTTCTTCCCATCATGTTGCCCACATGAGTGGAATTAGAGGGGCATAAATGTAATAACAATTATCTGGCAAACACACGTGGAAGCATCTTAGGCTATGAGGTACCCAGAGCCATATAAAGGCGAAGTACAGAATCCAACCCACGAGTCTGGGTGTGATAAAAGATATGTCTACCATATCTTATCAGGAGAAGGGCACATGTAAAGTATGGAAAGAATCGACGGTCATGTTTTAATCAGGCGACCAAGCATTAAATGCTGCGAGCGGAATACGCGCATCAGCAGAAGAGTCAGATCAAGGTGGGCCCAAGGATAGAAGATCAACGGGACATATGGTTCGGATCGGGAGGATTAACATACAAAGGTTCAGAGTCATCGGGACATCAACATCTCAGGAGAATGTACAGCCAACAAGAAGCGTCGGAGAACTCAAAGGCATCTACCCGACAGAAACATCAAGACTAATAGGATAATCAAGCATTGTGATTTCGTTGTATGTGTGTCTTTGTCTATAAATAGCTAACTAAGTAGAGAGACAAGGCAGGTTTTGTAAGTGAGTGAGCAAGGAGAGAGATTGAGTGAGTCTATCCTTGTGTATTTACTAAGCATTACCACCTATTTATCATTGCAAGAAAACAATAAGATTCATCTTTCACCCCGTGGACGTAGGTAATCATGTCGAACCACATATACTCTTGTGTTCTTGTGTTATTCTTTGCTTACTCTTGCATGAATCTCAATGAATGTTAGATGTAGGATGTTAGATTTTCTAAAACTACAGTATCAAAAGTCTTCACTTAGGCTGAAGAACCTCTTAGGTTGTTTAGGACGTCAGCTAAAGGAATCAATTGCATAGAGCCTTGCGAGGTTCAATAGACGTAAGGAGCGTGACTGTACCTGAATTGCTTGGAGGGTGGATTCGGTCTCAACTACAGTCTAGTCTGAGTCTGATATTAGGCTAGTGTATGTAGCGACTTGATATAGTTTAGTGTTCAAATATGGACGACGCCCCGGGGTTTTTCTACTATTGCGGTTTCCTCGATAACAAAACTTCTGGTGTCTTGTGTTTTCCCCTTTACACATTATATTGTTTATCTTTATAATAGTATTTACACAAGTAGTAGGTACTCAATCTTAGTAGATACATCCGTATAATTCAGATCAATTACGAGATTCGTTTCTTATAGAATTCGTATCTTGAAACATAGATAACAAGTTTCATACTTGGGAGAATTCGGATCTGAATATATTAGATACAACTAGATTGATCTTGGATATTGATTTTTGAGGTCGTCTGAATACTCTTCTTAACAATCAGGTTCACGGACTTCATTGTCTAGACTTTCTGATTGAGAAGAGATAGAAATATACACTTTGTATACATATTGTCAATGATCATTAAGTTGGTCTACTTGCAATTATATCTGGTTTTGTCCATACAGGTTGCCGAACGAAAAAATTGGTGATCTACTTGGTACCCTCTTCTTTTTAAGGGATTTTAGGTCGATCACCTACTTTGATGGTCTTAAGTGTAGCATTAATTTTCTTTACTGATTTTTTGCAGATTCAGAGTTGGGAGCACCGGTTGGGAGGCATTATGGCTTACCATGGGTTATACGTTTGTCTCATGTAAATGGGTTGGGGAATTCTGTTGAAATATATAATGGGCACATTCAATCTACGGTTGTGGGGTTTCAAATCTTTGTTAATGGAGAGAGAAATAGCGAAAAAACCACTCTATCTAGATAGGAAAAATTTCATGGTTTCCATGGAAACTCAAGGTAATATTAAAGGAATTCGATTGGAGGAAAGGAAGAGTGGTGGTTTCACGTCTTGGATTTATTTTTCGGAAGATGTTGCAAACTGGTCGGTGGAGGTAATAGAGGAAGCGATGGATGTGAACTGTGAGAGAAGAAGGTGGCCTAGAAGAGAAGGTGGAGCTGCGTTTCTTTGTGAGACAAGGGAGAATGAAGCAGTAAGGTATTTTAGGATCTCGAGAGTAAGAAGAGGAGATGCAGATAAATCTTATGCTCTTTGTGTTCCATGTGGTGAGAGATGTTATTATTGGGCTGTTTTAATGAAGGAGATTAAGAAGTTGTTGATGGACCAGGATTTGGTGAAGAAAGCAAACCAGGTTATTCCTTCTGGAGATGATTTCCAACAGATTATGTAAAAAAGTAATAAGGGGAAAAGAACTTTCAAAGGGCTTATCAGGGTGGAAGGTATTATGCGATGGCAGCGGGTTGCAAGAGAGGTTTTACATCAAATGCAGAAGGAGTCATTCATTGATCTGGAAATCATTGATGCGCATTCATCTCACATTGTTCTATCTAAGGACTACTGATTGGACTTGTGGAGGCCAAGGAGGATATTGGTTGATAACTGTATGGTTCATATCACACAGGAGAACCAATAGCAAGAAGTTGTGAAGGATACAGTGCCAAGAAATAAGCAAATCAATGACGTAACCATTCCAATTGAAGCCATGGAGAGGTATGAAAAATGGTTAAAAATTAGGGTAATTCCTCATAATTTTTGGAGCTACAAGCTATTTAAGTCCATTGGAGATTCGCTGAGAGGTTTAATGTTGGTAGATACTAGCACATTGAGGAGGGAGGGATCAAGTTTTTTCATAATCTCTGTCAAGGGAGATTTCTATACTATCCCGACGGTTCTCGTGGTGGAAGATGGAGACCAAAAATGGGCTGCTTCAGTTGAATGAGATTTCAAATTCTTGCCAAAACAGAAGCCGACATTGGAAGAGTACAGCAGAATGATAATTGAGTTTGACAAGAAAGGTTCAAATTCGAAATTAACTACTCCCGTGTATTCTGGGGAAAAATCAGTGCAGGTCTCAGGAACGGCAACTGGTGAGTCGAATCAGGCTTTTAATGTGGTTGAGTCAAGTCGTGACTTAACCCAGAAGTCTAATCCAACAGCTCATATGGCATCTCAGACTAGGGTTTATGATCGGGTGGGTTATCATAGAACTCTCAACAGGTCCTCTGGGAAAGGTGGCAATGGTTCCATTATTGAGAGATTTGGAGTTGTAGGTGGAGAATCCAGCTCTCAGAGTAGAAACATTAATACTACTGTTAATAGATTTCAGGTCTTGGCTGATGGTGGATGTGAAGGAGAAGTTCTTACTTCCGCTAGACTGGAAGCTATTGACGGTGTATTGGTTGCGGAATCAATTGGTTTCATGAATGTGGTTGGAAGAGATGATGAAGTTCCCAAGCATTCTGAGAACTATTTGCATTCACACATCCTGAGTGGTTTTTCTAAGGGTGTTGTAAATGAGGTAGTTGGAGAATAGGTTAACTCAAATGAGCATACGCCAGGTGATAACTCTATTGCAAACAACCTTCAAATTGTTTTGCATGAGGAGAGTTTGAGAGAGTTACGAGAAGTTACTACTCCAGTGGATATGCAACAGGTGATACCTTTACATGAAGGTGAACAATCAAGTTTATTTAGTGTGGTAGAGGACAGAATAGTTATAAACCTTGGAGATATACAGGCTTCAAATGTCGACTGTAATGAAGTTATCTTCTCCACATCAAAGATGGTTGTCGAACTGTGTTGCAGGTTGGGAGGTATTAAAACGAAGGATGAACAACAAGCAAAAGAGGTGATTGATGAAATTCTATTTAAATATAGAGATCTCTATAAAGCCATTGCAGAAGGGAGGAAAATTCAAGATAGCTGTAACTCGTATGATACAACCAACTCAGTTGAGAAGATGGATGATCCAGATGAAGTTACTTCCAGGGAGAATATGATTGAGTAATGAGTTCAAAACTCATCTCATGGAATATCAGGGGATTAAATTCTTATGATAAGCAGGTGGCGGTGAAGGATCTGGTTGCTGCTCACATATGCCTGGTGTGTTCTATTCAAGAAACTAAAATACAAAAAAATTCGAGCTGGTTTGTGAAAGAGTTGTGGTATGATGCTGACTTTGGATGGGAATTCATCCCCTCTCAAGGAAGTGTCGGGAATAGTGGTGGACTATTAACTATTTGGGATAGTACGACTTTGGAGCTGCTAGATAAGAGAGTGGGTTTGAACTCAATTTCATGTCTTTTTAGATTCAGAAGCACATGTTTTAAATTTATTGTAACAAATGCTTACTCACCTTGCGATTTTAATCTGAGGGAAGATTTATGGCGTGACCTGGCGGAGACAAGGAGTTGGTCGTCAGAGGCTTGGTGCTTTTCATGGGATTAAAACTCAGTATAAAGTGATGCGGAGAGGAACAAACCTAGAGGGGATACTAGGAATATGAAATTTCTTAATGATTTCATTACGGAGCAGGAATAATAGATTTTCCTCTTAATGGTGGAGCGTACACTTGGAGCAACAAACATGTTGATCAAACCCTGTGCAGACTTGACAGATTCTTAGTGTGCTCTTTGTTTGATGCTAAATTTAGTGGAGCAACTCAGACTGCACTGGTACGTACAATATCTGATCATAATGCGCTACTGCTGGATTTGTCTCCTGATTTTCGTAGTACTTCAAGCTTTAAAATCGAGAATCATTGGCTTCAACATCCGGATTTCATAAAGCTGGTGGAGATTTGATGGAGGTCAATGGTTTTTGAAGGTACACCAGGTTACATTCTCTTTAGGAAACTACAAAATCTCAAGTTCTTTATAAAAGCCTGGAGTAGAGATGTGTTTGGTAATGTTAAGAGGGAGGAGGATGAGTTGTTGGAGAAGATCAAAACTTTAAACTTGATTGAGGAGACAACGCCTTTGACAGATGTGCAGGGGGAGGAGAGAGCTAGTTTTCTAGTCAAGTTAAACAACATCAAATTAACAAGAGCTAGAATGGTTTTCCAGCGCGCGAAGGTGAAGGGATTTAAGGAAGGTGATAAGAATACAAAGTATTTTCATAGGATTGCGAATGCAAAGAAAAGAAGAAACTGTATAACAAAGTTGGAGATTGGTGGTGTTGATGTATTCAATCAGGATACAATTAAACATGAACTTCAGAATTACTATGAAACGTTGTTTACAGCTTCTACTTGAATTACCCCTTCTTTTGATAATATGCCATTCAAGAGAATTGATGAAGTTCAACAAACCTGGTTAGAGAGGAAGTTTGAGGAGGAGGAGGTTCTAGCTGCGATAAAGAAGTGTGGAGCGAACAAAGCACCGGGTCCAGATGGTTATAACCTAGAGTTCTATAAGGCCTGTTGGAGTTTTCTTAAGAACGACATTATGGCAGCTGTGAATGAGTTTCACAGTAAAGGTTCTCTAGATTGGCGTCTGAACATGTCATTCATCAAGCTGATTCCAAAAAAGGAAGATTCAGCTACGGTGAAGGACTTTAGACCTCTCAGTCTCATAAGTAGTTTTTATAAGATAATAGCTAAGTTGCTCGCGGAAAGGATGAAGACTGTAATGCCTGGTTTAGTTTCGAATGTACAGGGTGCTTTTATTAAGAACAAGCAAATTCTTGATTACATATTAATAGCAAATGAGTGTGTGGATAGTAGATTGAGGAAGAAGAAGTCAGGCATCCTTTGCAAGATAGATATGGAGAAGGATTTCGACAACGTAAGTTGGCCTTCTTTGTTTGCTATTCTGACAAAGAATGGGTTTGGTGAAAAATGGGTGAAGTGGATAAGGTGGTGTGTGACGGGGGCTCAGTTTTAATTATTGGTGAATGGAAAAGCTACAAATAGAATCAAACCTTCTAAAGGGATTCGTCAGGGAGATCCGCTTTCGCCTTTTCTTTTTCTTTTGGTGGTTGAAGTCTTATCTATCTTGATTAATGAGGCAGTGGCAGAGGACAGACTTAGTGGTTTTCAGATGGTTGACAGTGGATCAATAGTTTCTCACCTACAGTTTGCTGACGACACAATCATCTTCCTTGATGCTACCAAGGAGGAAATTAAAAGGCTTTTCATAATTCTTCTAACGTTTCAGGTACTGACTGGTCTTAAACTAAACTTAGAAAAAAGTTTTATGACAAGCATAAGAACAGATGCAGTTGTCCACGATCTTTGTTTGGAGCTGGGTTGCAAGGTAAATGAGTTACCAATTACCTATTTAGGTATGCCGATAGGTGATCATAGGAGGAACGTTGTTATTTGGGACGTGGTGATCCAAAGAATGGAGAAGAAGCTGGCGCCGTGAAAAAGGAAGTTTCTCAATAAAGCAGGTAGGGTGACTTTGATCAAAAGTTTCCTAGAAAGTATAGCTACGTACTTCTTATCTTTATACTACTTACCGGTGGTTGTGGAGAAGAGGTTAAATAAGATAATGAGGAGATTTCTATGGGGGAGGATGATCAGAATCGAAAGATGAGTTGGGTTGCTTGGAAAACAGCTTGTAAACCTGTCAAAAAATGAGGTCTTGGTATACGAAGTTTGAGGAAGATAAATAGATCGCTTCTGGCAAAGTGGCATGCTTGATACAGCAATGAACAAAATGCCTGGTGGAGGAAGATAATGTGCGAGAAGACTATGGCAGCTGAGGAGTTTTTGTTTCCAAGTCAGACAAACCAAGCCATGGGTAGAAGTATGTGGTTTGACATCTTGAAGGCTAACTCGGATTTTCTTGACTCGATTTCTATCCAGGTTAAGAGTGGCAGATCGTTTCGTTTCTGGCATGATTGGTGGATTGAGAAGAAAGCACTCAAAGACAAATACCCGAGACTTTATAAGATCAGCAGGCAGAAGGAGACGTCAGTGGCAATTATGAAGCTTAATACTTGGAACTTCTTGTTCTCGAGAGACTTAAATCCAGTCGAACGTATTGATCTTTTAGAGATTAAGTACGATCTCAGGAATGTGACTCTGGTAGCAGAGGAAGAAGATGGGTATGAGGGCGACTGTTCAGCAAAAGCTCTATACGTTAAACTTACGGAGTCTGAGCCAGATTGGGAGTATAGAAGAATTTTTCAAAACAAATTAATCCCACCTAAGGTACTGTTTTTGATTTGGGCTTCTCTTCATGATTCTGTCCCAACAATAACCATGCTGCAACACAGGGGAATGAGCATTCAATCTAATTTATGTGTTTACTGTGATGAAGAAGAGGAAACTGCTTCGCACTTATTTTTTAATTGCAGCTGGGCTAGTTATGTTTGGAATACGTTTTTATCTTCTTTACAAATCCCATGGGTGTCGTCGTATGATATCAAAGATTTGCTTTTAAGTTGGAGGATTGGTGGTGTTTCACAGTGAAAGAATATTGTTTGGCAAATACTTCTGTTTGTAATTATCTGGGTGCTATGGCTTGAAAGGAACAGTAGGGTGCATGGAGGAAGAATTAAGTCAAAAGAGGAATTGGTTAACGCGGTGAAGTTGAACATCTGTTTGTGGAGCATGGATACGAATATATTTCGTGATTTATCGATGGATCAAATCATTCATAACTGGGAAGATGTAATTGGCATGTAATTGAGGGTTTTTTCTTTTCTTTTGCTGGTTGATCTTTCTGATCACCCTTGTACAGATCCCTGTAAATTTTCCCCTTCCTTTTTTTTCCTAATATATCCTTTTTTCCTCAAAAAAAAAAAATCTACGGTTGCTGATGATTTGATGATAATGGAAGAAAAAGATGATTAAGGTGAAGTGGCGATTGATAAGAACAAATATGGAAAATATTTAATTAACTAAATCAGAATGTTTAAGGGAAGCATTTGACAGTCAACCGTCGTTGGTCACCATCTTTTTCGAAAGAAAAAAAACCTGGCTTGATTGGGGTATACCAAGATTAATTGGGGTATACCAAGATTTATATGGACATAGTGCCCTTACTAATGGGAGGTCAAAAATGGGTGAAGTTACTTTAGTACCCCTGCACTAATTAACCCTATTACTTAATCAGATAACCCTAAAATAAAAAACCTAAAAAAACTGTTAATCTTCTCTTAATCTTCTCTTCTTCTTCATCATCTACATCTTCCATCAAAATCATAGAAACAAATCTCTGCAAATTATCCAATTTGATTTTCCTGAAAAATGGTTGATTCCAAACGATCAAGTAGCAGCACAGATTCAACAGGACATATCAAAAGATCCAAATCAGAGAAAAAAGGTAAGGGAAAAGTTTGAACTAGTAAACCCAAAAATCCAATCCCTGAGAATGTTGAAAAGAACCCTCCACAGGTGAAAAAAAGACTGTAAGTGATTTCTAAACTCAAACTCATTATTGTTTTGTGTTTTTTATTGTTATATTAGATTAGAAATCGAAAATGATGATTTTCAGGGTTTTTGGTCGGCATGGTTTTTTTAAAAATAGGATGTCGGCCTTAGGATGTAAGTATTAGTCGGTAGGGTCGTAACATGAAGATCATGCCGGCTTTTCATAACAGCCATGGCGACTGTGAAACATTAACCAGGGCCGGCATGGTATTCAATAACCAACCCTGCCGACTTTTTTCTAGTCAGCATATTCTTAGACTTGTACCTTTCCGACTTTATGTCACAGAAACCTTAATTTCCTGAGTTAACAGTCGGCATCTTTCTTGAATAGGACCCTACCGACTATGTGTTAGTCGGCTTGGTATATGATTACAACCTTGCCGACTAAGTATTAGTCGACAATGTTTAGATTCTCGACCTTGCCGACTTGGTGACCAGAACCATGTTTCAATGTGTAGAATTTTCATATCTTTTATTTGTGTATTGTTTAGGTTCCCAGAGGAAAAAATAGAAGATATCCCTTGTCTTGTTAACAATGCCGAAGTGCTATTAGAATTTTATTGACAAGATTTGTCCTTCTTTAGAAGATCCTAGAGATGAAATTGAAGGGAATTGCCCTGTAAGAATCAAAATTGCATGAATAAAGTGAATTACATCTTCCCATGCTCTGTTTTCTATTGGGTATAACTAAAGGTCGGCAAGGTTACATTGCCGACAATTAGACAGCCGGCAATGTTAGAAATTATTTGTTTGCCGACTATTAGTCAGCCGGCAGGGTAAGAAATATTTAAATGCCGACTATATGATAGCCGGCAGTGTAGGAAATATTTATATGCCGACTATAAGATAGCTGGCCCAGGATAGTCGGCATCTTCTTCATTCATAGACCTTGTCGTCCCAAGATACGGCGTTTTCTTCATCCGTAGACCTTGCTGGCCAAAGTTAGTCGGCACCATATTCAATCGTAGACCTTGCCGACTTTATAACATTTTCAGAATCAAATTTTTTGATCGAACTCATAAGACAAAAGATTTAATCCACTGAACTCATAATTTCATAAGTTTTAATCTAAACTCAATTAATTAAGCTAATCAAATTTTTTAGTGTTAATTAAACAAGGGTATATTAGCCATTTTGAAAATACAAGGTTAAGGGGTGGCTTCTTTTACTTTAAAATGACCTAGCTTTTGTCTCATTAGGTATACCCCAATTAATTTGGGTATACCCCAATCAAGCCTGGAAAAAAAAGGTGACGAAGTTGGACAATACATTTTAAAATACAAAAAAAAACTCTATATGGGTAAAATATAATTAATTAACCAATTCCCAATTGATTCAACCGCAACGAAATTCCAACATACACAAAATAAGTAAAAATCAAATTTACACATATTTAAGAGTTAACAAAAGATTCAAACTACTTGCTCGGAATAGTTTATAAGTTAGTTAATAGATTTCAGAGAGCGAAGAAAAGAAAAAAGGCACAACTAAAGTTCATATGAATCACCCGATCGATTGAGCTGGCCTAAGAGCAAGGGCTATAGCAAGAAGTATTCTTCTTCAAAAGAAAGTGCACTACCAATTTGATCAAAATTAAGTGCTACTGTGACCCTCCTTGTCCACCCTTTCACCCCCAAATACTTCCATCCATCCTCTCCTTCCAATAAAGAAGTAAAGAAGTGCTTGGTAGTGAAGCCTACACGGTACACCATCAGCGTGTGAACAAAATAGTATGTAAACGTCACACAAATACAATCATATTTAAAATCTTTTTGGAGGTAAACGGCAAACCAAGTGTTGTCTCCCAAAAGCACTCAAATATACGTAGTGTACTTGTTCTTCTTTCCCAAGACGGGCTCCCTCCTTCATTCACCTAGTTCCACTTCCTTTTGAACACTATCCATAGCCCATGCTTGAAGAATAGAAATGCAGGAGTTGAGCAAGTTGTCCGACAGATAACCCATAAAATTTTGGGAATTTCATGTTTAAAACGGAAACGGAATTTTAAGGGGAATTTAAAATAGCAATGGTTGATATTCATCATATTAGGACGATCAAGTAACTGAGGATTTTGGTCACTTAATGCTTCTATAATCGTTTTAAACTGGCGAATCTATATAATTGCCTTGCTAGGCTTAGTCTTATGGTGATTCACAATTCAACATTCAAGGCCAACCGCTTGAACGTGATATAGAATCAACTCCGTGGGGTCAAATGGTTTGGCGCTGCAAATTGCAACACTATATACACAACTTCATTTACAAAAAACATCAAGAGAGAGAAAGGAATGTACAGTAGAAGACTAGAAGTGACGATTCAGATACTGAATGAAACCCTAGGTGGATGGAACCAACCACCACATAATAAGGGCAGAAACTGCCTGCTACCTGGAGATTACCCCTTAACCCGATGTGTTCTTTCTTGCTGCGTACACGCGATAAGCTGCCAGTCCTGCAATAGCAACAGCTGCCCCAACTGTATTTTGTTGAGGTGAAAGATTGAGGTTAGCAACATTGTCAGACAACAAAGTTGATACAATTAGAACTGTAGTTTTCACCATAGATAGCCAAAAGACTGGTGCAGCCAGCACGAATCTTTAACACACATGAGAGTCGAGACAATCAACTAGCTTTGTCTATGTTTTTGTTTTTCCGTTTTTTTTACCCCTTCAATCTCAATATTTCCTTTCATGTTGGTATGTATTTTTTGTTATACTGCTATTCATACATTATTATGAAGAAAATAATAACTCAAGAAGCTCAAATAACAAAAAATATGTTTGAGAGACATACCTGAAACAAACGTTAGGGACCGGTTAACAAACTGGCGGTACTGCTTTCGAGGACAAGCTTCAGTTTCTGGTATGCTCAGATGGGGGTGCTCCGCAGCACTGATAATCCTACGAAAAACATTACTTAGATTTCCTAACTTCATACTAACAGGTATAGGTGCCTCTATTCCCATATCCTGACTGACCTACAAGAGCCAAAAAAGTGCAGCAAACGTAATTAGTATATTTCAGTGGAAAACAGAGTTCAAAGAGAGCAAGAGAGAGAGAGAGAGATATTGCACCCTGGTTGAATTCTGTATGGTCAGTGGAAAAGGATCAAGATCATCCTTAGCCTCAATGATGAGGCAAGGCACCTCAAAACCGGTGTGTTCACCATGAGTAGCAACATCCACTAACAATTCATTTGCTCTTTTCCATGACTTCTCATCAGAACTGCGGACAGAAGTTTTACAGTTATCATCCAAAGAGGTCCCCGAGGGGGGGAAATGCCAAATAATAAAAGGATAAAAAGTTTGTTTCCATTGTTATGCAATACTCCATACACACTCTCAGACCCTAAACCAGTTGCAAGTCAATACCTGTCATAGACAAAAATTGCAACATCACAGTCTGCCAAGGACTCTTTGCTGGATAACAAGCGCTTGACACCGTCTTCCGGTATTTCTCGTAATATTAGGGTCTTCTTGTTTCCCTTTGAAAACAAAATCAGATGATAACTTCAGACAAAAAATTGAATTGCCAAAACTTTCTAGGAAAAGAAAAATGAAGGAAAATTCACAGCTAGGCGCTAGCGATGAAAGAAACAAACATGAAGATAGCATTAAGAAATCCTATCAAAGGTTTCCAGTGTATCCACAATTTCTCATGAGCCTATAAACAGTAAACATCTATGATTTGACAGCTCTGATGTTTTAGGGTTCAGATACCAACTCTTTAAGAAGGGTATTTTCGAGTGCATGAGACATCACTTCAGTTTCAGATACAGTGTATTCATAGGTTCAGGTGTCCAGATTTGGCAATTATATATACCTTCCTCTAAAGAGGTCAATACAGGTCTTCTTTGTCAAACACCCAGAAGACAGAAATGATATCCACTAAAAAATTTGGAAGAATGACTCGGTCGGAAAAGACAAGATAGAATGTGCAGACTAAAAACTAAGTCTTGATATTAAGATGTCTACTGTATACAGCTTCAACTCATATTCTGATACGCATGAATCTGGTGTACAAGTAAAAAAGAGAGAGAAAGAGAAAGTTGGAGGGCTCACCCCGAGATGATCAACAGTGTTCGTAGAAAAGCATTCTGTAGTGGATGGAGAATAAGCCTCAGAAAAAGGCCTGATTGGATTCAAAAACAGCACAAATCATAATCTTATTCATAAAAACAACCTAAGGAACCAAATAGACATGCATCAGTGCGGTTCTATGAGGTTTAACATATCACTCTGTAAGTTTAGTTCATCAATAACTTCAACAAGTACCATACCTTCCAACAAAAGAGTTCAACAATGATGACTTCCCAGCACCTTTAGGTCCAAAGACGAAGCACTGGAAAACATTTCTATCTGATTGTTGCTTCTTGCAGTCTAACCTTCTTCGTCTGGTTACACGCAGGACAGAGGCAATGCCTCCTTGGTATCCGATGTAAATCAAACTGGCTAGGCTCTTAACCGGATCTAACAATGTCATAAGGGCCCACTGCATCAAATACATTGCATTTAAGGAAGTGAAATTCCAAACTAACACACAGCAGCGAGAGCACCCTGGGAAAACTTAGAAGGAATAAAAGAATACACTCCAGCAAATGAAAATCTTTTATTTCTTTGAGAAAGCAAACAAAGCAAAAGTAGTGAATGCACATACCTGTGCCAAGAATCCATTAAAGGATAACCCTCCTAATGCAGTCTTCACAGCTGATTCCTTATATGGAGCTTCACTCCATGGACTGTAATCCCGAAATATAACAAGTAAAATTAGGTTTCATTTGAGACTGGACCACAACAAGAATAATCTCAGAAGTGTAGTCAATAAAATATATTTCAAATTAATTTCTTCTGTTTGCTTTGCTTCTTGTTTTGTTTGTGTGCACATGCGCAGTTATAAAAGTTTATTCAGAAATTTAACTGTTATCTTGTGCCGGGACCGCCTAAAGAGTGAGGCACCAACTACATCGTAATGTTTCTACTACACATGAAGGCACAAAAGTTGGAAAAAGAAAGAAAAAAACATGTGGGTCTTTAATGTACAATGACTATGCAAGTGTTACCAAATTATGCATAGAAAGACTACTGATAATGCACTTGCAAGCGTTTGAACAAATGATCTGAGACTGCGAGCCAGTTCGTAGAAATGACGATTTTGCAGAAACATGTAGACATATTGTGAAATCATAGCGATGCAGTAAAAATAAAAATAAAAAAACAGCTAGTTTTAAAATATCACCTTTCTGGTGCAGTTGAAAAAAGATCATCAAGTTCAGCAGGTAGTAATGCGCCATCCTAGTAGACAAAAGCCCTATTCAGTTAGCATTTCAAGAAACAACTGAGCAGTAGCACGTAAATTTCTGAAGCTAGATCTAAAATATGCAGTCATGCATAGCACAATAGATTCAAATGAGGTGTTTACATCAATCCTTAAGAATCGTAATATAACACAGGGCACAAGGCTGTGGCTGAAAGCATCAACCAAGCTGTATGTGTACACATAACGAATATGAATATGGAACACAATACACTCTATTACAATGATTAACAAGTATTAAACAAGAAAATTCCAAAATACAGAAACAGCAATTTCATATCAGGCGTAGGTGTGTATGCACAATGCATCACTTACACCACCATGGAGGTCGAACAAGTTGAAAATGCTTTTCAAGAAATCCACAGCTTCAGTAGTCAGCTCCACACTCTGTGTAGGTCACGAGATATTTCAAAAATCAAAAAAATTACAATTGAATAATACGCAAGTATTTCAATCAAGATATTGCATTAACAAAAAAAACTGATTTCTAGCATAACAAGCATAGAAAAAATTTGCACGTAGCAATAATACAAAGACAACAGGGAAAACAGCTTTGCTGAGCAAGTGTTCTAAGGACAACAGATATATACGGCCATAGACAAGTCTGGTTCCAGAACATGGTGCT
Source organism: Papaver atlanticum (assembly GCA_023531105.1). Lineage (NCBI taxonomy): Eukaryota > Viridiplantae > Streptophyta > Magnoliopsida > Ranunculales > Papaveraceae > Papaver > Papaver atlanticum. Next base: position 1,393,647 of record JAJJMB010014886.1, read on the forward strand.
GATGTAGTGCAAAATGTTGTTCTCCGTATAGCTACCACCACAAAGTTCAAGTGATTGCACTAAATCTTGGATTTCTTGGGTGCGCATCGGATTTACTCCAACCTCAAATAGAGGGACCATACTTTATCCCCCATCAGAATTCCAGGTAAAACCCGGTTATCAGCTGGGCATGCTACTAAACCATGTTCATGAAACTGAATGTTCAAGAGCCTGTTCTGCATGAAACTATATCTTCTACCTTACTGGATGCTTAGTAAAAATTTACAAATCTTACTTCTTCATGAGTAGCAAATCAGGATCTGACTAACACATAAAACAACAGCTCAACAGTTAATGACACCTTTCCATGTTCATGAACAATTACTATGTAATTCTGCTAGCAAAGGAAGGGAATTTAAAATTTAACAGCTAAACATCTGACACTCCATAAACAATAAACATACAGATCTCATTACTGAAACTGTGGCTGTGTATTGTCGTTTTGCAGTAAGAAATATCAAAATCAAGTCAAAACTGAAATAAAAGCTAAGCGAGATTCCAGAAAACTATTGAAAGTTGAAAAATCTAAGAAGTCAGTTTACCATACCTGGTCAGGAGCACGTTTGAATGAAAGTGGAATTAGATCGTCTCTGAGCTTGATCTCGGTATCATACCCAAATTTCCTCAGAACCATCCATGTTGTTTCAGCACGGCCTTTTTCTACAAATAGTGCATGAAGAAAAAGGAAACCTGCCAAGGTAAGACCATGGTCATTAACCCCCTCGAACAGTTTCTCCTGGACAACCCTCTTAACGCCAGCTATTTCAGAACACCCGAGTGGAACATTAAAACACTTGACCTGTTCAAATGCATAATGAGGCCAGCTCAGTAAAGTTGGATAGTATCAAGCCTATCGACTATAAATGGTAAATTCTTTGAAATATGTTCTAAATAAGCAAACACCTGTGCAGAAACTCAAACATACAAAACGAATACCTACAGGAACCCATGAAGCAACTCAAACTTACGAAATGAAAACCCCACAAGAATATATAAATATCTAAATAGCAACCTGAAAGTCATTTAACTCTTTATCACTGAGAGAACCATCCCTATCTTCATCGGACAGAATAAATATCCGCTTTAAAGCCCTCACACACCGAGGCTTCAAAGTCTGTGTTTCCTGATCAAATAATGGTGCTTTAGAGTGAAGCACTGCCTTCTGAGCAAAATGGAAAACCTCTTGAACCTACAAAATGGAACATCTTCGGTGAGAACGACCAAATTCACAGATTCCCACACCTACAAAAACAGAACTATTCTATAAGCAAATCATATAATCCAAACTACAGTGACTGAACATGGATACAAATATACAATAAGCCTAATGTAATCACAAAACAATGTCCAAGGCAATAAAGCAACATAACCAAGTTCATGACTGAAAACAAACCAAAGCAAAACATCAGACCTGAATATTTTTATGTGTCGAGCATTCAATACAAGTTTCAATCTCCCTAAATTGTTGCATTATCGGAGACATCACTTCTTTATGGTTCCTTTATTTTCCCTTGTATCCAACTTACATCCCACCACAATCACTGGTACCTTCACCTATCCATTGTAAGAAAATACTTAGATATAACACATAAACAAACCGAGTAAACAAACATGTAGAACAATCAAATCAAAATAATAGAAAACGAAACACAAACCTCCAATTTACGAAGTTCTGGTAACCAAAACGTACTTAAACCATCAAGAGTGGCTGGTGTACATGCATAAGTTAATACAACAGCATCTGCTAACTTTAATTCTTTAGCAAGTGTAATTTGATGCTCCATGCTGAAATGAAACCTATTATAAAATTACCACAAAAATCAGCCTAATCCGTTCAAATAGTAAACCAAAACACAATTTATTAGAAATCGAAAATTATTACCTAGAGGAAGTATCAATGATTGTAACAGGAACAAGATCAGGAAAAAAACCAACAGGTAAACGAGTGGGACGTAGAACAGGAGGAACATTTCGAGGGAAAGTATAAGTCGCGGCACTAGAAATCAAACTTGATTTACCAGTTCCAGGGTCACCAACTACAACTACACGAACAGTAGATATATCTCCTGTATTCGATTTTCCCATTGTATTCTCCGTCTACCCAAAAAATTCCTTAAAATCAAGAATCACAAAATTGGAAACCTAAGCTTGTCTTACAGTAAGAGACGACGGATGGAATTCTCTGAAGAAAGAGATGAGAGTATTTCTGGTTGACGAAATATGAATTTGGTTAAAACCCTATAAATGTTTTTCTTTTTGTAAAGGGTTTTACGCTCGCTTGGAAGAAAAGCCAACTGATGAAGGGCTTATTTATAATTACTATTTTTTTTATATGGTGGTTTCGTAGAGAATAATTTCCATTTTTGTAGTTTTTTTTTTTTATAAGGGCAACTCGTATGGAGTAGAAATAAATCCATATCTTTCTGATCATCCACTTTTTATGGATAAAATATGCCACTATGGCAGAATTTAAGTTCATATCTTTCTGAAGTCCAGATGGTACTTCACTGATTTACGGAGTAGGCTGTGGAGTGTCCATCCGGTCATAGTGTCCGGTCATAGGGTGACCGGATACCCCATCCGAATATTAAGTGTCCGGGTGTATTATTTTTTTTAATATTTTTTCTCCCATCCGGTCACATAGTGTCCGGAGGAAATAAATTCTTTTCTTCCATCCGGCTCCTATATGACCGGACAAGAGTTTACATTTTTAGAATTAATGCAGTTTACATCCATTCCAAGTGTTTTAGTAACGGTCTGTCTAAATTAATGCATTTTTATAAGTGTTGCTAATTTCAAATATTTAGAATCATCTCAAAATTCTTCTAATCCGGTCATAGAAGAGCCGGATGGACTAACTTTTAGTACTTTCTCCCATGGTGGGTTTTTACTCCACAAACTACAAGGGTCCACAAATATGTGGATATTCCTTAAGTTATGGATGTTTTTACCTCCATACCATAGGAGTTGCCCTCACAAAACAGAGAATGTGCTCAGAAGATCAACAAACTCAACGGCACAAAAGGTGGTCATCTAGGCTAAGACTAGCGCCATGATGTCCCTCCACTGTCATATAACCAAATTGAACAGGAAATGACCGACGAGTTTTAAAAAACTGATGAAAATTAGAACATTTTCAGTTTAAGTTTTATAGAATGTTAGATTAAATTGAGATTTTTGCTAGTCTAATAGCAGATAAGTTTTGATGAGGATCTAGCTTGATTAGGTTTCCTAAAACAAAATCAATAGCTCCAAATTTCCACCATGAGTCAGGTTGAAACTGCCTTGAAATCTTTCTTGCACTTCTAGTTGGTATCCTTTCTTAATGGCTTGTAGAGTTGCATCATCTTCTGCAGCAAAATCAATGTTGTATTTATGCATTTCTTTGCCCCATTTCAAAGCTAGTTAAGCTCCTCTGTCGGCTCTGTCTGTTCTGCTGAATCCAACTGTTGGGTCCTTGTAGTTTCTTGCTCCCACACATTGACTTGAGAAAGACAAAGCAATTAGAGAAAAATTAGTATAGGATTGTAAATCACCATTAGTCATGTTAGTATGAACTTCTAATATATTCATGCTAATAGCGATTCCAAACTTTTCCTTATGCTGCCTTGTCAGCCTAGCAAATCTTGTACGCTGATCAATATTGGTATCCTGATAGTACATATTGTTCAAAATGTGCCATGGATTATGAATCACCCTATTAAAGTGGCATAAGTGTTGAGTTATTTTCAGAGCAGTACTGTCAGCTGAAGGTGTAGTTTTCCTAAACACCAGATCACATCTGGCTTTCCAAATGAGCCAACAAATAGTTGCATAAGTAGCATTCCAACTGGTGTTATGATTATCATTATGAAACAAGCTATTAAGCCACTCATGAAAAGAGCAGAAAGCACTGAAAAGTTGATGAGAGTTCCCAAATAAACTTTCCCAAACTTTGGAGGCAGCAGGGCAAGATAAGAGAACATGAGTAATGTCTTCTTTAGCATTCTTGCAAATATTGCAGATATGATCAATATAAGTCAGAATGCTAGTAGACTTAGCATTGGTTGGAAGTATGCCATGAGCACATTTCCATATGAAAATTTGGATGGCTGGAGAAGTATCAAGATTCTTTTTCCCCATGGAGCAGTGACAGCATCATTAGCATACTTATCAGTAATCTGCTTATCATATAAGGTTTTAACAGAGAAGATCCCTTTATGAGATAAATTCCAGCTGATAGTGCCTTCTGTGTTGGTGTTATGATGAGTAAGAAGAATAAGGTGTTGAACATCCTGGGTGAACCAAAGAGCCAATAGATCTAAGTCTCAATCACCAGTGGTATTGAAAAGTTGGATAACAGTAATAAGGTTAGAAGGGTAGTTAGGGGGTTTTGGAATGATATCAGAATGACCATCAATCCATCTGTCCTCCCAAATGTGAATTTGGTTACCTTTCCCAATTTTCCAGATGTAGTACTTTTGGATAGTAGTTATGCCTTCAAGAATTCCTTTCAAATCCAAAAATCAGAAGGCTTTGGTTTGGTATCCATCCTTATGACCTCTTGATTTGGGGAGTGAGCAACCTTCATAGTACAGCTCCAGAGAGACTGAGGTTCAGTAATAAGTCTCCAGGAAATTTTAGTGATCATTGCATTATTGAAGAACTCCATATTCTTGAATCCCAGACCTCCAAGATCTTTGGGTTTGTTAACAACATCCCATACTATGTAAAAGAGACCTTTAGGTTTATCTGGTTCTTTGTTCTAGAAGAAATCTCTTTGAATGCCATTAATCTCCTTGCAGGTAGCCTTTGGTAACTTGAAGCAGTTCATTTGATATATACAGAAGTAACAGTTTGAATCATGGTGACTTTCCCAGCTGCTGACATGGTGGCTTTCCATCCAGCTAACCTGAGTTTTAATTTCTCAACACAAGGTTTGAAGGCTTGCACTTTGCTTTTAGAGGTGAAAAGGGGAGAGCCTAAGTACTTATCCTTGGTGTTAATCTTTTGGACTTGCATGATGTGGCTTATACTATCAGCTAGATCAGGAGCAGTATTTTTACTGAAGAAGATACCAGATTTAGCAAAATTTATCATTTGCCCATAGGATTGGCTGGAGTCCTGAATTTTTTTGATAAGGCTGTTGCATTCCTCCATGTTAGATTTGCAGAATATCATACAGTCATCAGCAAATAGAAGATGGCTAATAGCAGGAGCATCATAACATAGTTTAATTCCATGAATTAGGCTTTGAGATTCAGCATATATGAGATATCTTGAGAGGGCTTCCATGTAGAATAGGAAAAGATAAGGAGAGAGAGGGTCACCTTGTCTGAGCCCTCTGGAGGGCTTGAAGAAATTTCCAGGAGAACCATTAACCAACACAACAAGATTTGTGTAGAAATACCTTGTAGAATGAGGTTACACCATTGGGCACTGAACCCCATTTAAGCCATTTTCATGAGGAAGTCCCAGTTGACTCTATCAAAAGCTTTATCCATATCAATCTTGATACCCATAGTTCTTGTAGCTCCTTTTTTTCCTTTCCTGGTATTCATGTGGTGAATAAGCTCATGAGCAATGACTATGTTATCAGATATTTGTCTGCCATGGATGAATGCAAATTGAAAATAGGAGATGATCGCTTAGGTTGAAGAGGTTTTAGCCTTTGAGCTAGGAGTTTGGATATAATTTTGTATGTGGTGTTGCAAAGATAGGTGGGTCTAAAATGAGAGGGGTTGGTTGGGTTATCAATTTGTAGTCAATTTTTTTAGTCAATTTGACAGTTTACTCTTCTTCTTCTTTTTCTGGAAAAGAGGTGAAACACCTCATTTTATTGATTCAGTGGAAAAAAAATAGGAAAAGATATTTTATTGATAAATGAAATATGACAGATTGTTTTGGTCACTTAGGATTAAAGAGTTTATCCAAGTTGGTCAATTAACATCCCAATCTACTTTAGCTGATAGGGTTCTTGCATACTTTGCCATAGAGTCTGCAATATAATTTGCATCTCTATGAACATAGGTACAAGTCCAAAACTCAAAATCTGACAAGATAAATAAAACATCTCTTATGAATCCACTAGTAGTCCACTTCACAGCTGTTGAATGACCGTGTATAGCTTTCACAACATTCATACAATCCCCTTCAAGATACAATCTCCTAATTCCACATTCCTTGGCCCATAAAACTGCCTCCATTGCACCATCGCATCTGCTTGTTCTAGATCTATTGCATTCCTTGGGATGCATTGCATTCACCTGCATTATTTCTCAATATTGGTCTTATTCGTGCCAGAACATTCTTATCAATGAAGGAAGCATCAAAGTTTATTTTTTCTACATAAAGAGATGGTGGGTTCCAAGTATGGATAACATGTGAGACAGTTTTTGTATTAGATTGGGATTCATCCAGATAGCTTCTCCATTCCTCTAAATGCTTTGTAATATTTGAAGCTGTTACTCTATCATTAACCTGCACATTATCAAAAACCTTGGAACATCTTGCTTTCCATATATACCAAACAGTGAATCCAACACACTCAATTACATTATGATCAATCTGGATTCCTGAAGCATTAACACTGAAAATTGATCAAAGCCAATCATGGAAGTTATGATTACTTACACTCATATATAGATTATGATTCACAGTGTTCCAGACTTTACTTGCTACTAGACAGCTTATGAAAAAATGATGCATAGACTCATCACTGTTATCACAGAGAGGACAAGCCATACTATTATGTCTAGTGAATCTAGATAACTTATCCTTTGTAAGAAGACAAGAGTGTAGACATTTCCATAAAAAGTGTTGAATTATGGGCAGTAGCTTAATGTTCCAGAAAGATTTCCAATTTATGTTTAGGTTATTTTTAGTGGGATCATGAACTAGGGCTTCATTCAATATAACCCTATAAGCAGATTTCACGGTGAACATACCATTATGAGAAGGTTCCCATCTTAACCTATCATTACTAGACAAAGGAATTCTAATTCTAGAGATTTTTTTAACTGTATTCTGATCAAAGAGGACATGTAAAGTATCTAATTTCCAAGATTTAGTATCCTTATCAATAAGCTGACTAACATATCTTATATTTGCAGGGTAATTAGTAGAAGGAGGATGTCTGTTACTCTCTGGAATCCAAGAATCCTTCCATACGGATATGGAAGCACCATCACCTATTTCCCAAACATAGTGTTTCTTAACAATTTTTATGCCATGACAAATTTCTTTCCAGACCCAGGAACCCTACTGAGACACAATATTAGTTAGAGGATTAGATTGACCAAAGTATTTACAAGACGAAATTTTAACCCAAATATCATCTTGTTGATCAACCATCCTCTAAGCTAACTTAGTAAGAACAACTAAGTTTAATATATCATTTCTTCTAACATTAAGGCCACCTAAAGCTTTAGGAAGGGCAATGTCTAACCATCTCTTAGGGTAGATACCACCACCATAATCCTTTTTTCCCCAATAGAAATTCTTTGGAGAGAATCCATTTTATTAGTAATTTTCTTTGGCATGGGAAACACAGCCAAATGATGATTAGCCAAATTTCCTAGCACAGATTGGTTAAGCACATTTCTACCAGGAGGTGCAAGGTGAGTAGTCTTCCACAAGGGAAGATATTTTTGGTAACTATCAATTAAATGAGCAAATGATTGGGATTTGTTCCTCTGCAGAAGCAAGTGAACACCTAAATACTTCTCTTGAAGAGCCATCCTTTTTATGTTCAGAATATTAGAGATAGTTATCTTAATATTTCCAAGAACTCTAGAACTAGAAGCTACAACAGACTTCTCAAAGTTAACTGCTTGACCAGAAAACTTGCTAAATTGGTCTATTATATTAGCTAAATGATTGGCCTCTTTAATTATAGCTTTAATAAAAATGAGACAATCATCAGCAAAGAATAAGTGGCTGATAGCTGGATTGTCTTTAGTGACTTTAAAACCATGAATTAAATTTGAGTTTTCATCATTTGCTAAAGACCTAGATAAGGCCTCCATACATAAGATAAAAAGATAGAGAGAAAGAGGGTCTCCCTGTCTAAGACCTCTTTGAGGATGGAAGAGCTCACCTGGTGCACCATTCAGAATAATTGAGGTAGACACTGTGGAAATGCATTGTTCAATCATCTTACACCAGATATTAGAGAAACCAAGAGCTTTCAAATTAGCAATTAAGAATGACCATTCAACCCTATCAAAATCTTTACTCATATCTAGTTTGATAGCTATTCCACCATCTCTAGCTTTAGTTTTCTTCAAAGAATCAATCATTTCATGAGCTATTATAATGTTATCCTGAATCATCCTACCAGATATGAAAGCTGCTTGAGTTGGAGCTATAATTTTATGTAATAGTTTTTTCAGTCTAGAAGCAAGTAATTTAGAGATTATGTTATAAGCAACATTACATAAACTTATAGGTCTAAAGTCAAAAACACTTTTAGGACAAGAAGATTTTGGTATCAGAGTAATGAAATTATGGTTTATCTGTTTTAATATATGTTGAGTCTCAAAGAATGATTTAACCATATTCACTACATCATTACCTACTGTGTCCCACATGATCTGGTAGAAACCTGCAGGAAACCCATCAGGACCAGGAGTAGTCCAAGGCTTCATCTCAAACACAATTATTTTAACTTCATCATAAGTAGGAGAGGAAGTAAGCATAAGATTATCATCATCAGAAATACAAGGATTAATATTCTGCAAGTAATTATCTGATTTATCAGGATTAGTAGTTTTACTCATACTAGCAAAGTGTCTTAGAAGTTCAGCTGTTATGTCTTCTCTCTCAGAACACCAAACATCATTACTACATTGTAGAGAATCAAGTTGGTTTCTTCTTCTCCTAAAATTAGTTTTTTGATGGAAGTAAGTTGTGTTCCTATCATCAAATTTCATGTGAGAGTCTCTATTTCTCCGTTTCCAGAAGTCCTCTTCAGCATCATACTAAAATTTTAGTTTATCAGTCAGTTCTTTCACCTGGCTAGAATTATGCATACCTCTATTCCTAGTTAACACTGCAAGCTGGGATTGGATTTTAATTATCTGAGTATTGATATTACCAAAATAATTATAATTCCAATCTTTTAGAATATGCTTAGTATCACCCAGATACCTAGTTAACTTAAAACCATTAGAAACAGTAACTTGTTTACCCCAATTGTTCTTAACTAGTTCAGCACATGAACTGTCCTTAAACCAAGATTTGTTAACCTTAAAGGGTTTTTTGGTATTATTATCCAGTTGAGAGGTAACTAGCATTATAGGACAATGGTCACTAGAAAAAGGGTTTAAATGATAAAGACCAGCATTTTGGTAATTATCATAAAAATCAATGCTTACACAAGCTCTATCTAGTCTCTCTAAAATCAATTCCTCATCATTTCTTTTATTTGACCAAGTAAAGGGATTACCAATATAATGCATGCTTAAAAGACCTCTATTTTGTAATAAGGAATTAGCATATTCTAAATCAGATTGTAAGGGACTGTTACTACCTTCCTTTTCATCTGGAGCAAGAATGAAATTTAGATCACCTAATAAAATCCAAGTATTTGGGTGATTATGCCTAATGTCATCTAGGTAGTTCCATTGAGTATGAATATCAATTTCATTTAGAGCACCATACTGAAAGAAACTAGAGAAGCAGGATTTTTAGTATTCAATTTGATTAAACAATTTATGATATTATAATGTATACCCACAATAGAGAGGTCAACACCATTCTTCCACATAAGACATAGACCACCAGATAAACCAATAGGATTATGAAATCTTATGTTAAGAAATTTGAACCTAGTTGTTAGGAATTGCATTCTTTTCAATTGGTTTTTCGTTTCAGAAAGGAACATAACATCAGGATTGAAGATGATTTATGGTATCCTTATTACCAAATCCACATACATTCCAAGAGAGGAGTTTCATTTTAGAATGGCTATAAGTATGAAAGAACATATATAGATTAATCTGGGAAAAGTAAGAGCAACATATATAACAGGAAAATAGAGTGAAAAAACGGGGGTCTAACAACCACACCCAATATTTCGTTTAGGAAATCTGTATGGACTAACTCCAATATACTTCCAAGAGAATCAACTAGACAGTCAGACTTGTTGAGGGGTGAATGTGATTCTGGTCCTACCCGTCCTAGCTACACCAAATAACTACACCTTCTAGGAATGGTATGAGAGAGAACTTGCTTTCCATTGTACTATGTACTTCCTTTTATAGACTTTCCCAAAAACCCTTCCTTTTGTGACATCATGCCACATGTACTAAACCTCCTTAATTACTACAATGTCACCCCTTCTCTAATTCAACCTCTTTCTTTTCCCTTAATTCCCTTCTTATCCTTTTTTCTTTATGTACACTTCTTAGTGGACTTGGGCCTTAGTCCCCCTTTGTTCATGTTTGGTTTGGCACCCCTTTAGGGGGGCTCTCTAGCCCAGTTAGGGGGTAATAATTTTCATGTATCAACATTAGTCCCCTGACTATTGGGTCAATTGTCAAATGACCCGGTAGTCAACTTATTCTCTGTCATAAACTCTTTTCTTTTTGACGACGGTCAGTTGCCTTTTCTTGACACCTCCTTGAAACCCCTATTACAGGATGCCACATATCGCGTCATGCACCGGATGGCACGGGCGGTTACGGTGTCATTTATGACGTCATTTTTCCTATGTGTGGATGATTTGCACTTCATTGTTCGGCCATTGGTTTCATTTTTAACCTCAGATTCTCCTCCCGTCGTTGACACCTCGCTTAGATGGCTCATTCTCTTCATGGTTATGTGTTCACTTTAGCACCCATCCCCGCGTTAGCTACGTCGTTGTTCAAACACCATGAGTTGGCTCGACTGTTGTTGATGAAGGCTGAGATCGAGGCGCTTCAGGATCAGAGAGTGGCGAACAGGAACTCTATGCGCGCCAAGTTTGATGAGCGGTATGCAGCGTACCAAACTGCTCGGGCAGCAGATCCATCCGGGCGTGTATCTCTCGAAGTTAAGCGTGCGTTAGATGACGCGGTCACAGCTCGTCATGCGGCGAATTTGTTATTCATGTAGTCTATGGAAATGATGACCACTATAGATCTCGCGATATCAGACTGTCTCCTTCATGTCTCTGATCAAAAAACACCGCGGATTCATGGTTATACCCTAACTCTAGCAGCTTTTTATGCGCTCGTGTCCCCGTCTTGTCCTCAAGATGAATTAGCGCGTCTGTTGGTGTTGAGAGAAGAAGCGGGTCTGTTGTGGGCCCTTAGGATGATTCGTCAGGACAAGGCGCGTAAGGACTATGATGAGCATGAAGACACTCTTTCATTTGCACGCGGGGGGCGAGCCAAGGATAAAATCATGCAGGATATCCATAAGCTGGTAAATGAAGCCGATCGGGACTTGGCTCTGCCAATGTTCAGTGTGAGGAGGCACATTTAATGGTGGAGGCCTTGGATGTAGATATCACCCATTGCCATGTGTTGATCGTTGGCTAAAAGGGGTTGATTTGTGTTTATTTATTTTGTGTTCTTGTTTTGTTCGTTCGTTATGTTGTTGTTGTTTTTTTGGTGGTTGTGTTTTTTTTTTAATAGATGGTTTTCCCCTTTTCGTGGAGACTCTGGTGCTTGCTATTTTGTCTGTATGGTTTGGAGCGGGAGGGTAGGAGAGGCTTGTGGTACGTCCAAGTCCTTTCGTAACCTTCCGTAACATTGGGCACATTTGTTTCTTGTACTACCTCTTCCCCCCCCACCCCCTTTTTTTAGAGGGAAGGTAAGTAAGGCCTGTATTTTAAACACCCCTACTCCCTCCTTCTTCTTTTTTTAAGGTGGAGTACGTGTGTGAGACGCGCTTAGTATGGGGTTAAACGCGCCTACTCCCCTCTTCTTTTTTGCTTAATTAGACGGGGCGTGTGTCATGAAACGCGCCTATTCCCCTCTTTAGATGGAGGGCGGCGTGTGGGTGGTCAAGGCGTATGGGAAACGCGCCTACTCCCCCCTTTCTTTTCTTTAAATAGAGGGCGGTGTGTGGGTGGGTAGGGCGTATGGAAAGGCGCCTACTCCCCCCTTTTTTTCCTTTAAATAGAGAGTGGTGTGTGGGTGGGAAAGGCGTATGGGAAACATGCTTACTCCCCCTTTCTTTTCTTTAAATAGAGCGCGGTGTGTGGGTGGGCAGGGCTGATAGAATTTTATATAGTGGTAAGAAATGAGGTTGTCGTTCACTCGGATTTGTAGAGATTAAAGTTTTTAAAAATACTAAATAAATATATACAAAGACTATTAACAATGGGCAAGAGGTACTGGGACTAAGGATTTAACCAATCTTCATAACATAAGGTTCACTTATTTATTCTCAACAATTTTAGCTCAAGAAATATAAACATGGACTCTATTTTTTGCCTAGGTAG
>JAJJMB010014886.1:1406107-1442214 GCA_023531105.1 Papaver atlanticum
ACAGAAAACTCCGCAGGTGAAAAAAATTTGAATCTGCATTTTCCCGCAAATTTTTATAAACCGTGAAAAAGAAGGGTGTCCTCCTCACCAAACCGAGGGTGCGAATAGCAGGTGCCCAACTGAGGTGCCCCTTATCCAAACTGAGAGTCCGAATAACAAATATCCTCCAGGGGTGCTCCGCATAATTTTTCGAGCCGATTTACCCAAAAATGTTTATTTCCCAAAAATACCTACAAACACATAAAACACCATAATAAGTACAAAAATGGGTACTAACACTATACACAATAGAGATGAAAACAGACACATAAATGCGTCTATCAAGGGCGTATGGGAAACGCGCCTACTCTCCCCCCCTTCTTTTTCTTTAAATAGAGAGCGGTGTGTGGGTGGGAAGGGTGTATGATAAACGCGCCTACTCCCCCTTCTTTTCTTAAAATAGAGGGCGGTGTGTGGGTGGGCCGGGCGTATGAGAAACGCGCTTATGCCTCTCTTTAGTTTTCTCAAGGAATGATAGAATTAAAGCGCACCTACTCCCTATTTTGTTTGGTTTATATGAGAGGCAACGTTCGATATAGTATTTTTATGAATTAATTAGTTTTCAAAGTGTTCTTAGTGTTTCATAGCCGTCAGTGGCATCCCGTAGTTTTATTGACCGGGTATCTATGCTCTTCATAGCCTTTTTGTATGCATCTCGAGGCTTTTCGTAAATTTTCCAGCCAGTCGAGTGTCTATGCATCTCGAGACTTTTCGTAAGTTTGCCATCCAGTCGAGTGTCTATGCATCATGGGGCTTTTGTAAACTTGTCCGCCGATCGGGTGTCTATGCATCCCGTGGCCTTTCGTAAATTTGTCAACCGGCCGAGTGTCTATGCATCTCGGGGCCTTTCGTAAATTTGTCAGCCAGCCTAGTGTCTATGCATCTCGGGGACTTTGGTAAACTTGTCAGCCAACCGGGTGTCTCTGCATCCCGTGGCCTTTCGTAAATTTATTAGCCGGTCGAGTGTCTATACATCTCAGGGCCTTTCGTAAATTTATCAGCCAGCTGAGTGTCTATGCATCTCGGGGCCTTTTGTAAACTTGTCAGTCAACCGTGTGTCTATGCATCCCATGGCCTTTCGTAAATTTGTCAGCTAGCCGAGTGTCTATGCATCTCGGGGCCTTTTGTAAACTTGTTAGCCGACCGAGTGTCTATGCATCCCGTGGCCTTTCGTAAATTTGTCAGTCGGCCGAGTGTCTATGCATCTCAGGGCCTTTCGTAAATTTTTCAGCCAGCCGAGTGTCTATGCATCTTGGGGACTTTTGTAAACTTGTTAGCCAACCGGGTGTCTATGCATCCCATGGCCTTTCGTAAATTTCAGCCGGCCGTGTGTCTATGCATCTCGGGGCATTTCGTAAATTTGTCAGCTAGCCGAGTGTCTATGCATCCCGGGGCCTTTTGAAAACTCATCAACCAACCGGGAGTCTATGCATCCCGTGGCCTTTTGTGATTCTAGTTACGCGTCGTTTTCTATTGATAACTGGCTTTTATTACGTAAAATGAGCGCTCGTACATTGGGTAACTTATGCATGGAAACTCTTTAACCATTTGCCATTGATGAGCGTATTTACTTTGGTGTCATCCATTCGTCTTAACTTGTAGTATCCGCTCTCACCCACCTTCCGGACTTTGAACGGGCCTTCCCAATTTGCTACGAATTTCCGATGGCGTTTCTCTATACATGGGGGGCGATTTTGAGCACCAGGTCGTCAACCTTGAAGGTTCTTTCTCTGACTCCTTGGTTGTAGTAATTGGTTGTTCGCTTCCTATATGCCTCAGCGAACCGCTCTGCTCGTGCCCTTTTTTATTCCTATATGCCTCAAGATGCGCAAATCGGCTTAGTTCATCAGGCATGGTGTGACGTGCCATTGATAATCTTGCTGAAGGTGCTACTATCTCCGCGGGTAATATAACATCCTCACCGTAGACCAAAGAATAAGGTGATGCCCCGGTAGAACTTCGCTTTGAAATTCTGTATGCCCATAGTGCGAGGGATAGCTGTTCATCCCATCCCCTGTGGTGGTCGTGCACTGTCCTTCTCAAGATCCAAAGGAGATTTTTATTAGTAGCCTTTGCCTGCCCGTTTCCTTGGGGATAATAAGGTGTCGACGTGTATAGCTCCGTGTTGTATTGCTGGAGTAAGATCACATCTTTATTAACAAATGACTTAGCGTTGTCCGCTCTTATTATCATGGGTGCGCCGAACCTATAAATGTTGTGTTCCCTAATGAATGCGGCTATGGTCTCTCCCGCGTAGTCTTTTAAAGGTATCGCCTCGACCCACTTGGATGCATACTCCGTAGCGGTGATTATGTACTTATGGCGTTTCGAGGAGTTTAGGTTTATAGACCCTATTAGGTCTAATCCCCAACCGTGGAATGGCCACGGTGTTACTATGCAGTGCAATTGGGTATGAGGTGTTTTAATCAGCGTCCCATGCATCTGGCAACTTAGACATTTCTTGACATGCTCAGCGGTATCGCTCTCCATAGTCGGCCAGTAGAATCCCCCTTCATAGAGTTGCAGGAATAATTTATACATCCCTTGATGCTCGGCATTGTGGGATTGGGTCATGACTTCAGTTGCCTCTTGCTCGGATAAACAACGTAAGATTGCGTTGATATAGCTTCTTCGATAAAAAAACATTTTCGTTTATGAAAAACCGTGACGCCTTTCTTTGAATCTTTAGCACAGCCTGCCTTTCGTTAGGTAGTTTTCCATGTTGTAGGTAGTCGATATACGGCTGTCTCTAATCGACGCCTTCGGCTGAGCAGACTTCCACTGAATGTGGTGGGTCTTGGAAGTTAGTGGAATTGTCTTACAGGGCCGCAACTTGTGCCGACATACTTGGCCAATATACTCCCATCCTTTGGAGCTTTCTGTAGAGGTGGACAGCGCCTGTTTGACCGCAAGTTTCTGCGTGTAAATTCTGTAGTACCCTTTCTGCTTCCTTCTTGTTTAAGTATCTTGCCAGGGATCCTCCTGCGACCCGATAGTATAGAGCTCCTTGTATTATCATAAATTGCCTCAGAGCCTTAGCTGGCATGACTCGATCCTCGTCCATCTTTGTTAGATCTTCGATATACACCTTCCGCCAGCCATCCGCTTCGTCAAAGGTTAGGTCCTTTTTCCAAGTGTTGGGTAGTTCCTTCTTTCTCACTGTCATTGTACCCTCATCATCGTCGCTAAGTTGCATTTTACTCGCCAGAGTGGCCAAGGCTTCTGCGTGTTTATTTCCGCTCCTAGCCGTATGGTCTAGGGTCAATTTTTTTGATGGATCAGGCTCTGTGCTTCTGCCCTGTAGGGTGCTAAATGCACCTCTTTAACGTGGAAATCGTCGTTTACCTGGTTCGTTACTAACTTAGAATCGCCTTTTATCTCCACGCTTCCCAGGTCAAGCTCTTTTGCCAATCTGAGGCATAGAATCAGTACTTCGTATTCAGCAACATTGTTACTGCATGGGAAATCCAGTTTAAACAAGTATGACAGCAAGTCGCCTTGCGGGGCTGCGAATACCACTCCGGCTTCTCCTACGTTTCCGTAAGACGGCCCATCGAAGAACATGGTTTTGGGCTTATCAACTTCCGCGGATACTACCTCTCCAGGTATGTATTCATGTACCTCGTCGTCTCCTTCTCCTGGGAACATTGCCATTAGGTCATCTATTGCTTGCCCGCGTACAGCCTTCGATCGTTGATACTTGAGTTGGAACTCGGATAGATATAGCAACCAATGCGTGGTCCTCCCCGTCAAGGCAGGTTTGGAAGCCAATTATGCTATTGGGTTCACCATGGCTATCACAATCGTCTCGTGGGTTAGCAAGTAAGGGCGCATCTTCTGTGAGGCATAAATAAGCGCTAGACATGCTTGTTTGACGCGCGGATATCTGAGTTCTGCATCGCGTAGAACCCGGCTTACATAATAGATAGGTGACAACTGGTCGCCCCCCATATCCTGTGCTAGTACGGCTACGATCGCTAAGTTGGTAGATATCGTGTACAAATACAACGGGACCCCCCTGATAGGTGGTCTTAATACTTATGGGCGAACAAGGAACTATTTGAGTTTCATGAACGTCGCGCATTGTATCTCTCCCCACGTGAACACAGCATTTTCCCTTCATAATGGCAGAAATGCGGATAGCAGTTGGGCGAGCCCTGGTATGAAACGTCGTATGTACGAAATCCTTCCAATAAATGCCTGCAGCTCCTTGGTGTTTGTGGGAGGGGTCATAGTTGTAATGGGTTCGATCTTATCCGGGTCTACTTGGATCCCTTCGCTGGTCACCACAAACCCTAAAAATTTCCCCGATGTTACTCCAAAATCGCATTTGAGTGCATTCATTTTGAGTTGGAATTTCCTACACCTCTCGAAGACAACCCTTAGGTGCGAGACGTGGTCCTCAGGAACCTGCAACTTTACTACGATGTCATCGATATATACCTCTACTGTTTGGTGCAGTAGGTCGTGAAATATGGACGTCATGGCGCGTTGATAGGTGGCGCCTGCATTCTTTAAGACAAATGGAATTACGACATGATAGAAGTTATCATACGGGGTTTGGAAAGATGTCTTCATTGCGTCTGCCGCGGCCATCCGTATCTAATTGTATACGCTAAAACAGTCCATGAAAGAGAATCGTTTCTTACCCCCCGTCGCATCTACCGTCATGTCGATGTTGGGCAGTGGTAAGTCTTCCTTGGGGCATGATCGGTTTAGATCCCTATAGTCCATGCAGCATCTGATTTTCCCATTTTTATTTGTTACGGCCACGATGTTCGCGAGCCAGGTTGGGTGTTGGATAGGCTTGATGAATTTAGCTTTCAATAAGCGCTTTATCTCTTCTTTTATGGGTAGGGCCGTAGCTCTTTGGAATTAGCGGCTTCTCTGCTTTATTGGTTTGAACTCGAGTGATACACTTAGATTATGGGAGACGAGGTTGCTGTCCAGTCCCGGCTTTTCGTCATAGTCGAAGGCGAAGACATCCTTATATTTCCTGAGTAGTTCGACCAACGCTTCATTCTCTTCTCCACACAAGCTCTTTCCAATCATAATATGTTGTTTTCCCTCTTCAGTTCTGATGTTGATTTCCTCTACGCTGTCCATTGTGAGGTCCTCAGGCGTCCGCTAGCTCTTCTGGTACTATCCGTGTTACCTCAGCGTACTAATTTCAAAGGTCTTCGTTGTCAATCGTTCCGAAAGGTAACTCGCTCAATTCACCGGTATCACTTTCTACAGGGGTTTCCGCTTCTTCGTCGATCGATAACATGGGGCAGTCTTGTATGTTTGCGGACATCCCCCGGGCTAATTGCTATAACTGGTATACGTGCCCCCCCCCCATCTGGCTTTGAGAAGCGTTGAAACCTAGGATGTTCCTCTTGCTTCCTCTTCCTTTCCGCCGGGAACACCATTCTGGAGGGGCTGAAAACAGATTTAGTTGGCTTCGCCTCTTCTTATTCCTCCCATTTGAGTAGTGGGGTGAGCTGCGCATCAGGTATTTCTTCCACGTCTTTCAGTGTTTCATAGAAGACCCCGTCTGCCATATACGTTTCCTCAGGATCGAAAGGGTTTCCTGTTACGGGTATTCGATACTGTTTCCCCCCGATATTAGTCTTGACGCACTGATGGTAAGTTGAGGCTACGACCTTGTGATTAAGTAACCATCCTCGCCCTAGCAGCACGTGGAATGTGGTGTCATCTTCTAGGATGTAAAACGGTGTAAACATTCGAATGGGCCCAACCTTCATTACCAAGTTGACGATTCCGATGGCTGTCTGCATGTGTCCACCGAACCCTCTTACTGTAGTGGTCCACATCCTGATGGACGATCGTTGTACCCCTAGGATGTCGAGTGTGTGCATAGAGATTAGATTCAAGGACACGTCCCCATCTATAAAGGATATTTTTAACGGTTGCCTGTTGATGTAGATGGTCAAGTACAGGGGCCTAAGGTGCTCCCCTGGATAACAGATATCCTCATCAGTGAACACAATTGCTCCTTTAGGCATGGGGTCGTAAGGTCTTCCTGCCGTGATTGCTGCTATTGCCTTGGATGCCTCCCTGATGTGATTTTCGCTGAACCCTAATGAGTCAAAGAACTGTTGTGCGAGCACTGTTTTGGCAAATTTGCTAACCACACCCTCTGTGTTTTCAAACGAGGGGTTTTCCATTTCGACTTCGCATACTTCGTCATTATCATCTTCCCAAGGCCTCTATATGTCCCCGCTTGGCTCATGGGCGAGCATCATGACTTAATGTTGAATTGGCTTATCACCTTCCGGGTTTCCCATTTCGATTTCGCCCAGTTCGAGTTTTCTTTGAAAGATCCTTCGGAGGTTGAATCAGTCGATCGTGGGGTGTTGTATCTTTCGGTGGAAGCGAAAATACCTAGCGTTGTTCTCATCGGTGGTGCTAAGGTCTGCTTTTGTCATTGGGAGTTGAACTTCTTTGTTCGTCAACCATTGTTCCAATAGTCCCTCAATCTGTTCCTTACTACCTGGTAGAGGAGGTGGGTATGCTCGCTGCTGGTCTCTGGTGCCTTCTCGGTTGTAGGGTTGACTCGCCTGTGTATTCCACCCTTCTTGGTTGTTATTAGCACGGGTGTTTCTTGGAGCAGTTGACATAGAGTTAACTGTGTTGCGCCATGTGTAATCCGTTTTAGATTCATCTACGCAGTCTGAGATTCTTGCCGCTGCTTCCTCCAATTCAACAAAGGTTGGAAATAGGAAATTAACTAGGCTCCTCTTGAAGGGGGTGTCATTCCGCGTATGCAGATTTCTACTAGAGACTCTTCCTTGATGTCCTCGTGGAAGTCTAAGGCGAAGAGACGAAACCGGGTGATGTATTTTCTTATTTCTTTTCATACACGTTGGCCGCACCTGCTCAGGTCTATAGTCGTGATCTTCCTTTTGGCTGAATAAAATTTTCTGAGGAAAAGGGTGGACATAGTCGGCCACGTGTTGATGTTTCCTGGCTTCAGGTTGTCATACCAGGTGAACGCTGTATCGGTCAGTGACTTTGGGAATTCCCTTAAACAAAATCTTCCATTGGCTACTCGATCATTCATGGCAGATAAGAATCGGCTAAGGTGTTCGTGCGCATTTCCTTGTCCATTGTATACTTTGAATTTTGGCGAGGTATAATCTTCAGGGTATTGGTAGTCTGCGACTTCGGAGGAGTATGGGCTAGTCATGAAGTCGTAGTTGTCTTGCTTTATAACCCGGTAATTTTCTTATAGGTGTTTAGCCATTGCTTCTTGCGACATGACCATAGGATCTTCCTCCACCTCTCCCATGTTTTTCGTTGCTTCTTTGGTGTTCTGCTCGGCTTCGTCTGTTTTCAATAGTTTCCTCAATTCTCGCTCTCTTCGGACGTGATCGTCCAGTTCGCTTTGCATCTCCTGCATGGATGGCCACGTGGGAGGTACATTCCCTGCTGCTGTCTGTTTATATTTCTCTTGCGCGGCATCCGGTTTTCTTCCTTACATGATTGGATTTAACACTATTCCAACTCTCTCGCCTTCCAAGCTGGCCGGCTGGTTGATCAGCTGGCCTTCTAGCGCGCCTATGCTAGTGCTTCCTGGGTGCGTCATGGCGAGCTAAGAACGAGCCTCCGCGTGTGGTCGTCAAATGTTGAGGGGTGAATGTGATTCTTTTCCTACCCGTCATAGATACACCAAATAACTACACCTTTTAGGAATGGTATAAGAGAGAACTTGTTTTTCATTGTACTATGTACTTCCTTTTATAGACTTTCCCAAAAGCCATTCCTTTTGTGACATCATGCCACATGTCCTAAACCTCCTTAATTACTACTAATGTCACTCCTTCTCTAATTTAACCTCTTTCTTTTTCCTTAATTCCCTCCTTATCATTTTCTCTTTATGTACACTTCTTAGTGGACTTGGGCCTTAGTCCCCCTTTATTCATGTTGGGTTTGGCACCCCTTTAGGGGGATCCCTAGCCCTGTTAGGGGGTAATAATTTTCATGTATTAACAAGACTCAATCAAGGAAAATACATCCAAGAGTTATATTTCTGTTTCTCAATGTAATCAGCAAATCAAACAGATAGAAATCCGCGAGCCTGATTATTATGAGAAACAACTTGAATGGTACCAAAGACCAATGTTCAAGTGCCGATCAATTTATATCAACAACCAATGGTTGGATTATCAAATTGATTGAACTACGCACAACTTGTGATATTTCAATTATATAGAAAATATAATGCGGAAAATAAATAACACAGACACCAGAAAATTTGTTAACGAGGAAACCGCAAATGCAGAAAAACCGCGGGACGTAGTCCAGATTTGAACACCATACTTGATTAAGCCGCTACAGACTCTAGACTACTACAAGTTAACTTCGGACTGGAATGTAGTTAATCCCTAACCAATCTCACACTGATCCAAGGTACAGTTACGCTCCTTACATCTCTGATCCCAATTTGCGGTCAGACTAAATCTAGAGTAAAATATATCAAAGAGTTTAATATCTCTGTTTCACAATGTAATCAGCAAATCAAACAGATAGAAATCAGTGACCCTGATTATTATGTGAAACAACTTGGACGGTACCAAAGACCAATGTTCAAGTGTCAATCAATTTAAATCAACAACCAAATTAAGGTTGGATATTCTAATTGATTGATCTTAACGCATAACCTGTGATATTTTCAATTATATAACAAAATATAATGCGGAAAATAAATAACACAGACACCAGAAGTTTTGTTAACGAGGAAACCACAAATGCAGAAAAACCCCGAGACCTAGTCCAGATTGAACACATACACTGTATTAAGCCGCTACAGACACTAGCCTACTACAAACTAACTTCGGTCTGGACTGTAGTTGAACCCCAATAAATCTCACACTGATCCAAGGTACAGTTGCGCTCCTTACGTCTCTGATCCCAGCAGGATACTACGCACTTTATTCCCTTAGCTGATCTCACCTACAAATAAGAGTTGCTACGACCCAAAGTCGAAGACTTTAATAAACAAACCTGTATCACACAGAAAAGTCTACAGGAATAGATAAATCTGTCTCCCACAGAAATACCTACGAGTTTTGTTCCGTCTTTTGATAAATTAAGGTTGAAAAGACGAGGGTACCCTGTATACCTCAATCTAAAACTTTTCCACCTATAAGTCCTTTCTCCGAAAGTGATTGTCTATGGACTGAGTCGAGACAATACAACTAATCGGTTCACACTTCGTGTGATCGTCTATGGATATGAAATCGAGACAATACGACAACAAGATAACTTGTGTGATTGACTATGGATACAAGATCGAGACAATACAACAACGAAATATGTTTACTTGATAATAGGTTCGGACTTAACCAAACACTATAGGATTGCTATCAAGTAAATAGGAATTAACGTTTGTGTAATTTACTTCTAATTATAATAAAACAATTATAATTGCGAAAATAGAAAAGTAAAAGACACAGAAGGATTTTGTTAACGAGGAAACAACAAATGCAGAAAAACCCCGGGACCTAGTCCAGAATTGAATACTCTCAGAATTAAGCCGATATACAAAATCAAACCAACTTCGTCTAGTTGAGACCAAGCAACTAAACCTATAGTTTACCTAGTTCCGTCTGTATCCCTGTGCCTCCAACTTGCAATAAGTCACGCACTTGGAACAATTCCTTCGGTTCGCATTCCAAACAGTAAAGGAATAACAAATCTGTACGGTAACAACTCTTTTCAAACAACGTGATATGAGTTTGACAAAGGGCTCTTCCGTTTATCCCAATAAACTCCTTTGTCAGGTTCTTAGATCTATCCAATAATTGTAAGGATTTTGAAATCAATACTTTGCAATCACAAAGAAACGTATTGATGCCGATCTACTTAACTAATCAATCAAGATTATCACAAAGATAAACCGATTATAGTTGGATCCCTTTCCAACCGAAACAAGTTTTGTGCACACCAAAGATTATGAACCCAAATCAAAAATCTTCTTCGTCTTCAAATCTTCTTAGATTTTCAATAAACACCTGCACACAAACAAATTGAATCTCTTGTGATCAATCACACACAGAACGAAGTCTATTAACAATGGATTATCACAAGACGTCTTTATATCTACAAACAGTCTAAAGATCTCCCGTCGAAACTTCGATCTAGTTTGAGTGAATCTTATATCAGAAGAGAAGATTCTCAAGCATAAACAAACTAGGTGCAATCAAAGTTCAACAACCGTTAGTCAATAGAATCAATTGAAAACTAATAATAAACTGCAATGATCTAGTTTCCCACCAACGGTACTAATAGAGCTTCTCAATCCCAAAGAAGTCTTTAAACCGAGCGGCCGTAAGAGATTTCGCCTAATCAGGTTACTTTCCTCTCCGAATAGGCGGCTCCACCAGTAACATCACAACTAGGTAGTTTTGCTTGCTCTGAGGATCAGTTTGCTAGAAATGCAAACTTCAGTATTTATAGACAAGGAAGTTTGGACACCAAGGAATTTCCAAAACCGAATATTCTCAAAGATATGCAATAAGGGCAAAAACGGTTTTCATAATTCCTGGAAATGCTCTGTCCAAATATTGACCGAAATCTCAGTAGAAAATCTCCAACTAGTTACTGCACATGTTCAAAGTATGTCGACATCTTTACTTTGTAAATCCTTTTTCATATTTACAATCTTGGAACCGATTTGCCACACTTCCAAACAAGTTTAGAATTGGTTCATCTGACTTCCAAGAACTATGTGATTGATTATCCTATCAAATCACCATTAATGGGTTTCACGGTTCCACCTCAACATAAAGTTTTGGTTCTACCTCAAAGTGGGTACTAGGATCGGTTACACTAGTTAACATAAAATGGCTAACTAAGTACTAGGATCGGTTACCACTTCTTTTGATAAAACTTGTGATCGGTTGACCAGGTTATAGGATCGGTCACACCAACTTACTAAAACTTGTTAAACCTCTTACAAGGATCGATTACACTCTCTCTTGTGATCGGTCACACCTCTTACTAGGATAGGTTACCCAATGTCTAGTATTTAGTCACACCAATTTCAAGATATCGATCTTACCATCTCAGGTGATTACTTAAGATATGTTTAACTAATAAAAGTCATACCAATACAAAAGTCAGGCCTTGTGAATAGTTTTACCAAGATACATAAGCAAGTTATGAACGGTTATACTAAACACACATATTGGTAATCCAAAGATTTGCAATGAATAACAATACCATTAAGCCTAGCGATTTCCCTTTCGATTCATAAAACAAGTTTATGAATTGTACTTCCTTTAAACGAATGTAAAACATTGTTTCCTAGGAAGAAATCTTCACCCATACCCATACATAATCACAATAGCTTTCATACGATTATGTCGATGTCTTTTATACGAAGTTCAAAAGATAGACGTTATACTTCGTATTGTAACTCCTTAATACTATGTCTAACTAGAGTATAATCATTCACAGCTTCGCAGTTATGTTTTCAATATGCACAACTTGAAAGATATGTTAGGAATGAAACAGTTCAAGTCAAATATTACTAACCTCAAGTAGAATGATGATGTCATCGCTGTAGTTCTTTACTTCTCACATTCTTCAAGTCTTCACGTAATACTTGTAAGTCTCATATCCTAGTAACTTTCTAGCTAACCTATACGAAGTTGACTCTAGTAAATAATCAAGCGACTCTTTAAATGAGTTTTGATTTACTAAAATATGACAACCAAACTTGACATACAAACGCTTGGTGGGTTCAACCGAGCTATGCTCTAACAATCTCCCCCTTTGTCAATTTTAGTGACAAAACTCTTACATCATATGGATAAATAAATTACAAGAATTCATTACACATACGCTTGATTCCAAGTTTCAACAGCACAATAACTTGTATACATTCAATCCTTTAAATGACGTTGTTGACATTATAATAACAAAGCTAATACTCCCCCTAAAGGTAAGATAGGTAGATTTTCAATCCGCACGTCTTTGTTATTCCCTTTATAGTTAAGATAACCACAAGTATCAATATGATATGCTACTCCCCCTTAGTCTATGCTTTACTCTTTCGTTAGATATAACGATTAAGCACCATTGTCCTTCCCTTTAGTGATATCAAATCACTTGTTTACTCCATATATTTCTCCCCCTTTTTATCACAAAATGACAAAGGTACGAGCAAATAAAGGACAAACTGAAAGGATCTTACAAAGAGACTTGCAACCTATAAGAGTTAAGCACGAGGGTTCCACACACCATTTTTGATAACCAATATCAAAACCTAAACTACAAAGTAATTTTGTTTTGATATTTACCAAGGAAACAATTGCCCGAAGAAATTTTCCCTTATAGTTTAGCAAATTAAAAATTAACTAACATCTTAGTTCCTTTGCTAAACCGATTGTACAAATACAATCACTTGTTCGATAAGACCAAAATAAAGATCAGAATTAACTCTATTTTTCTCATCAGACTCTAATTATTCTCATCAATAACTTAGACCTTTCACTTTTAAACAAGACAAGTACTAGGTTAGTTAACTAGCATTTCTTGTTAATGCATTCGATTAGACTTGAATAACCGAAACCTTCACTTTGATAAGTCTAACTAAGATCATAATTAACTTAGTTTCTCTTATCTGGAATCCAATTGGACTAAACAATTGATCCCGAAAACTCTTTTGTTAAGCCATAAATAATCCATACAAACCAAATAAATCAACTTGTATAATCATTTACCTCAACCGGAAGCAATTGAAACAAACATAGACATTATAGCACCGCAATTGCACCGAAATTTTGTAAGCCTAAACAATTGATACCAAACAATAAAGCAAGATAACAATAGTTTTTCTTAATCGGAAATAATTGAATCACATACACATCCATACACAAATAATGGAATAAACATCAATTGTATCGAAATTTTGTTAAGCAAAAGCAATAAATATATGCAATAAAATCAGGCTTTTCTTAAACAGGAAAACGATTAACTAACAAAGTCGTTACCTCAAGTTTTGCATCCTCTTCACCACAGAAAGATATAACATTAAGCGCCAGTTCAAGATAGAACTCTCCCCCATTGTGTTGTCATCCTCTCGCAAGACAAAAGAACAACAACAAAGAGCAACCTTTACCAGAGAAATGTTGAAAACCGGTTTTAACTATTGCAATGCAAAAGTTGAAACCCCGAAACACATATGCTTTTATGCTAAACCAAAACGATTCAACATATTGTGACTTTTTCACATATTGTTTCAATCAGAACCCCTCATGATCCTTTGATAAAGCCTACCAACATGGGCTAGAACTAAATCCCGCTAAATCAAAAAGTCACCCAAACCATAAGGGTTCACACATATGAGATCGAATATTAAGGTCATGAAAACCGAAATCAAACATCTCATAAACATACATAGCAATAATATAAAGCATTCAAGCACAGGCTATGTAGTCGAAAACTATCACAAGAAAAATTATAAAATAATAATTTTATTCATAAATAATAGTTTTATTCATAATAGACCTTATAAAGATTAATGAAAGAAATCAAAAACGGATGTCTATTTCTCAACAGATTTTTCAGAATCTTCATCAACAGCATCACGACTGGTATCTCGGATTTTGCACACAGTACCTTGATTATGTTCACAGGCTAAAGCATTAACCTTTCGATTAATATTCCGAGCATACTCCCTGTTACCGATTCAAAGTTTAATCAGCTTTCTTTGGTTATGGATAACAGTTCTTAGTAGTGCTGCCTATCTATGATGAGTTTCAATAGTACTAAGGAGGACTTGTCGTAGATTGATAATATCAATCTTAGCATCCAAACTATTTTGGATAAGGAGATTAGTCACATCTTCCTTTTCATTTTCTATATCTTCACAACCAAATTTCTTGAAGGTATCATCAAGATGAACAGTTTCCTTAGAAGTCATTCCACTCAAGGCTTTCAGAAGTTTTGCTTGAGATCTGGTTTAGGATACATCCTGTTACCATAGGTTCTCAAATAATATGAGTTCACATATTCGAGAAACATTTAACACATTCCAAACATAGGAGTCAGCCTTAAATAAATATTTCTGACCAGAATTGAAAAGATTTTCGTATCTAATATGTTAGACAATCACAAAGATTCTTTAGAAAAAATCAACCTTTTAGATCTCGTATCTAAAACTTCTTTAGATAGGGAAACTTATCCTGTTTACACAAGTTGTTTGTAAGACATCTTTTCTACACAAGGAGACAGGTTTAAACATCTTCAAGTAGATTGTGTAAACTCTCTATGTTGAATAAGAGATTATTGACAGGATACAAATAGCCCAAATATGTGTACTTCCATACATCGGAAGATTGGGCCTTGTAAGGATGCACATTCCAACACAATTAAGCGTTGGGGTGAAGATCTTCCTTACTAAATACCTTTTGAGGAATTCCTTCCTCCTTATTTTTGGGGACATTATCATGATCCCTTGTGTGGGTTTTGAATCCATCCTCTTCATTAGGAATATTGCGAGATGCTATATCCTTGATTACATCTTATGCCCAGGATGGTATGTTCCTTGAACATGAGCCCGTGAGGTCTAGATCTGCCATCCGACAGATTGTTGGTGCCTTTTGTTCATGACATTCTATATGTCCTCTTAAGGTATCAATTCCTAGTTGGAAATGTTTTTCTAAAAACTTGTCTAGATATACCTTTCGATATGTTTTTGTAAGAAGATCTTCAATAAGGATCTTATTCCTTATTTGTGAATGCTCCAGCGATTGTGTAAGAATTTCACACTCGGTAGTATGTTGATGAACTTTATTGCATAGAGCCAATTTTTGTTCCACATAATCTACCAGATTATTTTGAAGACTGAGTGTTTCTCGCTTTCCTTCACAAATTCTTACATTCAATTGAACAATAAGTTCTATGACATCATCTAGACTGTCAATGGTTTTTCCCTTTCCTGAAAATTTTTCAACATGGTTGAAAAATCTTTCTAACACTTTACGAAATTCAGAACTTGGGCAGGCTAGTGAATCTAATCTCTTTTTATAATTGGAAACAGACGATTTTTTACTAGAGATTGGAGTCGGATACAAAACATGTTTCTTGAGTTTCGTATTCATTCTTTTCTAATCAGAAACCTGATTCGCAATCAAGTCATTAGTCATAGACTTTTTCTTTGATTTTCGAAAAGACTTACGAGACCAATTTCCATTGACCTTCTCTGAGATCTTATTCTCATTATCTTGACATACGTTAACTGATTTCTTCATAAGTTTAGCTTTGTTTTTATTATTTAGACTCATATCTTATAGGTTGGATCGCACCAAACACAGATTGTTAGATCTTTTCATGTTTGCCTGCTCTGATACCAATTGAAAAGACAAAGGTACCCAAATATACCTCAATCTAAATCTTTTCCACCTATAAGTCCTTTCTCCGAAAGTGATTGTCTATGGACTGATTCGAGACAATACAACTAATCGGTTCATACTTCGTGTGATCGTTTATGGATACGAGATCGAGACAATACGACAACAAGATAACTTATGTGATTGACTATGGATACAAGATCGAGACAATACAACAACGAAGTATGTTTACTTGATAATAGGTTCAGACTTAACCAAACACTATAGGATAGAAATCAAGTAAATAGGAATTAACGTTTGTGTATTTTACTTCTAATTATAATAAAACAATTATAATTGCGGAAATAGAAAAGTAAAAGACACATCAAGATTTTGTTAACGAGGAAACCGCAAATGCAGAAAAACCCTGGGACCTAGTCCGGAATTAATACTCTAAGAATTAAGCCGCTATACAAAATCAAACCAACTTCGTCTAGTTGAGACCAAGCAACTAAACCTATAGTTCACCTAGTTCCGTCTATATCCCTGCGCCTCCAACTTGCAATAAGTCACGCACTTGGAACAATTCCTTTGGTTCGTATTCCAAACAGTAAAGGAACAACAAATTTGTTTGGTAACAAATCTGTTCAAACAACGTGATATGAGTTTGACAAAAGGCTCTTCCGTTTAACCCAATAAACTCCTTTGTCAGGTTCTTAGATCTATCCAATAAACAACTGCCAAAGTAATTGTCAAGATTTTGCAATCAATACTTTGAATCATAAAGAAACGTATTGATGCCGATCTACTCAACTAATCAATCAAGATTATCACAAAGATAAACCGATTATAGTTGGATCACTTTCTAACCGAAACAAGTTTTGTGCACACCAAAGATTATGAAACCAAATAAAAAATCTTCTTCATCTTCAAATCTTCTTAGATCTTCAATAAACACCTGCACACAAACAAATTGAATATCTTATGATCAATCACACACAGAACGAAGTCTGTTAACAATGGATTATCACAAGACGTCTTTAGATTTACAAACAGTCTAAAGATCTCTCGTCGAAACTTCGATCTAGTTTGAGTGAATCTTATATCAGAAGAGAAGATTCGCAAGCATAAACAAACTAGGTGCAATCAAAGTTCAACAACCGTTAGTCAATCAAATCAATCGAAAACTAATAATAAACTGCAATTATCTAGTTTCCCACCAACGGTACTAATAGAGCTTCTCAATCCCAAAGAAGTCTTTAAACCGAGCGGCCGTAAGAGATTTCGCCTAATTAGGTTACTTTCCTCTCCGAATAGGCGGCTCCACCAATAACAACACAACTAGGTAGTTTTTCTGACTCTGAGGATTAGTTTGCTAAAAATGCAAACTTCAGTATTTATAGACAAGGAAGTTTGGACACCAAGGAATTTCCAAAACCGAATATTATCAAAGATATGCAATAAGGGCAAAAACGGTTTTCATAATTCCTGGAAATGCTCTGTCCAAATATTGACCAAAATCTCAGTAGAAAATCTCCAACTAGTTACTGTGCATGTTCAAAGTATGTCGACATCTTTACTTTGTAAATCCTTTTTCATATTTACAATCTTGGAACCGATTTGCCACACTTCCAAATAAGTTTAGAATTGGTTCATCTGACTTCCAAGAACTATGTGATTGATTATCCTATCAAATCACCATTAATGGGTTTCACGGTTCTACCTCAACATAAAGTTTCGGTTCTACCTCCAAGTGGGTACTAGGATCGGTTACACTAGTTACCATAAAATGGCTAACTAAGTACTAGGATCGGTTACCACTTCTTATGGAAAAACTTGTGATCGGTTGACCAAGTTATAGGATCGGTTACACCAACTTACTAAAACTTGTTAAACCTCTTACAAGGATCGATTACACTCTCTCTTGTGATCGGTCACACCTCTTACTAGGATCAGTTACCCAATGTCTAGTATTTAGTCACACCAATTTCAAGATATCGATCTTACCATCTCAGGTGATTACTTAAGATTGGTTTCACTAATAAAAGTCATACCAATACAAAAGTTAGGCCTTGTGAATAGTTTTACCAATATACATAAGCAAGTTATGAACGGTTATACTAAACACACATATTGGTAATTCAAAAGATTTGCAATGAATAACAATACCAATAAGCCTAGCGATTTCCCTTTCGATTCACAAAACAAGTTTATGAATTTACTTCCTTTAAATGAATGTAAAACATTGTTTCCTAGGACGAAATCTTCACCCATACCCATACATAATCACAATAGCATTCATACGATTATGTCAATGTCTTATATACGAAGTTCAAAAGATAGACGTTATACTTCGTATTGTAATTCCTTAATACTATGTCTAACTACAGTATAATCATTCACAGCTTCGCAGTTATGTTTTCAATATGCACGACTTGAAAGATATGTTAGGAATAAAACAGTTCAAGTCAAATATTATTAACCTCAAGTGGAAGGATGATGTCGTCGTTGTAGTTCTTTACTTCTTCACATTCTTCAAGTCTTCACGTAATACTTGTAAGTCTCATATCCTAGTAACTTTCTAGCTAACCTATACGAAGTTGACTCTAGTAAATAATCAAGCGACTCTTTAAATGAGTTTTGATTCACTAAAATATGAAAACCAAACTTGACATACCAACGCTTGGTGGGTTCAATCGAGCTATGCTCTAACAAAGGTGAACAGGAACCAATCGATAACCCGGACTTATATTCCCAAAGAACAGCCTAGAATTATCAATCACCTCACAATAATCTTAATCGACTAGCGAAACAAGATATTGCGGAATCACAAACGATGAGACAAAGATGTTTGTGACTACTTTTCTATCTTTCCTATCGGAGAAATTAATCTCAAGCCAATCTTACGATTACAATTAATCGCGATAGAAATAGCAAGATCAGGTCACGCAACTACAGAGAAAATAGTTGGGTCTGGATTCACAATCCCAATGAAGTCTTCAAGTCGTTAACCTATAGGGTCTCGGTAGAAACCTAAGGTTAAAGGAGAATCGACTCTATCTTATACAACTAGTATCACACAGGAGTTGTGGGGATTAGGTTTCCCAATTGTTAGAGTTCTCCTTTATATAGTCTCCAAATAAGGGTTTGCAATCTAAGTTACCTTGGTAACAAAGCATTCAATATTCACCGTTAGATGACAACCTGATTAGATTCAAGCTAATATCTTTCAACCGTTAGATCGAACTTATCTTGTTATACACAAATGAAATGCATGTTCATTTAGGTTTGTGTAACCGTACCTAAACGTGTATACCTAGTTAGTTCAACAGTAGTTAACCAAATGGTTAGCCATATGAGAACTTTCATATCAACCATATTCATCTTCACCATAACTAGTTCAAATGACTCAAAAGAACTAGTTAGAGAGTTGTTCAATTGCTTAGATCTCGTAAAAGTATACAAGACACAATCGAAGCAAAAATGATTTTGATTCACTCGAATCGATTCATGAACTTTATAGCCACGGTTTGCAAAGTATGCATTCCTTAGTTTATATAAGTTTAAGTTCACGAATAAACCGTTTTTAGAAAATAACCCACTCAAGTATGCATACCGGTACGCATACTTAAGTACCCGGTTTAAGTTTGTTTTCAGTTCACAAACTCCAGCAGAAATTCACGGGACGTGAACTTCCGGCAGTACGCGTACGGGTACGCGGACTTTAGTTCCGGTTATTATGAGCAGCAAAGTACGCATACTTTGGTTCAAGAATTTTGGACTTACACATGTATGAGTTCACATACAATGTTTATATCCATTCAAGGTTATATATTCTAAACTCTCATTTCAATCATTGAAACATTCTTAGAGGATGTTAAATAGAGGTTATTCACATACTATTTTTCATCAAAGCAATTTTCAAGATATTGCCAAAGTGAAAGCTTACCAACACATATTTCAATAAATAGATAAGCGAGATAAACTCGTCTCGAAATAGCAAATGTGTATAATCGAAGTCTATATAGCAATACGACTTTTGTCTCAAGATACTAGATAGAGTAGATAGACTTTTGAGTGATAGATAAGTTCAAGTCTCCACATACCTTTTAGTCGATGAAGTTCCACCAGTTCCTTGAGTAGTTCTTCGCCTTTGCATGATGAACGTCGTGGAGTCTAGAGCTCAACTACACTTTCTATCCTAGTTCGAGACTTACCTATAAGTAGACTAGAAATCAAGACTTATAGTTTTGGCAACTAAACTTGACAAATAAGCTTGAGATAGCAACGCTTGTGAGGTCGACCGAGCAGTGCTCTAACAAATGTAATACATGAAGCAATATATGGTCTTGTATTCAACCAATTTCCATCCTTATCTATAAGAGTTTCTATCATGTTTCCTATGTATCTTTTCTTTGCTTTACTATGGAAGTATCCAGTGTTTTTAATGGTCTGTTCAAAACATGCATATTTTCATCCCAACTTTTATCCTTCCAAAAAAATTCCTTAATTGCATAACACTTAGTTAGTTGAGCGTTAAGATAGGCTATATCATTTGATTTATTCATATAGTACTGCATGTTATTGGTATGTTCAAGTTGTTTCTTTATGTCTTCAATGTTATTTCTAATGTGACCAAAAATATTTTTATTCTGTAGTCTAAGAATATGTTTGATATTTGAAAGAATTTTGGTAAAAGTATATGCCGAAGATCCCTATACTTGGTTATTCCAACGGTTGTGATTTAGACTTGCGCATTGTTCATCCTTCATCCATTTCCCAAAATACTTAAATGAAGTGGCTCCATCATTCCAAGTATTATGGGTTTTTAGGCTAATAGGAACATGATCAGACGAAAGAGGTCCTAAATGTCCCAGGTTCGAATTAGAAAATTTTATATAAAAAACCATTTATCATTTACCAGTGCATGATTTAATCTATGTTTAATGAATTCAATCCTTGATCTTCTACTGCTCCAAGTATGGGTGTAACAGATAAAACCTAGGTCCATAATCCCATAGTCTTTATAAGATCTTTGAAAATGGTAGCTTCTCTACTATTAAATGGGTGTCTACTATTTTTTTACTCTTCATGAAGAACCACATTGCAATCTCCTATGACAATCCATGGTATATCTACTGTGTTCGCCATATGTTTTATTATGTCCCATGAAGGTAATTTTAAATTATTCGCAGAATTCCCGTAGAAGTAGGCAAGAAGCCAACAGTTGTTTGTATTACCATTTTGAATGCTCACATTTATGTGGTTACGCTTGTCATCTAAAATTGAGATACACATTTTACCTTTCCAGATTAAACAAAGACCTCCTGCAGATCCTGTAGGAGGAACTAACCGGTAATTATAAACATTAACCTTCGCCATTATAACATGAATCTCTTTGTTTTGGTGTATGGTTTCAGAAAGAAATAAAATATCCAGGTTAGTTTTATCCAACAAGTATTTTAAACTATTAGTTGTTTCTACATTCCCTAGGCCCTGGCAGTTCCATGCTATGATGTTAACAAACTTCCAAAAATAAGAAACTACTGAGTACTTAAACTCAATTATGTTATATGCATTACTTATGATTTTCTTGCCCCGGGTAATAATAATAACTAAATGTAACATGATGTTCCTAGGCATGTCATCATGAATTCCATTGTTGTAGATAGTATGTCTCATTGCATAGAATTATAGGATGCATTAATGGTACACTACACAGTAATGTTGAAAACAAACACACAATTTTGTATAATTGTTTTTGCTATCCTAGTTTCAAGCTTTATGATGCATAGTGTTCATACAATGTTAAAGTTATCATTCTGTGGTTTTCATGCAAATGCATAATCTTAACTCTATCCATGAATATTATTGTCATGCATTATTCTAAAATCAGTTCTAATATCAGTATATAGAAAACAAGCATATCTATAATCCTCTTTAAGTGATTGTCATGCAAAAGTTTAATTTTTCCTACAAATATTTCATCCTAGTCATGTTTCTATGATTTGTGTCTGGGATCAAAACCCGAAATTTTAAGCATATGTAATGGTAAACAAAATACTTGCAGGTTTTCCTGATAACATTCCTTGGAATTTTAGGCAACAGATTGGGGATACGGGTTAGCTCAATGAAGCTTGATAAGCCTTCCATAGGTTTATTTAGAGCTCAAGTACAACTTATTGAAATATGGTAATTGGGATCTGGATCCAGTTCCTCAAAATGTATAGGATTTACCTTGGAGTTGGTCAGGAGAATTGTTTGTGTGTTTTCTTGAACCATTTGTTTTCTCAGCATTTTCTCTTTCTTCCATTTATAGCGAAGGGTACCTGAGATCAGTCAAGTATGCGTTAACCTTGATATAGACATTTAATGTCTTTTGAAGTATTCAATGAACGACATAGCTCTGCTAATAAGTTCACAAAATAGAAACAAAAGGAAAATTTTAGTGACTAAACAGTAGAGATAAATCAAATTAAGACAACCACAAATAATTGGGGGGAAATAAAAATTAGTAAATTCCAGGGAATAAAGTTCAACTAAAATAACATAAGCAAAGGGGATAAAACTAGGTTGTTGAAGATGCAGTCCAGAAAATTGGGGATTTTCGAGATCTAAGAAACTTTGGAAACAAAATTGAGTCTCGATTAGATGTAATATGTAGAATTGGTGTCTCTGTATCCTTATATCCTTGTATCCTTGTATCTCTGAGTCTTTGTAACTTGAAAACTTTGAGTCTCCGTGTCCTTCGAACTTAAAAATCAGTCGCAATAAGGTCTATGAAAAGATTTGAATCGGTGTTTGAATAACAAGTGCTAACAGATCTGAATTGGTTTTTGATTTGTAGACATGATTGATTGATTTATTTTTTGTGGTTATCATTAAACAGCATAGGCGGTGATTACTGGCTAGGTCATGGTGGCACAGTGGTGGTTACTGGCTAGAAATAGGTTGTTGTAAGAGATTATTGGTGGTTTATGCAGCGGAAAAGAAATCGCCAAAAACAGGAAAGAGAAGAGATAGGAAAGAGAAGAGAATAGTCTCCATTGTTTACATTATATCTATTAGACTGGGTTTTATGGCTCTTCCCAAACCATTCCCAACTTCCTTTCCACATCATATTGGGAAGAGCCTAGCCCAACGATAATTTCCTATTTATATGGTGGACGAACAACAGTTATCCGTTTTTTCAATCAAAAATGGATAATGATCCCCCTTTTCATGAAAACTACTAAACGGACAATGGTCGTCTGTTTATATCATCTTGACTGGTCAAACACATATTCTCCTCTGCCTTCATTTTATAACGCTCTCCACTATTAAATTTAGAATCAATCTTCGCCAATAATCACAATTACTTCTCTATTATAGATCTTCGAAATTAATTTAATCCCGCATGACAATTCCATCACCACCACTACTAATTAATCCACAAGCAACAAAAAATCTCTCACTGTGATACAATAATACATTCTCTTTCTCTTCTTCACCAGTATCATGAAAAATAAAATTAATTACAGCTACATACCCTAAATAATTAGTCTTCAGACTAATCTTATATATCTTCTTATAAATTATCTCTCCGATATGGATGATCCTGATCACCATTAATAAATTTATGTATTATAAATATCTCTCCAATGTGGATGATTTTGATTACGTATTGAACCTTCAGTGCTTCTCTCACTTTCCCAACATCATCCCATCTTTCATGAGCATCGTAAGTGTTTGATAACATGACTAAATCATCACAACTATGTGAACCCAATTATACTAATGTCCGATACGCAGTTTCAGGTAATTCAACTTTTATGTACGTTTTAATTGTAAAGTTAAGAAACGGATAACAGTTATCCATTTTCCAAAATAACGGAAGGTCATTATCCGATTTTAAAGATAAGAACATGCAACGGTTGCCCGTTTTTCACTTTTTCAAAACAGCTGACCATTGTCCATTTAAACATTCTTCCCACATGGTTTCCCACTCAATAGAGAACGTGAGTGGGAAGTGGGGGAATAGAACACGATTTTTGGGTGAGGGAAGGAGCTGGGAAGATCCAAATAAGACCTAGTCTTACAAGTTTAAAACTTTCCAATGAGATACTAAATCTCTCCATGTATAATATCGAAACCATTGTTGGATAGTTACCCAAGTGTAAACCAAAGTTTGACTTTAGGAACGACTTCTTCCGAAGACTTTGGGTTTTTTTTTAGCTATCATATGTCTATATCTTTGTGTCCATAATGTCCAACTTATTGCAAAAATTATGAGTGGCCAAATTTTTCTTTCCCTGTTTCCACCTCTTCTGTATTTCCAAGATTCTAATTGAGTTGTAAGTGTACCTCCTTGAGCCCATCTGACAATGTATCCCCAAATGAAATAGCTTCTGACCTTATGTGAAAACTCATAGTGAAAATAGTAAATGGTTGACAGATTCCTATTGCAGAACTCCAAAATGAACACATATGGTCCTGTATCAAGCAACCTATTTTCAGTAGATTGACTATTGTTGGGATAACATTTTGAGTAGCTTTCCGCATGAAGAACTGCACCTTTGGGGGAATATATTGAATCCAGATGCTGGAAACTGGTACTATATTGAGAGAAGCTGGCAGTTATTCTACTGACCATTTGTAAAATGTGTTTTTCACTCTGAGACCACATTTGAGTGTGCAGTTCACTTCATCTGCTGCCTCTTCTTCTAGAATTGGAGGGACTCCTAAATCTTCAAACATAGCTAGCATTTCATGGATCTCAGCTTGTGTCATATTTCTTCTTGAATACAAATCCCAAGCTTTATTAGATACTATCTCTTTTATTGAAGTATTCTTTTGAGTGAAAATTTTGAAGATGTTGGGGAATTTATGCTTAAATCTTGGTTTCCTCTCCATTTGTCCCACCAAAGCTCATTGTGTCTCCCATCTCGACTTCAGTGACACACATTTCTTCTACTATTGCTTTCTGTTTTTGAATTCCTTTCCATATTCCTCTCCCTTGAGGTTTATTTTCGATTGTCCTCCATATTTGTTGTTTTTCTTTGGAGAATCTCCAAGACCATTTAACTAATAAAGCTTTATTAGTAAGTTTTGAATTTTTTTATTCCCCAAGCCTCCCGTTTTCTTTTTGCATATTCTATTCCAAGAAATCTAACTAATATTTCTTGCATTTGTTGTTGATCCTCACAAGAAATTTCTCATGATATGATTTAACTTCGTCTCTACATTTATTGGCATTGGAAAGATTAACATGCAGTAAAATGGCAAACTGAATAGAGTAGTTTTGATCAGAACCACTCCACCTACTTTATCAAAAAATCTTCTCTTACAGGGAGCTAATTATTTTGAAAATTTTCAATTATTGTCTCCCAAATAGTTGTTGCTGCCACTGGAAATCCCGAGTGAAAATGAGAGGGTACCAATTGCACCACAAACTTTTTCGTTTGGCAACCTATATGGAAAAAACCTAATACAATTATAAGTAAATCAAATTTAAAGATCCTTATACAATATGTTTGTAAAGTTTTTCTCTTATCTCTTCCACAATCTATATGTATAGAAAACAAAGACCGTGAACCTAATTGTGTAGAATAGTACTTGGATGATCTCACAATAGATATCTAAGTTCAATTTAGTCGTATCCAAATCAAGAGGATCCGAATTCTGCCAAGTATGAAACTTGTTATCTATCTTTCAAGATATAACAATTAATAAGAACGAATCTTGTAATCGATCACAATTAATAAGGATTTAAACTACCCAGATTGATATAGCACTAGTTGTGTAATCCTATTATAAAAATAAACAATATAATGCAGAAGAAGAAAAATACAAGACACCAGAAGTTTTGTTAACGAGGAAAACTGCACCTGCAAAAAAACCTCCGGACCCATATTTGAACATCGAACTGTATTAAACTTCTACGGACACCATCCTACTAACATACTTTGGACCAAAATATAGTTGAGACCGAATTAACCTAAGCAATTCAGCTGTAGTCATGCTCCTTACGTGTCTTGAACCTCGAAAGGTTTTACGCAATTGATTTCATTAGCCGACGTCCTCTACAACCTAAAAGTTGGTTCAACCTCAGTGTAGACTCTTGATATCGATATGCCTTTAAAAGATAAACCTATTTTATTTCTCTTTAAATCGTTTAGATCAAGGCTTGGAAATCTGTTTGCAATAGACAAAGCTAGCAAACCTCACGAATCCGGAACACTTACACTCAATGCTAAGAATCCTGAATTACTAACCACCTCTCAAAAATAATCAAAACCGATCAAACAAGAGTTTTGATATCTATCTTGAGGAATCACAAAGTCTGATATGAAAAGAACTTTGTGATTCTATCTATCTCGTTCATGATAGGAGAATGACGAAAACCTCGACAATCAATAAGAACAAGATCAGGATACACGAACTATCAAGGTAAATATAGTCGGACCTGGCTTCACGAATCCCTAACCAGGACACAAAGTGTCAAGCATTGAAGTTTCAAGTTATTTAAGTCTCTCTATTTATAGACTATAAAGACTTTAAGTAATTTTGAGTTCAAGTTAAGATAACTCGAGATTCAAGCAAATATTTTTTCAGTTTAGATGAAATTCCTATGAGAAATTCATGTAAGTATGTGAGAAGTTTTTCTTGAGATTACATAGAAGAATATAACACTATAGTCTAAGGTTTTGGAACTGTGTACAATGATAGTTCTTGGCAAACATGCCTTATGAGCTTAATAAAGAATAATTGTATTCAATAACACTTGAGATTGAAACCATGATTCACATACATAGAGTGATTTAGTGAAATAAGTTTTCTTAGAGTGTTTATGAGAGTCGTGGCAATGCCAAACGTATTTAAGAAAATATATTTGTATGCATCTGCCTAACAATACTGGGTAGGTATGTGTGGGGGGGGTATACATACCTAAGGACCAGTCCGTGAACTCAAGCTGCTAGAGTATGGAAACTGGGTATGTGTACCCTTATCCAGTCATAAACTCAAGACCTCGGGGTATGCGTTTAGGGTACGCGTACCACCCCATTTACAAATTTGAAACCAGTATGCATACCTAACCCCTATTCTAGAACTTAGATGTCTAGGGTACGCGTACCTACCTTGTGTCCAGAATTTTAGTAGTTCAGAAAACTCTGTTTAGATGATTTTGAAACATTACCAATTGTTGTAGACATGGTATATCATTACTTGAGCAATATCCAAATGATAACTTGATATAAAAAAAATAGTTCATGAACAATAAATTTTTCTTAACAAAGATCATTAAGGATCAAGAACATCTATTGTTTGAGTCATACTTCGAGATGGTGAATCAAGACAAGCTTGACTCAAAATTTCTTATTTGCAATATTAAATCTACCAAAATCATTTGACATAGACTCGTAAAGATATAATGGAAAACGTCGTGAGTAAATAAGATGGTCCAGTCTTCATATACCTCTTTGCGATGAAGTTCTTCAGATGTTTTCGTTTGGTCTTCAGTATTCAATCTTCGAGGGTTATTTCGTGATGTCTGATACTCAACTACCGTTCTATTATCCTAGTCCGGGACTTGACTTTATTAACTAGAAATCAAGATATAGTTTTGTTCGAATAACATTGAAGACAAGCTTGAGATAGTAAAACTTGTGAGATCGACCGAGCAATGCTCTAAGAATCTCCCTTGTGGCGGACCAGATTTTTTTTGCTCCCAACAGGTCGGGTTACGACCGCTTGGCAAGCTCCGACTCTCTGATATGCCATTTGAGAAACCATACATTCAAATTCTTCTAAGCAACTCGCTTTATCCAAGCAAATGTTCATCAATTGATGCCAAGCTGTTTTTTAAAAAACAAACACTGCTTTCATACCTCAAGGGTTATCGAATCGGTCATTTGATTCCCATCGTTTTACTGTGAGGATATAATATCTAGCCACCATTGCCAGTTTCTAATGGTGGAGGATGGAAAGTTGGCGGTGGTGACCAGTGAACTATCTAAATTTTAATTCTGATGTCTAATATGTCGTGACTTTGCAGGAACAGTTAGAGGAGTCAGAGGCATCCACCTCTATAAAGCACTAGACCCAGAGCATGGAGAATGTATGACGTTAAGAGAAGCTGCTAAATATGTATATGAGATGCAAGCTAAAAAAGTTCTTTTTGAATCAGACTGTTTTAATGTAGTTCAATCTATCAAAGATGCCTCTCCTGGTGTTCACTGGTTGAATGGGATAACTATAAATGAAATAAAGCATCTTTTATTTAAGTTTCAAATATGGGACTGTATCTATGTTAATAGACTTAGTAATGGGACAACAGATGCTCTAGCGAAGGAAGTTGGGAAAACTATAACTAATATAGATTGTAAGGATGTATTCCCTTCTTTTTTGGATCCTCACATCAGCAGGGATGCTGCTAACTCTAATGTTTATCTCTTTTAATCTTTAATACATTTCTCTTTTGCATAAAAAAAAAAGAGTTTCCAGTGGTGAGGATGACCAGTATGAGATAATGGCAAAAATGGTGCATGCAAGAAACATAAATAAATAAACATGAGCAATAGCAAGAACATCCATAGAGAAATACAAGCCTTATGTAATTTAAAATGATAACCACCATAAGAGCTGAAATTAAGAATAACTCACTCTACAAATTCTCGTTGGCCAGTTGCCACTTCTACTATTTTTCATGACCAATTGTCAATTCAAATAATTTATATGGCCAGTTGCCAATCTAATAATTTATTTATACGGTCAGTTTCCAATTCTAACAATTTCTATGACTAGTTGCCTATGTCCAGTAATTTATATCGCTAGTTTCCAATCTAATAATTTATATGGCCAGTTGCCAATTCCAACAATCCTAGGTAATTTATATCATCTGTCTGATCAATACATGTGTTAGAGATAATTTTTACCATTTGATGTGACTCATATCATCTAACTCCTACCATGATTTGGGAGATGGTTACTGCCTATTATGGCAGTTCATACCATTGATGTAGAGATAATTACTACCATCTTGAGTAGTTCATATTATCTAAGGAAAATGGTCTTTTGAGCTTGACCAAGTATTGTGAGTTGTCAGGCCCAACTGGGGCTCCCACCTATGGGTGGTTACTCGGAAGACCATTGGTAACTGGACGACAGTGGCCGGTAACTAGAATTACCTTTACATTGGCAATTAGCCATATAAATTGTTATAATTAGGAACTGGCCAATATAAATTATTAGAGTTGGCGACTGGCCATCTCCTATTTTTGAAAACTGTCCATATAAATTGTTAGAATTGGCAACTGGCCATATAAATTATTAAAGTTGGCAACTGGCCATCTCCAATTTTTAGCAACTGGCCATATAAATTGTTATACTTGGAAATGGTCCATATAAATTATGAAGATTAACAACTGATCATTTCTCGTTTTTGGCAATTCACCATATCCTATTTTGTCAACCGGGCGTCCCTCCCCACTGGCAACTGGCCAACGGTGTATAATATATAAGAGATATTTTATCCTCATAAAGATGGAAATTATTTGTGGGATTCTATGACCTTTGAAGTATAAAAGCATGTGTGCTTCCTTATAAAGCATTTTGGGGTAAATAGATGAACATTTGCGTGGTAAATTCGAATTTGTTCGAAAAATTTGAAAGTCCGGTTTCTCGAGTGGCGTATCAGAGAGTCAGAGTTTGCCAAGCGGGTCGTAACCTAACCTGTTGAGAGCAAAAAATATTCTGGTCCGTTACACCCCTTTCTCCAATTTTAGTGACAAAACTATCAATATATATGAATTCAAATGATGTAAACCTTTCGACTCAAAATCTATCATGATTGATTTCTTCGGTTCTTCAACATCGTCTTGAATTCTTCATTCTTCAAGTTCTTCCATAGTTCTGCATATGATTGTTTCATCTCCTTTGTTGTTGAAGATCTGTAACAATAATAACTTATGAAAATACTCGTTTAAAGCTTTTCTTGAATGATAAAATCACTCAATTCAATGGTTGTTATACCGAAAACATAGTATTGTTACTTTCCTCAAAGTCCAATCGTACCATAACTTTGATGCAATGCTACGGTGATATGTTCTCTCCCTTAGTCTTTACTTTTCTTTCTTTTTTGCATAATATGTAAAACTTATAGCTACTCCCCTTTATATAATGCTCCGGAAATCCATATCTATAGTAGAATACTACTAATTAATAATTCTCCCCCTTTTTTTCAACAAAATTGGCAAAGGCGAAAAACAAGAGATCGTAATGTATTACACAAAAGAGTTATCGAGACTAAATACAATGTACCGGCTTTTAATTTAGATGATTTCACCAAATAAACTTAGGGTCTTCATCAAGGAGATATAAAGATACAGTCATCTCCTACAATTTTACAATCGCACTCCCTACAAAGATATATCGATTAAGCACAAGTTCAAATTGAACTCTACCCCATTTGAAAATACAACATGAGCGACCTTTCTCTTACTACAAGAGAAGGATTTTCTTGAATATTAACAAATTTACTCGCCAATTACGAACAAAGTAGATTTGTATCCCAAATATTTTTCTCTCTTCTCACCAGTTATGAACAAAGAAGTTTAAAACAATGATCTTAATATTAGAGGCACTAAGAAACATTACTTCTGTGAGAAAATTAATCATCGACAAAAACTATTTTCAAGACCAGTTATGAACAAATAGAGCACTTTTAGCGATATGATTCAATATAAGAATTATATCTTCTTTATCCATGTATGTACGTAGAGATTAAAGTTCTCAATCTTATTCCCTGCCAGTTACGGTTTTGATCGGGGAGGAAAGACGACAACTAAAGAACATCTTAGGAGTCCTGCAATATATTCACAAAGTTTAATCGTGGGAAGATCAATATTGCAATTCTCAAAATAGTTTACTTCTATTAAAGTGTTGAACACAAAGAGTTATGATCTTAACTTATGAAAACATATGATATATCTATTTTGATCACCATAAATATGATACTCCAAAATAGAAATACAGATATATAATAAATAAATATTAAGTATTGCAAGTCATCTCCAAAATAGAATTTCACTAAATAAACTGTAATTATTGCAAGATGATAGTATTTTAAATAGACAGTGTCAAACACATTATTAAAGCTACTTCAAAAGCTAGTATTCCTCCTTAAAACAATAAGAATAAAACTCCTACAAGGAGTTAACTAGAAACCAAAAGGAAAGAAAATCAGTTTTCAGTCTTTATACCTTTCAAGGATTCCATCATGAAAGGTTCCTTCAATATCCTTGATTCTCTTTCCAATGGCGTGGTTGTGTTCGTGAGTCAGAACAATCACCTTGCGATTGAAAATTCAAACAAACTCCTTGTTCGTCTTGCTTTTTGAGATAAACTTCTTTTGATTTCAAATCATGACTCTCTGTTATTCAATTATTTTGGATTGAGCATAAACTTTATTGGCCAGTTGTAACTGAAGATTTGCAATTTGAACGTTGGAATCATTATAGGTGTTAACAAGATCTTTTACAGTTTCAGCATACCAGGAGTTTTGTTTTTTCATACTCATAGCCACCCTTCTTCTTGCAGATACTTGAACCTTTTTTTTCCCTTGACAAAATCCTCTTTATCGAGAACAATTGTTTCACGAGATATTTTGGAACTGTTCATCCATGTAGGTACGAGAATAGTTGAAGGGATGCTATCAACTATATACTTTTTCTTAACCAACGGTTAGAAGTAGAATGGGAAACCAATTACTTTCCCAATTACTTCCTTGTAAAGGAAATTATGAGATTAGGAGAGCGTTTCCTATCGGATTCGTAAACCGGTTCGTGGATGGATCTGGTGGATATTTCACAAGGCCTTACAATACTAGACCTATTATCATAAGAAAACTTACTATCAAGAGTTGCTATAACATCACCAAATATTATAAACGAGACATATGTAATTCCTTAAGTTTTTAAGTTTAAATACCAAAAATATTGTTAGATGAAAATCTAAGATCATAAGTTACATATTAGCTTGCATATGTTAGAGCATAGATCGGTTAAACCCACCAAGCGTTAGTATGTCAAGTTTGGTTGTCATATTTTAGTGATCAAAACTCATCTAAGAGTCGCTTGATTATGTACTAGAGACAACTTCGTATATGTTAAACTAGAAAGTCTAGGATTATGAGACATACAAGTATTACTCGAAGACCTAAAGAATGTGAAGAAGTAACAAGCTACGACGACGACATCATCCTTCCTCTTGAGGTTAGTAATATTGACTTGAACTGTTTCATTCCTAACGTATCTTTCAAGTTGTGCTATATTAAAAACATAATTGCGAAGATGTGAATGACTATACTCTATTAGTGAGACATGATCACATGATCATAGTGTTAAGGAATTAAGATACGAAGTATAACGTTTATCTTTTGAACTTCGTATATATGACATCGACATAATCGTATGAATGCTATTGTGATTATGTGTATGGGTAAAGATGAAGATTTCATCCTAGGAAACAATGTTTACATTTGTTTAAAGGAAGTACATTCATGAACTTGTTTTATGAATCGAAAGGGGAAATCGCTAGGCTTATTGGTATTGTTATTCATTGCATATCTTTGGACTACCAATATATGTGAGTTAGTAGAACCGATCATAACTTGTTATGTATCTTGGTGTAACTAATCACAGTGCCTGACTTATGATTTGCTATGACTGGTTTTTATTAATTAGTGTAACCGATCCTAAGTAATCACCTGAGATGGTATGATCGATATTTGTAATTGGTGTGACCGATCCTAGTAATTGGTGTGACCGATCACAAAAGAATTGTGTAATCAATCCTTGTAATTGGTATAACCGGTCCTGGTAATTGGTGTAACCGATCCTGGTAATTGGTGTAACCGATCCTGGTAACTAGTGTGACCTATCACAAGCAATACCATGAGTATATGGTAACCAGTCCTGGTAATTGATGTAACCGGTCATGGTAACTTGTGTGTTTGATCACAAGTAATCCATATTGAGGTAGAACCGATCCTAGTGAT
Source organism: Papaver atlanticum (assembly GCA_023531105.1). NCBI lineage: Eukaryota > Viridiplantae > Streptophyta > Magnoliopsida > Ranunculales > Papaveraceae > Papaver > Papaver atlanticum. The sequence continues at coordinate 1,438,526 of JAJJMB010014886.1, forward strand.
TGGTAGAACTGATTGAACCCATGGTTGTGTTTTGATATTTGATCAATCACATAGTTGTCTTGGAATACAAATTAACCAATTCTAAACTTGTTTGGAAGTATGGTATAATCGATTCCAAGATTGTAAATATAAAAGAGGATTTACAAAAGATGTCAACATACTTTGAACACGAACAATAACTCTTATTTTTTTATTATTCAAAGATATTCCTTAATTACTCAAGGAGATCCCGGTCCGAAATAAATTAAGAATCTTTTAATTAAGGTTGTTAGTTTTATATGCTTTAATTACCAGCAATTAAATGCATATCTCTAGAGAATAAAAATTAGTAATGTGCATTTACTAATTGGAGATTTTCTATTGAGAGATTTCGGAAAATATTGGACAAAGCATTTCCAGGAATTATCAAAACCGATTTGGGCATTTATTGCATATCTTGAGAATATTCGGTTTTGGAAATTCCTTGGTGTCCAAACATCCTTGGTCTATAAATACCCAAGTTTGCATTTCTAGCAAACTATCCTAAGAGCCAGGAAAACTTCATCTTTTTGTTGTTTCTGGTGGAGCCGTCTATTCGGAGAGGAAAGTACCCTAATTAGGCGAAATCTTTTATGACCGCTCGTTTAAAGACTTCCGTGGGATCAAGAAGCTCTACGAGTACCGTTGGTGGGAAACTAGATAATTGCAGTTTATTAGTTTTCGATTGATTTGATTGACTAACGGTTGTTAAACTTTGATTGCACCTAGTTTTTTTATTCTTGAGAATCTTCTCTTCTGATATAAGATTAACTCAAACTAGATCGAAGTGTCGATGGGATCTTTAGAACTGTTTGTAGATCTAAAGACATCTTGTGATAATCCATTGTTAATAGACTCTGTTCTGTGCGTGATTGATCACAAGAGATTCAAGTGGTGTTGTGCAGGTTTAATTAAAGATTAAAGAAGATTTGAAGACAAAGAAGATTTCTTATTGGTTTCTCATATCTTTGGGTAGCACAAACCTTGATCGGCTGGGATCCAACTAGAATCGTATTTATTCGATTGATTAGTTGCGTGAGATCGGCATCGCTTTATAGTTTCTTGTTGGATTCTATATTGATTGATTGCAAATTTAAACTCTGCTACTTCGGTAGTTGTTGGATAGATTGATCTAACCAGGCAAATGAGTTTATTAGTTTAAACGGAAGAGCCTTTGCATATGACTTGAGATATCTTCATCTGAAAGAATCAAGAGAGTTGTTACCAAACAGATTTGTTGTTATTTACTGTTTGGAATATGATCCAAATAAATTGTTCCAGTGCGTGCACTTATTGAATGTCGGAAGAGCAGGAATACTGAAGAAACTAAGTGAGCTAGGTTTAGTTGCTTGGTCTCAACTATACGACGTTGGTTTAGATTTTGTATATCGGCTTAATTCTGGGAGTATTCAATTCTGGACTTGGTCCTGGGGTTTTTCTGCATTTGCGGTTTCCTCGTTAACAAAATCTTGCTGTGTCTTTTACTTTTCTATTTCCGTAATTATAATTGTTTATTATAATTAAAAGTAAAATACACAAACGTTAACTCTGTATTACTTGATAGTGATCCTATAGAGTTTGGTTAAGTCTGAACCTATTATCAAGTAATCACACTTTGATTATTTTATTGTCTCGATCTCGTGTCCATAGATGATCACACAAAGTGTGAATACCGATTTGTCGTATTGTCTCGACTTTTTCCATAGACAATCACTTTCGGTAAGAGGACTTATAGGTGGATAATTTAAAGATTGTGGTGTACTTAGGTACCCTCGTCTTTTCAGCATATAAAAACCTCACGAGTAATGTTCTCGTCTATTTCTTATAGGAGTCAGATAGGCAGGGGAACTCCTTTAAGGAGCATGATATGATTCGACACCCCACATCGATTCATTATATTTCGGACTCACTATTATAATGTAGTTCCACTAAGTCAAGAGGTATTTGACTTAATTTTGTGGTGTAATAAAGGAAAAAAACAGGACATTAGAGGATTGGCAATTGTTTTATATACTTAATAGGTCTTAAAACCTAATTAATTAGAAGAGATGGTTCAACTTAATGGAGCAAGGCTCAACAAAAGAGAACTATCTTAGTTTTTATTTATAAAGGAATGCAATTTGACATAAGTCCTATTATAGAAATTAGTAGATTAAAACAACCTAGAAGGCATTAACTTGAGAAACCTCGTTATCATAAATTTGACAGTTCCGATATTTGTGCGATCCTCACAACTATCAAGTCAGTACAAAGGATGCACCCATCAATACGACTATGTAGTGATGGGGTGAGAATGATACTCGCCACTTATATCCCAAGGGGATACTCCGAGTTTGTTCGTCTTATGAAAATAAGTTATATTCATACCTTATGTTTCCTTTCCTTTAGTAGCCTCTTTAGGAGAGGTCATGATCCATGAGGATTTTGACGATCTTTTTCTCCAGAACCTGTTATTGTCAAATAATTATTTTTCAGAAGAAGTATTACTCAAGTGCGAAAATACTGGATCTTTTGAAATCCGAGTTCGTGGATTGGAGCCATCCGGATTCCGTTTTCACAGTTTGGATTTAATATGTAAACTCTTATTATCAGTAGGATGTCTGTTATTGGAAGTGTCCTGGTATTTGGACACCGTTCCATGAGAGTTACTTAACTAATAAAATATTCAAGGAGAGAAATCTTAAATATTCTTATGATAAGTTCTTTTGATGTATGGTGGTGCGTGTGGAAGGAAATAATAATAAACTCTGCAATAATGTGGGCAGAACCTCAAAGAAGATGATAATTGAGGTTAAGTGTTTGTTGTTCAATCGAGCAATAAACACAAATATTTTTGATGATTTCAATCATTCTACGTTAATCTCTTATTTGGATCTTGTGATTCACATATCCCGTTTCTGTGTTACCTATCCGGTAACTCAGTTTTTCTTTTATAAAATTTGCCTTATTCCTGTAAAAAATAATATTTTTTAATGTATTCATCATATGTTAAACGCTGCTGAGATCAAACATGTAATGAAAAGGGCATCCGGGTCTTTTTGCACGTCCAAATATTTTTAGACCTGTAGATAGAATCATTTTCCAGCTGGACGACCTACTATAACATCTTATTTTTCCTCAAAACTTTGTCATCAGATGTTCATTAGGGTTTATGATCGTGCTTGCTTTCCACACCCTGAAAGTCCGAAACTTAGGGATCGGTTTAAAAGAAGCCCTGTTTTAGGGCATACATGAAAATTTTGAGGCATATTAAATAAAGACAAAAACGCGTTATTAGATAGTAATCCTAAAATCCCCTTATCCATATATTTTTCTTAATGACAAAACTTCTCTTATTTATATATTTTTTCTTTTTAATTTAATTTATTTTTGTTTATTTATAACACACTAGGTTCAGTTGATAAGTTATCAGCAAAACTTTCGGATATTCTTCATATACGAAGAACAATAAGCAGTTCGCCGATTCTAGGTGTTTTGAAAATATATATAACTAGGTTCGGTATCAGCTGAACTTCACTCTATAACTACCGAACTTAGGATCGGCTGATACGAGCAAAAAATATGATAGCCGAACCTAATGTCGTTCTTCATAAAGTAAAATTCGGCTATCATTTTCGTGTTTAATTATCAGTCGAACTGTTCATCAACACCTTCAGAATGAAAAAAAAAAA
>JAJJMB010014886.1:1442224-1527010 GCA_023531105.1 Papaver atlanticum
AAAAAAAAAAAGAGCAGTTCGGCTGATAATTCGTTTCAATTGTCAGCCGAAGTTCATTATGTAACTGCCAAAAAATTCAAGTTTTTTTTATATTATTATTTTAACCTAATCTATCAATCATACACTATAAAATAAGACATGAGTTTGGGAAATACTTTCTATGTTCATTTTTTTTGCAATGCGGATTTGGTTCTCGCTGTACAACTTCATTCATTTGATTTCTGCTTCAACTCCTCCTTCTTCTTCAATAATACGCGGATTAGAAGAACGGTTAGAACCCCTACAGTGAATTAGTCGAAGATGATGAAAACTGAAGTCGGGTTAGTAGTCGGCTGATGAGAGAAGAGATAAACGAAAAAATAAAATAAAAATAAAATAATTAATTGAGGGCAACTAAGTAATTTATTTATCCTAGGATACCCTTTATCACCCAGCCTAGTTAGTTTATTCTTTTGTATGCCTCAAAATTGTTGAGTATGCCCTAAAACAAGGTTCTTTAAAATGGGTCCCTCTTTCTCTTTCTCTCTCGACAATCAGATTTTTCCTCTCTCTTTTTAAAATGGAAGATTTGATTGGAAGGATTGGGGGATCTCTACTCACGAGTCTATTGCAGGAGGAATATCGCCTTCCCGATTATTCATTCATTATTGAGGTAAGCATCTGTTCTTGATTTTTGGTTTGGTATGGTTTGTGGTTAGGGTTAGGGATTTTTGGTTTGGTATGGTTTTTTCATCATTTACTTCTTTGAAACCTTCAACAATGGTGGTTCCCGTAAATTCTCCTTCGAGTAATTCGTTGTATTATAACCTTTTATGCATCTACATGATTGTAAGAGAGAGATCGAAAAGGCTGGAAATGATATTCCAGATGAGACTAAGAACAAAAGCATGTTGAAGTTGTGCTGGGCTCTTGTTCATGCACCAGATATTCCAGATATTTAGGAACGGCTGACAAAGCTTGAAGGTGAAATAATAAAATTTATGTTATAAGCAATTCCTACTTTTTTTTTTTTGTCAATCTGACATTTAAATAACTATACTTTATATGCTACTAGAACTTTAGCCGTGTCGTTCCATAATAAGTTAAAAAGATTATGTCAATTTTAACCCTTGTCAGTTCCATGTAAACTGACAATTGTTCTTCATGTTTTTTAATTATTACGTTTTCTTTTGGAAAATTGCTAGGTTGACCGAAATATCTGTCTTGAAGATACCACTGAGTGAAACATGTAGTGGGACCAACTAAAAACCTTTACTATCCCAATGGTAGATCCATTATCCTAACATCGTTCTATTTTTCTCAGGTTGTTTTTCAGGACAAATTGTGGTCATCTTGTACAATTTTTTTTTTTTTAAACCAGCTTATTTTCACATTAAAAAATGCAACCACAACTTCCGTAATAATGTTATTTGTGTCCTAACGACATACAATAAACATTTGCCCACTACCACACTGAACCTGCACTATCACCACCAAAACCACCCATTACCATTACCTTTTCCACCACCATCACTATCGTCACCGGCTTCATGCACCACCACCCCGATCATCCCTACTTTCTATTGGTATGATTATTAACAAGTTTATTATCTATTTAATAAAAATATATCTAATGGGTTGGAAAGAGAATTTTACAAATTATTATGTTTCTTTATTAACAAATTTTTAAGTTATTAACAAATTTATTACTTATTTGATGAAAGTATATCTATTAAGATTATTATAAGAGATTTATAATGAGAGATTAATAAAATATTATTATAAGAAGTTAATTAATGATACAATAATGATGTAAACAACCAAAATCATCGATTTAGCTTTCTCTAAGAATAAATCCGGAGCGTTCTTTATCTTGCCTAACTTTTCTAAACTCCGTTTTATAAGCTTGAAAACTGAACAATCGTTTTTATAGAGTCTGTGGTTGGTGACATTTGCTCGCGGGTAAAGAGGGATAAATTTTATCTTATCTCAGTTGGATATTACCTACTTAAATCCTATGACGAAAGCTCGATGAATTTAAAATTATGTTCGGAGGTTTGGTCTCTTTTCTTTTCATGTTATTAATTTGAATATTGAATATATGTTTGGATGTTTAATTGGACCAAAGTTTCAAACATGTAGAACATTTTATTCATCTGCATCTACTACAAAAATATTAATTTCAGCAGTTTCTTATTGGAAGAGTTAAATTTAAGCACCCTATCCTATGGATGACATTTATTTTAACAAGAATTAACTCTCGTGGTTGTGATAAAACTTCTAATATTTTAAAATATTTCCATTGTTGCGGAATTATACTGTACATTATACTTCTCTTGAAGTTGCATTTATAGAATATGAGGTATGCGATGTTTCAATATACTTATAGTATACAAGTGTATAAATGAGAGATAGATAGGACTATTCTAGACCTGAATCGGTCCTAGCTGATCTGTTTGTAAATTTGATTTGTATATTACACCGGACTTCAGGCAAGCTTTTACACTGCAAAAATTAATACTAAATCGACGCTTGTTTTTCCGATTTCTCATCAGGACAGATCAGATCCCATGTTATCGTGATATGATACTTATAAGTGTTTGTCTTCCATGTTATCATCATTTCAGTATGTATGCTCATGTCATGTAAGTTTTCTTTCAAATCTTATGGTGAGGTTAGAGAGGTGTTCTTAGTTTGAGGTATAAAAACGTTCTTTTGAATCACGCACTCTGTGATAGCTAATATTAGTTCATTCTACTGTTTAAAGTTTTACTTATGATGTTTTACACGCTCACTAGCCCCGATGTTCTCAATATTTAATTCATCTTGATCTGGGCACACAACCACCTGATCTTTGCGCACAACCACCTCATATAAAATAATTAATAGTACTTCCTTAACAACTTTCTTTTATCTCTCTCCTCTACCTCCGGTCAGAAATCTCCATTTTCTATGCGAATCATTGATTTCTAAAAAAAAAATCAAATATTTTTTTTTGTAGATTTTAACCTTAAACAATCGGGATGTAATTGATTTGAAGCTTATGATCATAAGCTTTTTTATCTGAGATTAATCTTTAATTTTCTCAAGCCCAATTGATGACACCATTTTTAGAATCTCTAAAGTAATTTATGATCAGAAGCTTAAAACAAGATCTATTCGCAATTCAAATTCAAAAGAATAATATAGAAAATTCGTCAAGTGTGGGTAATATTTAGGATTAAAATCATTCATATCTTCAACACATGCTTGGATCCGCAATTAAATTGTTTTTTCTCTTTAGTAGTGATCTTTGCCTCCTGATATATCTTTTTCAATGGTTTTTTTTCCCCATTAGAAATTGCCAACTTCTTCCTTAACTATTGTTACTATGATTAAATCAGTCTATCAACAATATTCTAATTTATTAGTATGATCCTGATCTGTAACAATAATTGATCAAAGCATTCAGTGTTTTTCGTCTCTTTTAAGTTTTGTACCTATTCTTGGTTTTGTGTCTCTCCCACTTCTTTGATTTGTTCCTGTGAAAAAAAAATGATGGGATCATATTTACTTTGCTTTTCGTAATTAATTATACTATATTCAAAATTATTTAACATTCTTTATAGTAGAAGATCATAAGTTGTTTTCACATGTTTAAGAAATATTTCATAATGGTGTTTTTTTAATCAAACACTAGTAAAAACACAAGTGCGATAATGCTTGGATTTGATTCTTTTAACCACACCAAATTTGATAACAATGTATCTTTGTTCATAAATTATAAATTTAATGTTCTTATTTGCACTCATTACGTAGATAATTCAAAGAGCTTTCGAAATATATAAATTTTCCGAAAATGGAATGCGTATTTTCAAAGTTATCAAGTTTTTTAATATTTTGATATATTTTTAAAACAATGGCATTTCTGTGAATATGTATATACTGATTTTCTTTACATTTTTACCCTTGAATACATATGTATAATGGTAGTTGATATTGAAGGTCATATAAGTAATATCAAGGTGACACCAAGTTATTTTGTCTTTTTATAACCAACAAAAAAGAAGGCTTCACCAAAAAGCGGCATTTTCTTTATTATAGTATAATAGTAATATATCAAACCATAACCTTAACAGAAGGTCACATCTGGCCATAACCTTAAACGAAAAACTGCTCTTTCATGTCTTACTATGCCACCAGGGTGGTTAAACTATTGAGCCGAACAAGAAGGATCCTCTTGTCCAAGTTCATATTGTTATATTCTAAACTTTCTTATGCATTTACAGGATTATGAGAGAGATATCGCAGATCAATTGGATGAGGTGAAGAATAAAAGCATCATGAATTGTGCTGGGATCTTGTTTACTCGAGACAACCAGAGGATGTCCAGCGGGGACTAGATATGTTCGAAGGTGAGATAAGAAAATTTCAGAGCATTTTTTGTGTGTGTAAAACCTGAATATCCGTCTTGCAAAAATATGCAAAATTAAATATCTGCCTTGCTATTTACTAACGTTTAGTGCTTGACACCTTATTGAAACTGAAACACTATTATTATAGGCTATGTTGGTGTTAGATATTTTCCAGCTCAAAGGAGCGAGATGTTTTATCTTCTCGCAGTTGGATACTACGGAATTGGGAAATAGATTTTTAGCTGACAGTTATTGGACCAGTGAGTGGAGGTTTATCTCATATTCATGAACTTATGTTATTACTACTCAATTTTGATTGGTGGAAATGTATTCTGTCCTTTGGAAATCTAGGTCTAAATTGGTTCTAACTGATCTTTGTATAAACAAATTTGATTTGTAGATTGCACCAGACTTCAAGCAAGCTTCAACCCCGATGGTGAAAATTGAAGCTCAGATGAATAAAATTGAGTGTTCTTATTGTCACCTTTTAAGTTTGAGGGCTTGAGAATGTGTTTTCCATTTACTCTATTCAAGGACTTCTAAGAATTGTTTGAAATGAACTCAGATTATGGGCTCGGGCGCTTCATCACTAGTATTGGCTTTAGTCTTTTGGCTGGTGGTCTTACTGTTGCAACATTACGTAAGAAATGATATGGTTCAAACCTACACAGTGGAACATAAGAAATGATTCAGATCAAAACCACTTTATATTTTGGTTTTTGCTAAACTATCTAGTACTCTAATCACCTAGGTCAACTTTTGATATGTTGTAGGTGTTTTCTAGTTAGTAGGCTGTTATACTGACGTGTTTATTTTGCTATCCCTTGTGGAAATATTATGTACCTTTGGATTTGATACTGGAGTTGAGTCCAAATTTGTGCACCCCCTCAAAACCGGGGTGCACATTCCAGTTCCTCTGATTTGTTAACAAAATCTACAAAACCACCTTTTTTTTCACTATATTTTTTATTTATTTTTCTTATTCCCTAAATTAGGTTAAAATCATAAAAGAATTAATATTTTCTTCCTTAACAACTTTCTTTTCTCTATCTCCCGTACCTCCTATCAGAAATCTCAATTTTCTCTGCGTACCATTGATTTCTAAAAGAAAAATCAAATGTTTTCTGTAGATTTCAACCTTAAATAATCGGGATGCAATTGGTTTAAAGCTTATGATCATAAGCTATTTTTTATATGATCAGAAGCTTAAAATCAAGCTTAAAACAAGATCTATTCACAATCCAAGAGTGAATAATATTTTGGATTAAAATCATTCATATCTTCAACACATGCTTGGATCTGTAATTAAATTGCTTTTTTCTCTTTAGCAAATCTTTACCTCCTGATTTATCTTTTTCATTTTTTTTTTTCCACATTAGAAATTACCAACTTTTTCCTTAACTATTACTACTATTACTAAATCTGTCTATCAACAGTATTCTAATCTATTAATATGATCCTGATCTGTAACAATAATTGATCAATGTTTTGCGTCTCTTTTAAGTTTTAATGAAGGAAGTTACGATGAAGTCTACAAAACAATTGAAGGAGGATACAATAATGGAAATGGAGGTGCAGGTGTTGAAAGTAGTAACACTGAAAGGGTTAAAACAGTAGGGGTTATTGGAGACAGAAAAACCATTTCTGCTGAAGATTTGAGAAAAGCTTTAAAAGGAAAACACACTTATCAACTAGTGTCAAAAAGTCCAAATTTTTTGACATCTGGGACATTTGAAGCCATGCCCTTTCATACCAGAGCCTAAATCTGGCGCCTTAGACCACTCGACCAAACTGTCATTTCTAAAAAGGTCTACCATGTATTGATCTATTCCTCCGATTTGACTCTTACCAATTGTTGAAGGGATCGTTAGCCTTGTTGAAAATTGTTGGCTATATATATATATATAGGCTGAACCGGGGCCTTGGTAATAAAACAAAAACAAAACAAAGACATTCTCTTTTTGATTAAAATTTCAATGCCACCAACTCGCACTCAATTCAAATGTTATGTCAGCACCTACTAAGCCGGGCAGATTCAAAGTCCCTTCCAAAGGCTCCAAGCAGCCCCCTTTTAAATTCTAAAATAAGAAATTTCAATAAAAACTGTACGCACACGGCGCACGTTAGTAACCCAAGTCTGTGCGTGTATTTTATTATATTCCTGGTTAAATTCCTCCTCCCATTCTCTTTGATTCTCACACACACTTTATATGAAACCTGATCAAAGACCAAATCTTTCTTTCCCCCATTGAAACTTTTGTTCTTCATTCTCAAAACCCTAGTTATTTTTTTTGGTTTTGAGAGGAGAAAAAAAAAAATGGTGTTCTACTTCAAAGCTCGATCAGATATTGGTGATTTCACCATCTTTATGGGCTTAGATAAGCACGAAAACGAAGAGCTAATCAAATATGGATTCCCTGAAGATATTTGGTAACCCCCTTTTTATTGTTTTTGATATCTAACTCATTAATTTTTTCATATAATGATGATTTTGAGGTCCTTTTTGGTCGCTTTCTTGTGATTTTTCTGTTAATTCTTCTTTCTTTTTGAATCCTTTCTTGCATGCATCGAGTGTAAAGTTTTGGTTTTTATGGTTGTTTACTGCAATTACATGCCCAATTTCAGAAACCCTTTTCTTGATTTTGGAATTGGTGTTTCTTTTTTGTTTCCTGTAGATTTGGGGTTTTTGTTTTTCTGTTCTTGTTGCTATTGTTCTTGTTTAAATTAGGTTTTCTTTTGTTTTGGTGTACATGCCTTCTAGTGATATTGTTCTTGACATGCGATTCTGTGGTTAGCATTTCCTGTTTCTGTTTATTTCACTTTGGTATGTCTAACATATGCTTGTTTCTTTTTGTTTTGTAAATGCTAGTGTGATTCCTTACAGCATGTTGTTACTCCTGTCCTTCAATACTATGCAAATTAAGTTTTATACTAGTTTTTGATAGAATAGTCATGTTTATAGCTTCAATTATTATTGAGTATATGGAATTGTTATCATTCTACTTAGCTCGTGTAGCTTTGGGGTTCGTCTAAAGTATTGTGATTTTAGTTAGCTTTGGGGTTCGTCTAAAGTATTGTGATCATTTGTTCAGAGTTTATATGATATGTTTTAAGGATAGATGTATGTTTCTACTTTCTACCCATCTACGAGTCTGTCACCTCAAGGCTCAAAAATTTGCGAAATTACTTATTTTGGCTTATCAGGCCTGAGAAAAGATAGTCTGTTTCTTCTTTTTACCCATCTTCAACATAAGGAGTACTTAGATTATCTGTGTGTCTTAAGATGTATCTAGTGTCTGAAGCTTCTATTTCTTGTAAGCTAACATCCTTTCCTTGCGTCACTACGAAGCTTCAGATTTTTCTTCGGTGGCCCTCTTTATAAAGTGATGCACCAATGCTCACTTATCCAGTAGCCACTAAGGTTAGATTTGTAGGCAACTAAAATTATTATTAACTTTAGGCATGGGACATATAAAATTGCAGGATAAGAAAAAGATTCAAATTTGGGCACAAGGAACTCGTGCATTCTCCTGCCACATGGCTGCAGCCATTCATCGTCTTCTTTTCTTGAGCGAGACAAGTATCATGGCTCGATCGTAGTTTTTGGTTGAGATAGAGATGCTTGCTCTTCCTTTTCTATTAATGCATGTCTTTACCTTAAGATTTTATTCTGATGGTCCTTGTCTATTCCAGGTTCCATGTGGATAAAATGTCATCAGCCCATGTTTACGTCAGAATGAAGAAGGGTCAGACAATAGACGATATAAGTGAAGGTTTACTTGAGGACTGTGCTCAGCTTGTAAAAGCAAATTCCATCCAAGGCAAATTCTCTACTATATTTGTTTTCTCGCATTTTCTTATGCTTGTTGTACCTTCCATTTGTTGAGAAATTCAAAATGGATATGCAGTCTCCAATTGTGCAATGACATTCTTTTTCGCTAATCAGCACAAATTTCCTACGGGAAGGCTTTAAAACTTTTGTGCTTGAAACCAGAATTACTATCACATGTTTGAAAGAGGATGTTGTTTTTTCACATTTGATCTTTTTGTAGTTCACCTGCGTAATGTTTTGTGCATATGTTCATCTAGTGCTCTGTCTGTAAAGCATATCAAACCATATCCTTTATATGGTTAACTATTTAGCTATTGTTTGAAAGAGAATGTTAGTTGTTTCACATTTGGTCTTTTTTATAGTCTCAGCTGCGTAATTTTTGGTATCAAACTTGCAGCATGCATATGTGGGTCAAGCGTTCTGTTTGGAAAGCATCTTTATCTGTTGTCTGCTAATGTTTGATTGAAATTAAAGTTTATTCTTATAAGTGTGACTACTGGGTGGTCTAAGTCTACGTCCATTATTGCTTTGCTAGTCTTCCATAAGTAAATGGTAATTATACCTTACATGACAATTTCTTGAAGGTAAAAAAGTAGCAACAAGACCACGATTGTTTTCCTTTTATTATCCCAATAAAATGTAATCGTAAGATCAACTGAAGTAACCTTGGAGTACTATTAGTCTTAAAAAAGCGATAATGTCTAAGTAATGGACAATATAACCAGCAGAAGCCATGTTTTTCGCAAAATAATATTGGGAACTTCTCATTGATTAGACTAGTATACTGTTGTGCTTCTTTTCCTTTGACTCAAAATATGGTTGTACTGGTCAGAATGGTGGTGTCAGCTGACATGAATTTTTTCTTTGCAGGCAACAAGGTGAATAATGTGGATGTTGTGTACACCCCCTGGTACAATTTGAAGAAAACTGCGTCCATGGATGTTGGCCAAATTGGTTTTCATAACTCTAAGATGGTGAATCTCTTTTACACTTGACACTCTGAATTGGGCAAAAAGTTGCATGCAGAAATTTCTGATCCCGTGTATTCCAATTATTGCCCTTGCAACATTGCATACATGCACTAGATGTAGGTCGGCGAGCAAGTTTTATCAGTGTTTGTATTCGGAAAATTTCTGGTCATTGTCCGTATAGCATATAAATTTTCTCTTATCAGTCATCACATGGAAAAACTTTTATGTAGGTGTATACATCAGATTTGTTGGTTTCAGTGTTTCTATGGCTTCATACGACTGTTGCATAGATCCTGATCTGGCTGATTTTGGTGCTTGGTGTAGGTTCGCACTGTAAGAGTAGAAAAACGCATAAATGAGGTAGTTAATAGATTGAACAAGACCAAGGTGGAAAGGACCCCAGACTTAAAAGGTATGGTTACATATGGTATTAGTTTTGTTGACTCACATTGCTCTATAATTTCCTTAATTTTTTTTTAACCCCTCTCCCTGTTCCTCCTCATATTCAATTATTTATTTTGCTAAATGTAATACCCTATTTTACGAACGGGGATTAAAACAGAATTTCATTTATTGCTCATCTCATGCTTGACCAGCTTTTTTCATGCTAAAAATAAGAGTTTTTATGTCCCTCATCTGTCTAGTGGTGCTGTAGTGACACTCTTTTTTGTTCTCAACATGCAGCTGAGCGAGAAGCAGTTAATGCAGCTGAAAGGGCAGAGAGGAAACAACAGCTGAGAGACAAGGTAAGTCTCATGTTTATTCGTCATAGATGATAACTTGGCAACTTTAGATTGGCTGCACTCCTGAAATTCCGGAAGGAAATGACATGATTATAGTATACACTTCATATGTTGTCTGTTGACGCTTTCGTTGACATTTTTGAGGGGCCTCCATGAAAATGATCCAAGGCTAATAATCTCCATTGGGGACGATTCACTTAATACTTACTATGTGGGTCATCTTGCCTAATCATAGCACATTCAATCTTTCCTTTTCATTTCTGCACTATAGAAAACATAAAGATTCCACTAGGTGAATAGAAAAGTAAGTAATAAAATTTAGGCGATAAAGAAAAGAAGGGTAGAAGGAACTAGCATTTAAATTATGAGTTTAAAATGGATATTTCGAAAATGGTAGCTCTTGGCACACACTATCCCCACTCTAGAATAAGAGATTTCCTTGGATCATCAGGATAACATGGTATAGTATGAACATAATCTTAATTAAAGCAAATAGAGGGGAGAAGCTGATTGCTTTACTGATTTGTGTTAATATATGAATTATTGTGGATTATACTCTGGATTCTGATGGGTAGCTTCTTAATTATTTGTCCCACAGAAACGCCGTGAGGAAATGGAAAGGCTCGATAAGGAGAGGCAAGCAGAGATAAGGAGCTACAAGGGTCTCATGGTGTCGGAAAAGATGACATCTAACAAACAAATTGCGTCGGCAAGCAAGTCCTTGCAGGAGCTTGAAGACGATTTCATGTGAAGTGAGCAGCAGAAACTTAACTGGAAAAACACCACATTGGTGCTTAATCCAAAAAAATGGCACTGCCATATAATTGAGGGAAGGAAATGAATCAGAAAGTGAAAAGGATGACGAATGTCTTAAGAAAAAAAAGAGAGAAAAGCGTAACTTAGGTAGCAAAATTTGGAAGCAAGGCTCAAACTTGTTCATCACTAGACGGATTGAGTTGTTTTTTTTTTGGTTGTTTTTTTTTCTTCATGTTGATGACGACGATAAGATGTTTTCTGATGATTTTGCTACTGCAAAATGCAAAAGTTTTTTTGCCATAGCATGCGTGATCCATTTATCTGAGTCTCAATGAAAATCATTTGGAACTACCTGAACACTGCTGCGGCTGCTGTCTGCTTCCCAGTCTTCTTCCCCACTGGGCACCGACTCTGATCCAATAGCTGAAGTAGGTAAAAAAGAGGGACACGTGTCGACCATAGATTGGTGGGGACAGAGGAACCTCGATGCCAACGAATCTAGAATTTTTCTCTCTTTTAGGTTTAAAAACGCTAACTTTTTAAGTCTAAAAAGATCGAATGGGTTCTTCTTCTTTAGCTACTAACTTGCGCACGTTCTCAATTCAACACCAATCATCGTCGAATCTTTCATTTTCATCATCAATCCAACGGTTGATTCCAATCAGAATAAATTCATTTCTTCGATCAAACAAAGTAAACCTAATTTCAACAAGCAGAAGTAGAATTCAAAGACCTAGTAAGTGGAAACTACAGTCGTCATCAATGGCGGGTATTGTTAATTCTAGTGAAAAGAGAGAACATCATAAGAAAGAGATATTTGAGAATGAAGAAGATTTGTCGATTTCCTTAGCGAAATATATAGCTGATTTATCTGAGAAATTTGTTAAAGAAAGAGGTTCTTTTACTGTTACTCTCTCCGGTGGTTCTCTCATCAAATCTCTCAGGTGATATGATGTTTTATTTTCTTCCTTCTTCAGATTTATTTAATCGTCTCTTATCTGATTGAAATATGCAAAATTTAGGTAAATTTTATATTTTGTTTGTTTTTCGGTTGGTAAGTTGTGAATTGGGTTGAGTTTCACAATCTGGGGTTGGGTTTTTCATTGGTAAATATTTACAAGAAATTATTTACTTTGAATGAGCTGATAGTTTCACAATCTTGGATTTTCTACACCATTATATGCATTCAATGGGTCTCAATCGAGGGTTGTGTGAACATTATCATTCGTAATAGCATTTTGATCCAAGATTTGGATTGTCCGTTCCTCGAGTGAATGTACATAAGCTATCCTCTCAGAAGTGAATATATGGTTGTAGAGTTTTCAAGTACTTCTCATATCACCCAATGATTGGCGATTGGCGACATGCTTAGAAATTTGTGGAGATGAAAACCAAGTAGTCTCACTAATATAAATGCGTTGCTTATAGACCTTAATATGTTAAGAGAATTCGTTGTTCTGTTCTTTTTTTTTTCACAAACTTCCTTACTTCGATTTTGCTCCCTAAATTTTCTTGTGTCTTCTCTCATGGGATGCTTTGCTTGAGGGAGGTATCATAAACACCAAGATGCAATACTTATGCTTCTTCATTTTTTGTTTTTGAGGTTTTTTGTTAGTAGAATGTTACTAGAGATTATTTTATGTTTAAATGATTTTGTCAATAGGTATTTTGTTACTTGTATTGGAAGTTGTTTAACAGACAAACCTTTGATTTGTTGTAAACTGATCAAACTCTTAAACCATATTCTTTTAGGGAGAAATCAAATTCTTAGATGATATAAAAATTACAGTTATTTACAGACGGAGAAAGCAAACTTTATAAGATTGACAAAAGAACTATGATTCTATTGCAATTTGAAGCTACAAAAATTTTCATCCCTTTGTTGGGAAATATTGATTTGAACTAATTGAATAAAATTCTTCAGGAAGTTAGCGGAAGCACCATATGTTGATTCAATTGATTGGGCAAAATGGCATGTCCTATGGCTAGACGAGAGAGTTGTTCCTAAGGATCATCCTGATAGTAACTATAAGCTTGCTTATGATGGGCTTCTCTCTAAGGTGAGTTACCTTCATTTTCTAAACTAGTGGACTAAGCAAATTAGACCTTTTCTTTTATTTTGTGCAACGAAAAATTAAAGTAAATTTTTTTGGGTGGTGGAATCCCAACTAATGCCTGAAAAGTATTTTTGCTGAGAATTTGTTGCATAATCATGGATAAGTTTTTATAAATTGTGGTGGTATTGGTTCTCTTAGTTTGTAGGAAAACCTGTTAGTTCTGTAAAATTCTGTGTACTGCCATGTCCGCTTGGTGACTGTAAAATGTAAAATTATGAAACATAGAGTGTGTATATCTTGGACAAAGTATTGAGTTACACCATGCTTATAGCTTTAAACAACTGCCATGTTTGGATGATAGGAATGAAATTGCCTTCCCTAGAAAATTACGGTTATTGGAAATAGTAAGGTGGCTGGTTGTTTCCCACCATTCTAACCCACATCCATGGAATGTGATTCCATACTGCTCATGAAACATGACTGTATTATACAGAGATTGGAGGGATCTTTATGTAGATATTGGTCTTCAAATTACTGAGAAAGTTCTCATATGTCTAAATTTCATTCATATCCATATGCCGGTTGAGCGAAAATTTTCAACATGGAAAATTTATTAAAAAGGCTTCTCTAAGCTAAAGATGGTATTTCTTCCATGGGATGTTATACCAGGCCTAATGTTTGTTTTAATGTTATCTCTGTAAATTCTTTAATTGAGATGCTTGACCTAATTTATTTATTTTGTTCTATTCAATAAGTCAGCTGTGTCGGCATGTGAGTAAGCACAGTAAAATAGTACCGCCAGTAGTAGTAGGTTATAACATTAGATGAAAAGGTAGCTAACACAGGAATTCGAAGGAGTAGTTTATCTATTTGATATAACATACAAGATAGGTAGAGTAGTACTGCTAGTAGTTTATAACATTAGATGTAGACGCGAGTAGCGTATTAAAGAGGATAAGATACCAATGGAGAATAACTTTAGCTGGACAAACTTCTGAGCTCGATTTGATTATAACAAAAAGTGTATTACGTTTTTTTTTAGAATAAGCATAGTTTAAAATTTTCTGCCAAGTTATTTCTAGATATTTATAGGCATAATTTTATCACACATTCCTAATGCCTATTGTTGCTCTGCAAGAAACTTCTCAGTAGTTTTAACACTGGAGAACAAGTTGCAGATACAGTCCAAAGACTTGTGTTAGTTTAGTTACAGATTTTATATAATTATAAGCTTGCTTGTGATGGGCTTCTCTCTAAGGTGAGTTACCTTCATTTTCTAAACTAGTGGAGAAATAAAATTGGATCTTTTCTCTTTATTTTGTGCAATGAAAAATTGAAGTAAATTTTTTTGGGTGGAGGAATGCCTGAAAAGTATTTTTGCTGAGAATTTGGTTGCATCATAGATTCATAGCTAAGTTTAATAAATTGCGCGGTACTGGTTCTCTTAGTTTGTAGGAAAACCTGTTAGTTCTGTATACTGCCATGTCCGCTTGGTGACTGTAAAATGTAAAATAACGAGACATAGAGCAATCTCAGGACATAGGTGAATAGACTAGACTGTATATTTCGGAGAAAGTATCGAGTTACATCATGCTTATAGCTCTAACCCACATCATGCTTGTATATTCTGGATGTTAGGAATGACATTGTCTTCCCTAGAAAACTAGGGTAATTGGAAACTGTAAGGTGGCTGGTTGATTCCCATTCCAACCCACATCCGTTCCATACTGGTCATCAAACATGGCTATATTCTACGAAGATTGGAGGGCATCTTCATCATTGTTGTGTAGATATTGGTCTTCAAATTACTGAGAAAGTTCCCATATGTCTAAATTTCATTCAAATCCATATGCTGGTTGAGCAACAATTCTCAACATGGAAATTTATTAAAAAGGCTTTTCTAAGCCAAAGATGACATCTTCTTCCATGTGATCTTATGCCAGGCCTAATGTTTGGGTTGCATGCACAGTCTCTGTAAATTCTTTAACGGAGATGCTTGACCTAATATAATTCTTTTGTTCTATTCAATAAGCCAGTTGTATCGTCATGTGGGTAAGCACAGTAAAATAGTACTGCTAATGTAGTAGGTTGTTACATTAGATGAAAAGGTAACAAACACAGCAATTAGGAGGAGTAATGTATGGATTAATATAACATACAAGATAGGTAGAGTAGTACTGCTAGTAGGCTATAACATTAGATGAAGAGGCAACTATACAAGAATTAATGGAGAACAACTTTAGCTTCTCTTTAGAATAAGCATAGATTAAAATTTCTGCTAGTTGTTTCTAGATATTTAGATGCATAGATTTATCACACATTTAATGCCTATTATTCTACCGCAAGAAACCTCTCAGTAGTTCAATACTGGAGAACAAGTTGCAGATACATGTCAAAGGTACCCCTAAGACTCAAACTTGCGTTAGTTTAGTTTCAGATTTTATGTGGGCTAGAGGAGTTTTAAAAATTAACAAGTTTCTGTCTAGGTTTCTTGAAGTATCCAATAAATATCCAGGTTGATATAGAGTAATGATATTCTTTTAGCTAGAAGAACACAACTAGTATTAAGATATTCTAGCTCACATAGTTGATTTTGATGCTTAAAAATAGGATTGAGTAGTTCGGATGTGTAATCGACCTTCGAAACTAACCTAAAGAAAAACAAATTATATTTACTCCTTTTTCCCTCCAGAGTTACCGCACTCCTTTTAATATGTTAATTAGTATGCCAGTAAAATCCTTAGTTATCTTTTAATTGAAACATCATATTACAACTAAAACTGTTCCTCAATCATTTCATAAATAATTGTCCCCCTCACCCTACTATTGGACAGTATACATGTAATGATAGTTTCTTTTCCACAATTTGGCAGGTTCCAATTCCTCCTGGTCAAGTTTATGCTATAAATGATGCACTCTCTGCTGAAGGTGCCGCTGATGATTATGAGACCTGCCTGAAGCATTTGGTTAATACCGGTATCTTGGCTGTATCAGCTGCTAGTGGGTTCCCAAAATTTGATCTCCAGTTGCTAGGGATGGGCCCAGATGGTCATGTAGCATCTCTATTTCCTGGACATCCTCTTCTTAATGAGAAGGAACGATGGGTTACCTTCATTAAGGACTCACCAAAACCTCCACCAGAGAGAATTACTTTAACTTTCCCTGTGATAAACTCGTCCGCGTATAATGCTCTTGTGCTGGTTGGAGCTGGTAAATCTGCCATAGTCGCGAAAGCATGGGGTAAAGATAAAAGCTCGGATTTGCTTCCTGTTGAAATGGTTACAGCTGAAGATGAATTTACTTGGTTTATGGACAAAGAAGCGGCATCGAAGCTGTAAAGAGAGTGATCAGGTATGACTATTGTAATGTAAGCTGTATAAGACTTGAGTGAATGGATTATCATCAAATCTTCTGTCTAGGCCTGCAACTTTATGAAAATAAATTCCTGACATGCCAGATGATTCTATAATGCATGTGGTAGTCAATGACTTAATAAAGACTGTGTTTTAGTAAAGTTTGAGTTGTAGAAGTCTTACTTAATTATTGACTCGTATCTGTTGTTTGTGGCTTGAATTTATGCTTCGGATTCTTAAGATTATGTTCGCAATAGGCAGTCTAGTCCTTGCAGGATCTGGAAGATGATTTCATGTGAAGTAAGCAGCAGAATAATAACTGGAAAACCACATTGGTGATTACTCATTAATCCAAAACAAAAGCCACTAGAGAAAAATGCATACCGAAGGCAATGTTGTACGACTCGGGGATCGGTTGGGGACCGATCCCCGATCCCTACCGAGTTACTCGGCGAGTCAAAGGCTGATACATATTTCTGTCACATATATGAATAGCTTCACTTATAATTTGAAATGCATAACACTTCATGAACAAATCTACATGCTAGGCTTGAAGATGACAACTAACATGAAGAATAGGCTACTTAGCTCGTTCCATCTATATCATAGTTGACAATTTAGTATTGATTAACAACTAATTATGTAGAGATCTTTATTTCTATAATTAAACTAAGGAATATAAAATCCATTACCAGAATTATAGTAATTGCTTAATTAGAATATAAACATAATTTCAGCGATCACTAATTTATTTCCATGTTTTGATGTTGACTGTAATTCGTGGTGATTGACACAGTATTCTTCTTCTTTCCATTTTTTGATTATTGATATCATTTTCCTTTCCATATATTGATTATTAATTGTCAATGTTGATTGATATGTTCAAATGATCATATTTATGGAAGCTATTACGCACCAGATCACTGATTTGATCTTAAAAAGAGAGAAAAAAAAACCCATCCAAGCTAGTTTTCCCTACCGAGTTACTCGGACTCGGCGTGACTCGGTCCGAGTCATTATCAAAAACTCGGCTCGGCCGAGAACTTGAGTGTCGTATCGCCCAGAAGCCGATACCCGAGTTACTCGCGAGTAACTCGGGTGACTCGGGCGAGTCGTATTACATTGACCGAAGGAAGTAGTAATTTGAAAGCAAGGCTCAAACTTGTTCATCACTAAACTGATTGAGTTTTTTTTTTTAAATTTTGATACAGCAAGCGGGGTTAAGGACACCCCAACCAAACAAGAAAGAAAAACAAGACAACAAAGAACCCAACAAACAAAGACAAACTAATGTCTAATAAAGACTTTCCCTGCTTTATCACCAGCAAGGATTTCTTTGAACTCTAGAGTAAACTCAGCTTCAGCAATCTTTACATAGTTGGAGCTAGGATGAATCCCAGCAAGGTAATGAGAAACTCTGTTACTTTCCTGGTAACAGTGACTAATCTTCACAGAATTAAAATGATCAAGCAGCTCTTTAACTCTTCTCCATACCTGTACAGTCTCCCAGGGAGGTTTAGGATCATCATTCTTTAACAGCAGACAAGTAGAAAGAGAGTCAGTGCAGAGATGAATACTTTTAGCTTCAATCTCAATGCCAAGTTTCAAGCCCAACTCCACACCCTGCATTTCATGAGCCTCAACAGAAATAGGGTGGCTTCCACCAGTAGCAGCAATCAGATGGTTTCCAAGGGAATCTCTAATAATAGCTCCAAATCCAGCGCCAGCTGATAGACGCATTTATGTGTCTATTTTCATCTCTATTGTGTATAATGTTAGTACCCAATTTTGTACTTATTTTGGTATTTTATCTCTTTGTAGGTGTTTTTGGAGAAATAAGCTTTTGTGGCGAAATTGGCTCGAAAAGTTGATGAATGCAACCCAAGGGACGAGTGTTATGCGGACTCCAGCAACGGATAAGGGGCGACCATCGGATAAGGGGTAACCTTTCCCCTTCACATTCAAATTCTGAAAATTGGCGGGAAACCTAAAACGTACGGCATGTTTTTGTGGCTTTTTTGGTGGTAGTGATTTGGAGGAGTTTGAGGTCGATTAAACTTCTGATTTTCATAGGGTAGACTCCTTATGGGTCTATGAATCTAGCATGGGTGTTCAAATCGATTAAACTGGGCTCAATCGACGGGTTTTGATCTCAACAGCAAAATATGGAAAGTCACGTGTGTGACTTGTTTTAGGAAATTTTAGAGAGATTAAAGGCAAGATTTTCTTCCCAAAGCTTAATATATATCTAAGGAAGAGTTTAGAATCAAAAGGAAAGCCCAGATACGCATGGAAATTCTAAAACAAGAAATTGCCGCAACTTTGCCGTGAAGAGAAAGAAAGAGATTTCGGAAGATTTTGGAGAGATTTAGTCGCTCTTTTTGATATAAATAGATGGGTTGGGTCATATATAAGGGGTAGAGAGTTTGGGGTCGAGAGGAGAGCTCAGGAGGCGTGAATCAAGAGTTTTCAGAACTCTGTTGTTGTTGCTGCTGCTGCTCGTGAAGAACAGGGAAACAGCGACGGTTTCTTCAACTGGTTGTAACAGTTTCTTCAACTGGTTTGCAACATTTATCTTCGTTGTAACAGTTTCTTCAACTGGTTTGCAACATTTATCTTCATTGTAACAGTTTATTCATCCTCTTCTGTAACATTTATTTTCATATTTGTAACGATTATCTTCATCATAACAGTTGAGAGTTGAAACAGTTGGTCTGTAACGCACCTGTGCTGTTGCAGATTTCCTGTTTCATTATTTTATCTTCTTGTAAACACTTTTTGAGCCATGAATACATATTTTGAGTGTGTTTTCGACATGATGAGTTAAACCCCAACACTGGGACGACGGAGGAGGCCGAACTTCATACATGGGTAAATTTATTTTTATTCTTTTTATGACTTTTGCATTAAAATTAATTGAAATATGATTTGATTAAATTGGTTGTCATTTGATTAGATGGGTCATGCTTAGCTTAGGTGATTTGATGTCCCATGCTTAACATTTACAATCAATGTTTTGAGAATCTACCTTGGCAAAAATAGAGTCCATGTTTATCTTTCTTGAGCTAAAATTGTTGAGAATAAATAAGTGAACCTTATGTTATAAAGATTGGCTAAATCCTTAGTCCCAGTACCTCTCGCCCATTGTTAATAGTCTTTGTATATATTTATTTAGTATTTTTAAAAACTTTAATCTCTACGAATCCGAGTGAACGACAACCCTAATTCTTACCACTATCTAAAATTAAATCACCAGCATCAGACTTAAAGCCATCAGTATTGATCATAATAATATCATATCCTGTTGGAGCTAGCCAAGCACATAAGATTGGTTGTTTTAAAATGAATTCACAGTTTACCCTCCATCTCTCCATGAATAGCCTATTAGCAGCAGAATCTGCATCTTTCAAATGATGAGCACTCAGTTTAAGCCAGACTTCTTGAACAATAATATAACTCACTGTTTCCATGGAGTTGTATTTAGATTCAAAGATCCTGGAATTCCTTTCCTTCCAAATATTGTATATAAAACTACTAAGTACCATCTTCTTAATCAAAGTGATACAAGAGGTACCTTTAAAATGATCAATACACCATTGGACTTCCTCTTGCCAAGTATTACAGAGGTCTCTATGATAACCCAATTTTATAAGTAAACCTCTCCGAATCTAGCTAGCAAATTCACAATCATGTAATAAATGAGCTTCATTCTCTTCAGTAGCATCACAAAACAAACAAGAAGAAGAAGTAATAATATTCCATTTAAGAAGTTTATCTCTTGTCTTTAATCTGCCGTGTAAAGAAACCCAAGTGATAAAAGAATTCCTAGGTATATGAAGTTTGAACCACACAAGGGTACTCCAATTTACTTTCTCATAATGAGCCAGTAGAGATTGATAAGTTTCTTTCATAGAAAATTCACCAGACTTACCAACAGACCACACCACCTTGTCCTTTTCAGAAGGAAATAATTCAGCTGAGGCTACTTGAGAGAAGATAGCTACAGTAGAAGGATCAGGGGAGTATGGGAGAGACCAAACATCATGAAGAACAAAAGATGACACTTTACAATCTTGATTTGGAAAGAACTCTTGTATTATAGATGGTTTTATCCAAGAAGTTAATATGCCCTTAGGATGCCAGTTGTCATGCAAGAAATTAGTATTATCACCATCACCTAAAATTGTTATGACCATATCTCTATCTATTTGTCTCTGATCCAACACCCTTCTCCAACACCAAGAGGACTCAGAGGGAATATCCATAAACCATAAATTTTTATTTTTAATCAGATTCTTCTTAACCCAGTCAGTCCAGATAGACTCTTTCCCAGAGACAAGTTCCCATAGGTGCTTCAGATTAGCTGGCAAATTATTAACTTCAATATCTCTAACCCCCAAGCCTCCCTCATTATAAGGTAGACAGACAGTAGACCAACTAATAGGACAATGTTTCTTTCCTAGTTCACAACCATCCCATAAAAATCTCTTGAAGATACTAGTGATTTCCTTAATTGCTCTTTTAGGGAGAATGAAACAGGATAACCAAAAGAATACCATGCCAGATAAAACATGTTTAATCAAAGTCAGTCTACCAGTAAAAGCTAAATGTTTAGATTCCCAAGATTGAATTCTAACTTTTATATTGGCAATCAAGACTTGGCAATCATAATAAGAAAATCTAGTGGAGAGAAGAGGAAGACCCAAATACCTTACTGGCAGTCCAAAACTTGAAGAATACTTTGAAGAACACCATCACCAACTGCAGAAGTGAACAAGGAGGTTTTCTGCTGATTCATTTGGAGACCAGAACAATCACTAAAGTCTTGAATACCTCTTTTTAGGATAACAACAACATTTAAGGTACCTTTAAAAAAATACTAGGACATCATTTGCAAAGCAAAGATGAGTTAATCTAGTTAATTTACATCTTGGATGAAAACCATAAACACCATTGTCAACCTGTTTTTGGAGAATGATACTGAGAAGCTCCATTACCATGACAAATAAGTAGGGAGATAAGGGACACCCTTTCCTTAAACCTCTACTTGCTCCAAAATAGCCATATGGGGAGCCATTAATAAGAATAAAGTATTTAGGAGAAGTAATACAAATTTTGATCCATCCAATAAAAGTGTCAGGAAACCCATCTTCTTCAAAGTAAAAAGAATAGCCTTCCAGCTCACAGTGTCATAGGCTTTTTTAAGATCAATCTTCATAGTACACCTAGGAGTTCCATTTGGTCTATGATAATTCCTCACTATTTCATGTGCAATTAAGATATTATCTTGAATATATCTGCTTGCTATAAAAGCAGATTGGCAAGGATGAATAAGGTGCTTCCGTAATAGCTTCATTCTGAGAGAAATAATCTTGGTGATGCATTTATAAACAACTCCACAACAAGCTATAGGTCTATAGTCCACAATACCACTTGGATTATCAATTTTAGCAATAAGAGTGATGAAGGTGCTATTTACCTCTTTAAGGAGTTTTGAGCTCTTGAAGACATTTTGGATAGCAGCAACAAAATCATCACCAATTATAGCCCAGCAGACTTTAAAAAGTGACTGGAAAACCCATCTGGTCCTGGTGCTTTCCCAGACCCAATAGAAGCAATAGCCGTCACTATTTCATCCCTAGTAATAGGCCTAATAAGGGAGATTTTAGCTTCCTCATCTACAACTTTATCAAAATGAAAATCTTCAATTAGCTGAGCTTTTGCTTCTTCCCTACCTTCCTCATCATAAAGTTTAGAAAAGAAATCAATACATTCTTCAACTATCTCCTTATCATCCACCAAAGTCAAACCATCCCTAGAATTAAGAGTGAGAATATTATTCCTTGACCTCCTTTCTTTAAGAGAATTGTGAAAGAAACGTGTGTTGGAGTCACCCAAATCTAGCCACTGAACTCTAGACTTTTGCTTCTTCATAGATTCTTCATATCTTGCAACTTTAGCATAATGTTGAACTACTTCCTTTTCCTTCCTAGCCAGCACTGGAAAAAGAGGAGAAATTTAAACTTGCTGCTGTATTAAAGTCATCTCTGTCTTGGCCTCCATAACCTGCTCAGATAGGTTTTTAAATCTTAATCTTTTCCAATCAATTATTGCAGCCTTAGCCTTCCTGAGTTTAGTCATAAAAACATACATAGGGTTACCCCTAACTTTAATATCCCAAACCTTTCTAATCATATCAAGAAAGTCAGGCTCCTCAGTCAAATAGTTGAAGAATCTAAAAGGAGGAGGCCCATGTTTTCTTTTCTCAAAAATAGAAGCAATCCCAGGAGAGTGATCAGAAATACCAGGAGGAAGAAATTATGCTTTAGAATCCACAAACTGATCAATCCACTCCATATTAACCATGATCCTATCAATCTTAGAACCAATTCTAGTATCACCCTGCTTATTAAACCAAGTATAGAAGCAACCATAATAAGGTAAATCTATGAGATGAGCCTCTTGAACACAATTACTTAAATCTTGATAATGATGTGGCCTAATCTCAGCTCCACCAATTTTCTCAGTAGGAGACAGTATAGAATTAAAATCTCCTAAGATAATCCAAGGTCTAGAATTGTATTGGTTAAAGTTGTTTATATCTTCCCATAAAGACCGGCAAAGACCAATATCATTATGACCATAAATAAACGTAGCCACAAAAGAAAACCCTTTCACTGTATCCACTAAAATGAAGACACATTGAGCAGCAGAATGAAGGACAGTGATCTTGGCCACACAAGGATCCCAACCAATCCAAATCCTACCAGAGCTATCATTATTGTAATTATCTAAAAATTGCCAAGAAAGAATTATTTTGTGTCTTATTCTACTAGCACAAATCTCTTGAACATGGGTTTCTACAACACCAATTATTGATAATTTATTTGATTTGATCAAAGAACCTACTTCTACTTGTTTAAGAGGGTCATTAAGCCCTCTTATGTTCTAGGCTGCAATTTTAAACATTATGAATTTGGGTAAGATTAGGTTTCTTACCTCTACCATACCTTTTCAAGTCTGTGCTTGATGTGTTTTCAACTTTGTTGTAGTAGTGGTAAATAGGATTCGAACTCTAAGACTTGTGAAGATTCGAGTTTTTAAATTTAATAAAAATATACAATAATATTACAAATGGTGCAAGAGGTACTGGGACTAAGGATTTAGCCAATCCTCATAACATAAGGTTCACTTATTTATTCTCAACAATTTTAGCTCAAGAAATATAAACATGGACTCTATTTTTGCCAAGGTAGATTCTCAAAACATTAGATGTAAATGTTAAGCATGGGACATCAAATCACCTAAGCTAAGCATGACCCATCTAATCAAATGACAACTAATTAAATCAAATCATATTTCAATTAATATTAGTGTAAAAGTCATAAAAAGTCATAAAATAAATTTACCCATGTATGAAATTCGGCCTCCTCCGTCGTCCCAGTGTTGGGGTTTAGCTCTTCATGCTCAAAACACACCCAAAAGATAGAAACATAGCTCAAAAGGTATTTTTATTGAAGAGAAATAATAATACAGCGAATCTGCAACAGTTAATGGTCGTTACAGAAGTCACCGTTACAATCAGGTGATGTTTATAAACGATAACTGCGGTCTGCTGTTGAAGAACGATACTTCTTTGCGAATGTTCGGTGTGGGTCAATGTTCTTCAGCTTCTTCTTCCCCGCACCAGCAGAAAACAGCAGCAGGAAGCTTGCTGTTCGTCTTGATTTCTCACTCCTCAGCCCTCCTAAAGTCCTCAAACTCTCGACACCCCTCCTTGTACCTGGAGCAATCTATTTATACTCCTAATCCTCCTTTAACCAGGCCATATCTCCCAAATAATCTTCATTTATCAATATTATTCTCCACGGCCAAAATTTCCATTTTTTGATCTTCCACGCGTTCTCAGCTGTCAACCTTCCTTATTTATCTTCTTCACGCATCTCTGTAGTGCAACACACAAACTCATGCATTACACGCCTCAAACTCATTTCAAATTCACTTGAACCCGTGAAAACTTGTGTCCACTATTTTGGATTGAAACACGTTATTAAGCCAAATTTGATCGGAAACAACACCCATACCAGCTTTCTATAGTCATATCACGTCTACCCACTAAGTTTCAGGGATTGAATCTCACTAAATCACGTCCAAACATCTGATCGAAATTATGATGTTAATGAAAATATTTTCCCGCCAAAATTCATTTTTTGAATTTGAGAAGAAGATGTCCTCCCCCTAATCCTGCACCGGTGTCCCTTTAGCACCTGTCTTATGGGGTGCAAATAGTAATTTTTGGGCGTAGATAGTAATTTTTCCGGGGTTCCTCCGACACATTTTTGGGGTGCTTCCGGTGCATTTCTGGGGTGCCTTTAGTACTCTATCCTGGGGTCTAAAACACCACTTTTCGAGCCAATTTTGCCGCAAGAGCTTATTCCCTAGAAAAGACTTAAAACAACTTTATTAGAAATAAAATGAGTCCTAGATAATGTAGTTATGGGTGAAAATGCGTCACACTTACGTGCTTATCAGTGCTCTTAGACGCCAGTGTTTGCTTTGAAGGTACCATATCATTCTTAATAAAGTGAGCTCTAACTCCACCTTCTTGCTCAGCAAGAGAAGGCACAGATCCCTTGTCCTTCAAGTTCTCCCCCCACAGGATTCTTGGGTTGCAGATAAGAAACATTAAGGTCTTGCTCAACTAGAACTTCAAATATATTGATAGTTTCAATCACACCACCACTACCAGACTTAACAGAGGTTGAAGCATCTTTATTGTTTTTCACCACAGGAGTGGAATGCTCAATGCCCTCCATCTGACATTCCAAACTAGAAGCAGAGTCCTTAACCTGCTGAGTAGGTTTAACTCCCTCATTTTATATATTATCTTTATTCCTTTTAGAGCCTTTAACCACCCATCCTTCTTTGTCAGGAACATTCTTCTTACCTTGATCTACAGAAGCCTTTTGCACAATCTCAACTACCTTCTTACAAGCAATTGAGGAATGGTTAAATGTCTTACAATGAGTACACATTGGAGGTTTCCATGGATACTCAACATCCACTTTAAAAGCAAGCATACCATCCAGATACACAGGAATAATACTAGGAAAATCACAAGATGTATCAGTCTCAACACATACATGAGCATAGCTCATTCTAGTTATATTCAAAGTCTGTTTGTCAAGCATAATTGGAACACCAACACAGCTAGCAATACTACTCAATCCCTTAGAATTCGAAATATACAAAGGAACTTTACGAATATTCATCCAAATTGGAATAATACGTAATTCTTCTAGGTATTTCTCAAGACTTCTGCTCCAAGGACGAACAACAAATAGTTTACTGGAAATATAAAATGATCCCCTCTCCAAAACAGCAATTTGATCTTCTTCAAGAGCAAAATCAAATACAAAAATAGATTCACCATGTAAAGTCATGTTAAACTCACCCTTGAGCTTCCATTCTTTATCTACAACATATTTCACTGCCATATACGCAGATCTCTTTCCCACAAATGCTCCAACCACCATATCTTGACATTTCTTAATATCATCAGCAAAATAAGCCAAGGAATGAGATACAACTTTCTTTCCATTCACAATAGCAGGATTCCGAAATTTCAATTCAGCCTCTTGAGGTTGAGCTTTCTTCTCAGAGAAAAAATCCGACCAAGTTATAGATCCAAACTTCAATGATTCATCAGAAGGAGGTATGTTGGAATCCATCTTAGAAGGACCAACAGATCCAGAACTATTACCAGTCAATAACGAAGAAGGAGGGACTCCTGAAGGATTACCTTCTACAGCGTCGGAGTCACATTGCAGAGGACGAGGACCACCAGATGATGAAGCCATTCCGCCGTCAGAGGCGGAGATAGCAGAAGAACCACCGCAGAAAAACCCAAAAGTAAATCGCCTCAAAATCGCACCACCTCACACACTCTCTCTCTCTTCACGTGACTTTTCCTTCAAAAACAAACAAACTTTTCTTGATGGTTGATTTTGCTACTGCAAAATGCAAAAGTTTATTTATATAGAGTGCTTGGTTTATTGTGTCTCAACGACAAATCATCCTACTACTTATAGCGCATCTGGATACCAGAAGCAGTGCTTCTACTTCTCCAAAAGTTAGAAGCAAAGATGTTTTGCTTCACAAAAAAAAGTGATTTTTTTTTTTTGCTTCTAGAAGTCCTTCCAAAATTTTATACCCCAACTAATTTATTACTTTTTGACTTCGTGTGAATTTTCTGCAATTAAGAGCAAGTCTTACGGCTTTCAATTTGTAGAAATTAACGTTTAGTCCCAAAGTTGTTGGGCTTTAGAAATTCTAGTCCAACCCTTCCAGGCCTAGTACGGGTTAGTCCTAATTTACCAAATGATGAACGGGTTAGTCCAAATCTTGACGATTCACTCCAAATTGAATTATGTTGATGACTAAAATAACCCTCCTATATAATCTACTTTGCCTGTATCGATGCCTCGTCTCTCTCCTTCTTCCATTCAATTTTCTCTTCCCACGATCTACTTTCTTATCCGCCGAAAAATTACTCACAGTCGTTTTGATCATCAAAACTAGGGTTTTCTAATTGATTCAGTCTTTTCAAAGGTGATGAAGAGCAAATCATCATCATCATGTGAGGAAAAAAGAGTCGATGTGTTTAATTTTAACGAAGATGATACACAAATTGGATTCTTTTTAAATCAAATATGAAGGAATTCCAAAATTATTCTACGAATTCCATGCAAAAGTAATCCAAGAAAGCTACAAATAAAGCTACCTTCCCAATAAGTATACAATTCTCAATTATTGTAAGTATTTGTGTTTTACCGATTAGTTGAATCACTAAATTTAGTTATGTGATTTCTATTAGTTTCTCTAAATTAGGGTTAGTTATTATTATATAAACTAATTCAATTTTGTGTGAGAAAGTTCTTAGTATGTGTTTAGATGATTTTTTTCTTTGGTTCTGTAGATTTTTAATAGGCATGTGCAGTATTAAATTCTATTTTTTTTGTATATATTAGAATGGAGAAGAAGAAAGTTGGGGTACCAGCGGAAAATGCGACTCAAAAATAATTAGTATAAGCGGGAACCGATTCAAGGTCGGTTCTAAACAATTTAACTGTGTTTTAAATGAATTGGAAAATTATTATGATATCTAGGTCACATGAAATATTGTGATTTAATCAAATAAGAGAATATGTGATTTTTTGTTACGGCTCCACATTTAACTGGTTTTGGTTTAAAGCTTTTTGTTTGGGCTACTGAACCGTTGATAGGGTCATTATTATTGTCAATCTTGAAGAAGCAGAGTAAAATGAATGAGGTTGGTTTATGCAGCACTGGTTTCTTCTAATGGGATTTTCTATGTATAATGCTTCTATACCATATGAGTGTTAATTGAAACTATTTATTGATTCCTTCTAATTTGCTGGTGTTAAGAAATGTATTTAACCAAGTCAACTTGATGATTGGATCATTAAAAAAGATAGTAATAATGGTAAGATCGATCTTTTATAACGGGGTGATTCTAAAAAAATTACACTTACAACTGTATATTGTATTAATTATGAGAAAGATTCCATTTGACTCCCATTAGTTAGTAAGAGGAATGCTTGTTGGCGTTCAAATGTTGACTTATAAAATTATTAGAATAGTATTTTCCTTTCTACCTCGTCCCTTGGTGTTAAAAATATTTCCGTTCCTTTTAACTTCAGTATTTCCATTCTACCTCGTCAATTTACGAGTTTGCAGAGCTGCTGCAAAATGTAATAAATACTTATTCTAGACTTGAGTCTTGAATTTGCCGAATCTTTTAGAAAAATTAGTGTGAATTTCGAGACTATTAAAATAGAGAAGTGTTCACTGTTAAAGAAGCTACCATTTGATACCAATCAGGTAGTGGGGGTGCAGTAATTCAAACTAATTAGTAAAATTGCTTCATTTATACAAAGAGATTAGACACAAGCTGAAATGACCCAGTGTAGAAGACTAGATGTGATGTGAGTATCGAGGGGACTATTGATATTCAACAATTTCAAAACTACATTTAGATCGCAACTAATGAAGGGGTGGCCATGCACGTAGAGAATTACAAATATAATACTTGTAGCAATTGTGATAACAGTAGTGATGGCATTATTCGGCTGCTACAGTTACTAATAGTGAACACTGCAATCTACAGTATCTAATTATGGTGTACATATTTATACACACGTTGATATTATGGTGTACATAGTTGTACATATGTAGCAATTGTGATAACAGTAGTGATGGAATTATTAATGTGTACATATTTATACACACGTTGTTATTATGGTGTACATAGTTATACACATGTTATTGTTTTTGAAGTTGGGCATATCTTTGCAATCTAGTTATTTTTGGTTTATATGTTTTTCTTCAAAGCAACTAATTGACGTCTAATTTTTTATTTTTCAGGTTGAAGATCATGAGGATCATATCTAAGAGACGCATAGAAGCTGAAGAAAATTTCAACAATAGACTCACTTCCACTTTTAACTTTTGTTCCATATCTATTAAAATAATAATTATGGATGTCTTTTCAGGACTTTTGTTCCATGTCTATAACATTTTTTTTTATGGATAACTTTTTAGGAGATTTTTTGGCATCATTAGCATAGGTTTTTTTGCATCATTAACAAAAAATTTTCAGAAGATCTTTTAAGTAGTTGAAGCTATGTAGAGAGTCACCGGTAGTATAAAAGCTATATTGAATGGTCAGTGTGCAAAATCTATTTTATGCTCACTACTATTTTTTCCGTTACCCTTGATCATCTACTTTATTTGTCTTTTGTTTTCTTTCATCCCATCTTGGCTTGTCATGATTTCTTACATTTTTTTTCAATAGGTAACAATATCGGCACTAGCAAAACGAGTTGCATCTCACAATAGTAAAGTTGGCAAGGTAAATTCTTCACATGTAGCCTCTCTAACCATTTACTTATTTCCTTGTAAAATCTGTGAAGATAATCTGGTAGGATTCTTATGTGCGTTGCTTTTATTCTCCCGATTGTACGAGGTGTAGTTATTTGTGCACCAGTTGTACGCAGTGTAATTTTTACTACACCGGTTGTAGGCAATGTATTTTTCAGTACACCAGTTTTCGAAACAGTTAAACTTTTTGTAACAGTCTTAGTTGCAGCCTTTTTGCTTTAGGTTTTTATTGAAACCGTAATGAGTTAATTAAGTTTTCTCCAGAGTGTCCTTTTAATATTGAATACTTAATGTGTACATAATTGTACACATGTTGATTCCTAATGTGTACATAGTTGTACACCTTGTTGATCGTTAATGTGCACATTAACATACACCTGTTGATTATTTAATGAGTGGTTTTTTAACAAACATGTATTTTTGGGGTTAGTATGCATAGATTCATAGTTAGATGCAAGCCACGTTTGGGCCACTTTTACTGTACTCCATGTTATGCTTTTGATGCTTAACTTTGTGGAGGTCTTCTTTCTAAACAGAATGATTGATGTTGGACGACCGTTAATTCATCAGCTCTAGCGTTCTCATCTTTAGTTTCCACCCCGGCCGGCTAGCATCAAGGAGAAGTTTGAAAAAACTAATAGAGTGCAAATTTCTACTAAAGTTTGCCTTGATAGATCTTTAGAGATGATGTGATCCTGATATATTCATTTCTGGGTTTTGATTTAGGGAATATGAAGAATGACACAGTAACAAAAATATTGTCAATCCAGCCATTCGGATATTGCAGATCTACATCATCAGTTTACCATCCTCATATCACAGAGCCACATGATTATCATCTTGAGATTGCAATGCTACATGACCAGTTTGACCGTTCTCGATCATCAAACCATTCTATCGAGTTAACCGAGGTTCAATTCTACATTATTCTATTTACCTTACATTATCACTTGGTTCAATTATATTAGCAGAGATTGTGTTTGTATTGATAATATTTTTGGAGTTATGGGTCACTGGACTAGTTAGTAATGGTTTTGTAATACATTAAATTGCATTCTAATGAATTGGTTGGATAATGTATTCGTCGTGTTTGAAACTGCAGGTCACTTTTATTGAAATACAATTAGTTTATAGCTGTAATGAA
Source organism: Papaver atlanticum (assembly GCA_023531105.1). Lineage (NCBI taxonomy): Eukaryota > Viridiplantae > Streptophyta > Magnoliopsida > Ranunculales > Papaveraceae > Papaver > Papaver atlanticum. The sequence continues at coordinate 1,472,417 of JAJJMB010014886.1, forward strand.
ACTAGTTCAGCACGAGGGGGCGCACAACAAGTTGTATGTGGTGTACAAACTGGTGCACCTTGTCTTGTCATAAGATTTTCTGGATTTTTGTAAATGACATGTTTATACGCAAGTGTAAACTAAGATTTAAAAAAAATGAGAATTATATAGTCATATGGGTACTCTTTTTGTAGCTCTCGGAAAGAGCTTTCTGAATATATAAGGTTTGCGAATTTTGGACAAACGGTTCAAAAGATAATTTTTTTTTTTTTTTATATTATTTAAAATTGCTGACATCATCATGAGTCACTTTGGACTAAACTGTAAATATTTGGACTAAATTGTAAATCAGGAAGGTTATATATGTATTTTCCATATTTTAAATAGCTTTTGGACTAAACTGTAACTAATTAACTCGGAATGGACTAATTGGTACATTTTCACACATTTTTGGACTAAACCGTTTTTTTCCCTTTCAATTTTGGAAATGAGTCTTATGGTTCTATATTCAGCCCATAAACGTCCTCTGACCTCAAGTACCAGAAGAAGGCCCTCGGCAACTTTGTGAATAACCGTATTTTTGGCCTTTTTAATTCGTTCCTTTCTGAACTACGAGTCTACGAATCTAGTATTTTTCTCTCTTTATGTTAAAAAACAAAAACCGTACATTTAGAGTCTAAAAACCCTTAGAGATCCTAACAAAAATAGCTAAAACCCTAAATAATACGATTTCTCACCCCTCTCTTCTCTCTACTTTAAACATTTTAGAAAACCTTTCAAAAAACGGCAAAAATGGCAACCCATTCATTAGATGAAGAAACAGCGGCTAAAGTCTTTCGTCAGGTACACATAAAAATCTCACCTTTTTTGATTTTTTGATTTTGTCCTTACTTTTTAGTACTTCAATTTTATTTCAAATAAAACTGATTTTTTTTTGGTTTTGTTTTTTGATTTGTAGTTAGAGTTTTATTTCAGTGATAGTAATCTACCCAGAGATGGGTTTCTCAAGAACTCAATCAGTGAGAGTGAAGATGGAAGTATCCTTTACAGTTTCTAGTTCTCTTTAATTAGTTGTATAATTTTTTTCCATGTTTCAGAATTTCTTTTTTTTTGGTATTATTTGATCCTTGACTGTAAATTTCAGTGATCAGCTTAGCTCTGATTTGTTCTTTCTCCCGGATGAGAAATCATTTAGGTTTAGCTGGGGATGTGAAACCGGAAGATGTATCGGAAGATACGGTTAAGTCTGTTGCTGAAGTACTCAAGAAATCGACTTTCTTAAGGGTTTCTGAAGATGGTGGGTTTTGCAATATTTAGTTTTTCATTTGTTCTAGAAAAAGAAAATTTGGTTTTCTAATATTTGGGGTTTTTATTATTATCAGGGAACAAAGTTGGTAGGAGTACTGAGCTTTCTGGATTGGAAGAGGTTGTAGAGCAACTTGACATAAGAACAATTGCTGTGTCACCTTTTGAGCATGGTGTTACACTTGAGGAAGTAGAATCGTTCTTCACTCAATACGGCAAGGTAATTTTCAGCTGTCTATTTGGTTAGTTGCATACGTTCAAGCATGAATTTGTGCTTTTTTGTAATTTCAATCTTAATAAAGTATATCGCTGTGGTCTTATTGGCTGCTATTTCTGTGTGTATCTGTATTGATATTTGGTGAGTATTGATTTCTATGTTATGACTGATTGGTGGACATGGATTTGCATAGCTTTTTTTTTTGCTCTATGGAAACATATAAAATATACATTATAATGTCTGGCGTATCTTTTGATTCGGGAAACTTATGCATACTGCAGGTGACTAGCGTAAGGTTACCTCGTCATGTTGGAGATAAAAGGTTCTTTTGCGGTACTGCTCTGATTGAGTTTTCAACCGAGGAAGATGCTGCTAATGTTTTGACCAAAAGCTTGCTTTATGGGGGTGCTGAGTTAGAACTAACACCAAAGTAAGTTGTGCTTATTAGCTACCGCAGATATTTTCACATTTTTTGCTCTGTGATAGTGGTACTAATTCACTTTTGTAGTGAATTATGGTTTTACATATTAATTTATTTTTTGTCACTTCAATATTGCACTAAAAGAGGTATCCATGTGATTTCTGAAGTTCGTCAAGAGGGGTTCAAAACCGGAAAACTTGTCTAATCTATAATATGGTATAGAGAGAGATATTCTAATGCGTAGTTGCTTATCCTGCAACAGTTCTGGTAGTCTAATAAAATATTGGGCCCTGCATTAGAGTGTATTTATTAATGAAGACCACTAGGTATGCGATGTTACTCCGTCAAGGAAGTTTTGTACCTTGATGAAACTCAACTTCTTCAACATTACGAATATGAAGTATTGACCTCAACATTGATGACCATGGTCTGTATCGATACTGCTGAGTGCTTGAGATTCATTCTCAAAGTGTTCTATGATTTTTTTTTCGTATTCTTGTGTTTTGACAATATTAAATTGCAGTTGTATGGACACATAAACTATGTTGGGTCCCGACTTTTTTTATTTCTCTTTCAATTTCAACTATCTCACACACTACATATGATTTGATGCATTGTTAAATTGTTTTATACTTGTATACGACTTTATTTTGTATCAGTTATTTCTGTATCAGTTATTATTTTCTTGTAACAGTATGCTTATGTAAGATTTTATTATACAGAAAAGATTTTGACGCTGCAAGGGAAATACTGAGTGCAGAGGTTGAGAAATCTCGGCTTCTTAGAGGTTCACATAAAAATGACTCCGAAGAGAACTCTGGGTAGGTCTTACCATTATCTATTGCTTTTGAGATTCTTTTAACATTTTTTTCTTTTTGATTCTTTTTCTTTTATATGTTAACCTACTAAATTACTTTCTTGTTGTTGGGTCCATTATGCTACAGCTATCCAAAAGGTTTAGTGATTTCATTTAAGTTGAAGCATAAATCAGGAGAACACACTGCACACCAAAATGGCAACCAGGAGGCAGCTAACGGTAATGGGGATGCTTGTGCGAAAGGAAAGGAAGATAATGTCACTGACAAGGGCACTAATCAGGGTGAAGAGAAAAGCTCTGAGAATGTTGAGAAGGAAGAAGGTGAAGGAAAAGGTGCGGAAAATGTCAGTGAAGAAACTAAAGAGAACGCATCAGATAGAGAAAAACTGTCAGCTGCTTTCAACAAAGACAACAAAGATGTCGTGTTGCGTGAGGATATAAAGAATCTACTTCAACAATTTGGAACTGTTAGGGTATTGCACTAATTCTTCTTCTAGTTGTTTTAAATGATACTACTGATTGTGAGATGTTTTCATATTGATGTCTGATTGGGTCAAATTAATCTGACAAAAGGTTGTTTCTCTCTTAAGTTTATTGACTTCAAAATGGGGGATGAGTCGGGATATGTGCGTTTTGAAGAGCCAGAAGCGGGTCAAAAAGCTCGTGCTGCAGCTGTGCTCGCTGAAGAAGGTGGTCTGATAGTGAAAAATTATATCGCTTTCTTCGAAGCTGTTGTTGGTATGTATCTTTGTCCCTCTCTGTTTATTATCATTGCCAAATATGTTGTATTCCCAAGATTCTTAAATGGGTGCCAGATGGATGGTTCAAACTTCTACGAGTTTTGGATTAGTAAACTTTTTCGCTTGGTCCACAATTCTTACAGCAACCATTTTCCTGCACAATGGAAGCCTAGTCTAGGCAGCATCTTGTTGTTTGATAATGCTAATATCTGCTTGTGTTAGACTTTATGATATTCAGTCTTTAAAACGAGAGATCTTTAGTTGTGTCCTGTTTTGTTAGTTCAGAATTTCAGATTTAGTGACTCAGATTTTGACGTGTATAATCCTTTCAACAGATTAGTGAAACTTATTTCAACGCTCTACTCCATTAGATATTTTAAACACAATACAAGCTCTAAACTACCTAGTGGGACTTCAGTCACAGCAAACTGTAAATGGGAGCGTAAATGAGAGTTGTTCCATGTAAGTGGTCCCCCTCCACTGTCGGATTAAGAAATGACTATTTTGGGTTAGCTTTTTATGGCCAAGTTCATATCACATAGTAATGTCATAAGCAGCAAAATTACGTCGTAGAACCCACCTCTATATGGATAATGTGTTTGAAAGAGACTTGTCAAAGTAAGTCTTCAGTGCGGCTGTGTCTCCATTTAATCTGCCACACCATTTGGGACCAAGTTTTGGTAGTTACAAAGTTGAACAAGTATTCAAATTTGTAGGTCTTTGTCAAGATATAACATGAGTTTTAAACACAAATATTTGCTACAGTGATATTTAAAAAAGTAGATGAAGCTCATCTCTACTTGTTGTAATGCATGTCTCTATTGCTTTATGATAGTTGGAGGGGCTCTAATAATTTCTGCAATGCTAAGTTTATTTTCATTACTTATTTCCTGATGAAGTATTTGTTAAGACTTGGTGTTAGCATATACCTTTATCTTTATCTTTGCTCTTCCCTCTGTTATGCTTAGGTGATGCTGAAAAAGAGTATTGGAGCTTACTTCGCGGGGGTCAAGATAAGCGCTGGGAAAGCAAAGGCAACCGCGGGAGGTGCATATCTCTCTTAACTTCCCTTCTTTCTTAGTGTTAGTACTACTAAGAGGTTTTAGTTACATTTAGTTTTTACTTGGGAACTGAGATCAACAGTAAAAGGTGTTCAAAGAATGTCCAACACTTGTATATTGGTTAGGATCACTTAAGTTAAGTTTTTATTGTAGATTAGTTTTCAGTTCAGGTCAAGAATTAGGCTGGCTGAATAGTTTTATGTTTAAAGCATTTGCTTCTGTTTATGAAGGATTTGTTTTCTACTGATGAGTTTTGACATTTTAAAAAAACTTAAAAAAGGCATTTCAATATGTTAGCTTACCAGGTTTCATAGCAGTAATGATTGGTAATCTCTAGGATCTGGTATTTGTAATTTGACATTAGATGTGGTTTGTTTGCTTACCGGCACCGAATTCATGTTTTGTTCGATAGTCGTTGTCTTCTGGATTGAAGACTATGGTTGGTTACATTATAATTTGTTGGGGATTTTTTGTGAGTAATGATTGACGTTGCAATTTGATTATGTTTGTTTTAATGGCTTCCGCCCGCTTTCAAAGTCTCATTGTATCGCTTTGGTGACATATGAGAGTCGTATTAGAACCTTGATTGATTCACATTCCAAATATTATTGGCATGGCTCTTGGATTTGCAGTTGCAATGGCAATAATGTTACTGACATTTGAATCGTAATTTGCATTCGCATTCGAATGGGCATTTGCCATAGTATTCACATTTGAAGTGGAATTGTGACTTTGTAAATTTGATCTTAGCAAATTCTTGGTTCTATGAAATCACGAGTTTCTAGAAATATTTTTAACACATACAACACTCCTTAACTGAGGTTTATCTCTCTGATGGTTGAAAAATTCAAGCATTGTTATGCTATGGACTGTGAAAGCTGTTTGCAGAAATTTCCTGGTCAAGACTGTTGCTAGTTTTTGATTAAATTTATAAGAGATGTTTTTATTTTCTCTACAGGGGTGGTAGAGGAGGCTTCAGAGGAGGGAGACACAATGGCAAACACAATCGCTCCAGGGATAATTACTCTTCTGATGGACGCTCAAATAAAGCTCAGAGGGTGTAAGTGGCATCAAAGTGGCACTGCTGTTCCTTTAAAACCACCTTCAAATCCTGGTTCGCCTCCTTGTCGTAGGTCTCTTTACCACTGTCTCCATGAAGCTAATGGTTCTGTTCCACAGTTTTGATAGTAATCTTTTATGGTTGGTAAAATGTTGGAAGTCAATTATTGTACTGCTAGAATGATGAAATGTCGAATATTCTTTGCTAAACTAAATTATTAAATCGGATCCGAGGCTTGTAAAAGGCCTGGATTTCATGTTTCCATGGGTTCTATTATTTTGCTTGTGCTGTTGTTTGTCTACAACACCTGCATTTCTAGGCTTTAATTATTTTTCACAATTCATCCGCGCAGTAGTCTGATCTTACAGTCTTGATGAACTGATTCTCAGTGCTACATTACTATCTAGTTATCTTGATAATCTAATTTTTTTGCTAACCATCACCGTGCCACGTCTCAGAAAAAGTGGTACTCAAAAAAAGTATTCCCGGTACAGAGAAAGTAGGACATATAATAATTTGATTTGACTAGTCTCTAGACTGGTACATTGGTCTTCTTTGGACGGTGTAACAAAACTGGCAGTAAGTCACGAGCATACTCTACCATTTCACAGGTGATGCTAGTAAGTTTGGATAAGGGAAAGAAAGGGCAGCTAAAGATAAACTAAGGAGTCCTTGTTTAATGAGTCAATGGTGACAAAAGAATGAGAGTATCTGTGTTTGAAAGAGTCATCACTGTCATCTGTCAAAAGTAAAGAGAGATTCTCATAAGAGTAAAAAAAGACACAGAAAATCATGAATGAAATAGATTGGTTCGTGGATAATGAAAAGTAAATACAAATCCTTGCAATGAGGAAGCAAAATATTAATAAGAGAGAGGGAAAAAAAAGGGTTGAACTACGTGCCAACATTATATACTCCTACTTTGCATTTACATCCTTACATGTCTATCTCTCACTCCCATTTGCAAAACAACACAGAAGTTTCTGGATTCATTGTTGTTAAGACCTGAGAGAGTTAATAGAAGAAGAAGAAGAAGATCAGGTAAAGAAAGTGTTTTTTGGTTTCTTTGGGGTTCATTTTTTTAGAGACAAGATGTTGGAAGGAAAAGCACATATAGAAGACACAGACATGCCAGTGAAGATGCAGATCCAAGCCATGACTTCTGCTTCTCATGCACTTGATCTTTATGATGTCTTTGATTGCAAATCCATTGCCTCTCATATCAAAAAGGTGCAACACCCACCCAATAGTAGTATGATTTCTCTTACTTGATCATGTATGCTTGTTTGGGGTTTTTGATGTTTTTTTGTTTTTGTTTGTGAATAACAGGAATTTGACAAGATATATGGGGATGGATGGCAATGTGTAGTTGGTTCAAACTTTGGTTGTTACTTCACTCATTCCAAGGGGACTTTCATATATTTTGCGCTGGAAACTCTCAATTTTCTGATCTTTAAAGGTTCTTCTTGATCTTAGCTCCCTCCCTACCTTGATCACCACCATTGCAATTGATACGCCACTGCACCCTGAACAAAGAAGAGACAAGGAAATCCATGACAACCACATGTTATCTGTTGGACTTACCAAGCAATTTTTGCTGCTGCTGTAGAAGATTTTTATTGGTGAATTTTATGGGGCTTTTACTATTTTTTTTGGGGCCTTTTTCTTTGTAAATAAGGGCAGTCTTTAATCTTTAAAGTTGGGTGGTTGTTGGATTTGTAGAAGTCTATTGAAACTTTGTTGTGTCTTTGGCTATACAGTATCTCTAGCTAGTTTCTTCAGCTTTCTATGGAAACTTTGTTCATAATGAAGTCTATTGTTGCTATTTGCTTTTCTGGTTCAAATGCCAAATTCACAGATTGCAAAATGAGTGTAATATTTTTGTTTGTGTAATATGTCATGGCCTTAACAAGTAAAGGTGGTGCAGTACATTCATATCTGTATATCCTCTTACTTTGCCTAAACTGATACTAATCAAATAACAGAATACTAACACTGTCCAAAGAAATCACATACTCATCACTCAAGGCGTTTTCCATAATTTTGATAGGCTTGCCTAGTACAAGGGTCCAAATAAGCTAATATGTTTAAGCGACGTATCCGCGACATGATCTAGAAGTTGGACCAATTTGGTTCAACCCAAGTGCAGTTTGAAAGCCGTCCATAAGAAGTAAAACCATTGAAGGCCATAAGGAGTAGAGTCATTGAATTACGTACCCCAAAAGAAATACAACTCCTGAATTGTTACCTTTTTAGGCTCTACTTCTCGGTTTCCTACTTTCTTTATTAACTTCGCGTTAGCTATTTAGAGGACACAAAATCCATCCCTATTTTAGCACAAGAAGAAACCTAAAGACATGGCGCTCTTGAATTTTTAGACCAGATACTGAATTTACTAGACGAGGTTTATGATGTTAACAATTAAGGATATCGCGAAAAGTATGAATTGAAAAAGAAGTGTAAAGATAAAGTGCGGTGGGATGAGAAGAATGGCTGTCCCCGACACCCCTGCATCACTCCATTACAGGAACGTCTCTTTAACGAGAGGAGTGAAATTGTGAGTCAATTCCAGATTTCTGGCCAACTGCTTTACTTGCTGCTTATCGGCTCGTAGAATACATGAACGAAGGTATTCAGGTATCTAAGGTCTGTGGATGCTGAGATGCGAAATCTGGGTACACGATTTATCTGGACATGAATATAACCCGTACTTCGATAATTTACTTTTTTTTTTTTTGCAAGTCCAAAAAGTATTAATGAATATCAAGAGTTACAGCAAAGGTCATAAGAAAAAGGGGCAAAGCGCCCCAAAAAACTTATAACCTAATCAAAACGAAAATAAGATACATTTGTTAATTCAATAGACAAGATGAAATCAGGCCCATTATCATAGCTAAGACCTTCTCCTTCTTCCAACAAGCAACCCCTTTTGGCCATACAATCTGCCGCAAAGTTTGCTTCCCTATAAGAATGTATAACGCGAATATCATTATATTTTGCCCTCACAGCCACCCATCTTGGCCTTAGGAACCAAGGAACTGCATTGACGTTACTCGAGAAGACCAAAACAGCACTCATAGAGTCTGTCCTGATACAAATATTGCCCACTCCAAACTTGACAGCCCACTCTAAACCAACAATCACAAAAAATAATGCCGCCAAGTAGTTAGTTTGCACACCGAAACCAACACTCATCGCTCCAACCACACTCATAGAGTCTGTCCTGATACAAGTACTTCGATAATTTACGTCTCGCAAAGACATTCAGGTTCACCCGCGAAGGAACCAGTAGTGAAAGTGGCACTGAAATCCGGTGGATGAAGGACAAGTACAATGAGATTTTTGCTGAAGACGGGGGCATGCAGTCGCATAATGACATGCCTAGCTTCTTTAAATGGTTCAAGGAAGGCTTGGTAAGTCATCGCGATATAGTGTCTGAAGGAATTGTGGAGGAACTTTGGCCTAATGCGCATACATATTATCGCATTGGGAGGGAGAGGGGCGCAGGAAAAGATGACTTTCCGGTGGATTTGTCTAAGTTAACGACAATAAGTGATAAGCTTCGAACGGCTGGAGAACAGGCATCCAAGGAAAGGTGGGCAATGAAAACGGAGCAGGAATTGGTGTTAGTTAAGGGAGAGAGGGAAGTGCACAAGGAGTGTGAGAGTTTGAGAAGGCGTATTTACGATCGAAGGAATGAAATAATCAAAAACATTCCTTGTTTCTGGTTAATTGCTATTTCAAGTCATTATGCACTTCACAATCTCTTGAGCCAAGAGATAAGAAGATATTACGATTTCTTAATTCTGTGAACGTCGAAGAGATTGAAGATGATGAGGGTGTCATGTCTGGAGGATATACAATTACTTTGAATTTTGATGAGAATCCTTACTTTGAAAATCATAGTCTTACAAAGACAAAATCATATACTGTCATGACTACTGAACCGCCAATGGAATTCAGCTACGGTGAAGAGGAGAAGATATGTACATATCATCATATATCACATAGTGTCTGCAATATCCAGTGGAAAGATGGCATGGACATGACAACTAGAAAGCAACGAGGATTTACTGGCACAAGCTTCTTTACCTGGTTCAGTACTGAGCATCCAATGGAGGCTGATGATGAGGTTGCAGATTTAATTAAGCAGGATTTTTGGCCAAATGCAGGCGAATATTTCGTCAATGGAAATTTAAATGATGAAGGGGTGGTTGACCTTGTTAGAATCGAGAGGACAGCGCGTTTTACCTCGTCCCATCGCTCATTTTTTATATCATTTTGAGATTAAACATGATGAGGCAGGCAGTGTCAAAATCTTTTGAATGTAAAAGAAATGTACAACCTGACAAAATTGCATTCTCTGTCAGGTTGTGAAGTTCACAAGTGTTCTTGCAAATTATTGAGTCTGTGAGTATTTCTTGTCTGAATGCGATACGAGTCCTTCAAGGACTACCATGCTGAAATAAACTAGCATAAATCATTCTGACAAAATTCAATTGTTCAAAATTCCATAAATCGCAGACGTTTTCTTTCCGAATCATTCATAAGTAGGAGCCAAACAATGATAAACCATCTTTACAAGGCCAGGTAGTTCTAATGCTCCTCCCACCCGTTCTTTATCATTCACTCGTTTATTTACTGCAATTAATCAAGAACAAAATGACGCTGAATAATGACATCAGATGCTACACAACAACCGTGAATAAACAAAGTGTAAGCAATGAATACCTGCAGCTTCGTGTGCATGAGTTCCTGGTGCCACCCTAATATCCACCTAAAGTATTTGAAGAGAATTAGGGGATCAGTACAGGTGAGTTCAACGCATAATTCACCTAATTGATACTAGCTATAACTGAGTGGCTCACACAAAACCGTCAAAACAAAATCGGATATGGTGAACCAACTATGCAAGATATTGCTAACATCGCAAAGGTAAATTGAAGATGACAACTATAAAGGTTGTTTCCCACGTTGTAACGGGAAGGTAAACTGCGCATAAGTTTTATACGTAAGCAAAGTCCAATAGTTTTAGCCATTTCGCAGTTTATGTTTGTAGGAGTAAATGTGACCCTGCATCCAAAATGACATGATAAGAAAAGTGATGTTTCAACTGAAACTTCAACCTCCAAAAAGCTCTAGATTAAAAGAAGAAAAATCGTGCATTCACCTGACATGGCTATTCTTATCATCTACTTCAACAGCATCCTCCGTGACAACTTTCAGTTCTTCCAAGGAATTAGGTAATTCTGGATCTCTTATATCTCTGATATGATGTAAGACTGTTAAGGTAACAAACACAACTGCTGTATAGTACACAAGAAAATCACAAGAGAAAAATGGAGAACCCAAATTTCTCGTATATTTTTTTACTGGCTGACAGTAACTAACTCACTTGAACACTTGATGGTATAAAGTGAATTTTTGCACCTAACAAAGGCGCTTTATAACATTTTCTTTAGCAAATTTACCATTACTACACCAAGCAAAAAAATAGAAAAAGATTTCATCACGCTAAGCAGAAACAAAAGGATATTAAAAAGTTCCAGTTGATTGATAGGGTCCGTCGTATATTCATCAAAATCTGCAGGCACTACCGGGTGGCGCTTTTTTCCTTCATAAGCAACCGGGTTTGCATTAGTCAATCCCTGAACCATTTCCAAAGTGAAATGTGGAACTCAAAAGAGACTCTATGTACCTGTAAAACAAAAATTTAACCTAAGCACGGCATATCAATTGAAAAGCATAAGTAAAGAAAATCACATACAGTCGTTTGAGCTAAAAGTTCTAGCAACACTGGGTTTGTAAAACCCACAAATAAATTACAAAAGAAAGGAATTAAACCGTTTTCACCCCGAGTTTCCACTTTCTCACGTTTTCTCCGGCTGGAATCACTTCTACGGCGGCACCTTGTCTCCAAAAGAAAACCGGCAGAAAAACCTCCCCACTCAAATGAAGAACTCACCATGTTAGTGAAAGTCTAGGCAGTATAAACCTAGTCTCCGTCATACGCCTTTTGGTAATGGGCCCGTTGCTAATTATCCATCACGGTCCATCAATTCAAGAGAGTATAACACCACACGCTTTCTAACACCACCCGCTTTCTCAAATTTTATTCAGAGCAGCTCTTATGGAACAAAAAATCATCCATATTTTTGTGATGATCCACATTTTATGGATCAAAAAGTGCTATTATGGATGATTTTAACATCCATATGTTTGTGAAGTCCAAAGGGGAACCCTCAAATATGTGGAGGTAGTAGTTATGGAGAGTCCATCCGGTCATAGGATGACTGGATATCCCATCCGGACACTTATCCTGCATTTTTTTTTCCTTTTTTTTATCATCCGATCATTGGTGAACCGGATTTCATTTTTATTTAATATTTTAATATAATAAAAACAAGAAAAGGAATAAGTGGGTCTCAATTAGTGGATATTTATCTAGATCTCCATAGTGGAATAAATCTCCATAAAATTCTGATCGTCCCTATTTATATGGATTCTCTTTGAGATGTGGATGTTTTAACATCCATACCATAGGAGTTGCCCTTAGTCGCATGAGTTTTATTCTCTCCCTAGTTTGAGACCTATAACTTTTGTTTGAGGCTATCACTAGAAGAGAAAAGATATTTTGAAGTAAAAGGAAAACCCCTTAGCCAAATATTTTACTTAATGCCTAATTTATCCTGATTAGTAGTGTTACTTGGGGTGATTAATTGATGTTTAATCTTGTTAACCTAGAAATCAAGATTCTGGGTTGATGTTCATGACCTCACAGACCGATTCTGGGTTGATATTTTTAATTCATGAAGAAGACCTAGAATTGGTCGATACCAATTATTACATAGACCGATTGCAGCTTCAAAAACAAACAAAATTTTCCTTTACCCAGAATCGGTCGATATGAACCTTCACATCGATTATCTGCTGATGTTGAAAAATATTAAACACAATTTAAATTCATACTCGAGTTAAGGATGAGTATGATTTCATGCTCAGTTGCAGATTGGGTTTGAAATCATATTCTGAGAAGTCATACTCATTTTCAGTCCGAGTATAAAATCATACGCATTTTCAAATTGGGTATAAAATCATCCACACTTTCAATTCAAGTATAAAATTGTTTTCATTTCAAAGTTCAAGTGTATATCACTCGGCTTTAGAATGAGTATGATTTTAAACTCTTTCTATGATCGAGTATTAACTGGAAAAAAAATGGGTTACTTAGAATCGGTTCTTATTACTTACCACATAAATCGATTATTGGAAACGGAAGTCACGCTACACATATACCGATTCCCGAGACTGCACTGAAAGAATCAGTTCATACAAGTGCTCATAAAAAATCGATTCGAAGTTAAAAATTATACACTCCTTCAAAGGCTATATAATCGGTTTATGTGAACATTCACATAATCCGATTCTAATAGAAAAAATATACATAAAACTGGGTATCTCTTTCATACCAGAATCGGTTTATGCGGGCATTAACTTTAACCGATTCTGGTTAAATTTTCTTCAACCAGAAAACACATTCAGGACAATCATTGACGTGTTCATGTATGTCGACCGATTATCATAAAAATCGGTCGATATGGACATGAACGTTGACCGATTATGGTTCAACACAAAAACCCAAGATTGATTGTAATTTTCAATTTTGAATGGATAAACCAATCACAAGTATAATTAAGAGTAATGGGTTACAATCGACATTGTTTATTTTGATTTTTTTTTTAAAAAGGGATGATGAAATTTATTTTAAATCGATCGATGTAGTTAGGATTGATTGACGAAATTAGGTTTTAATTTTAGTTTGTGAGGGAAATGATTTGAATAGGTTTTAGTTTTGAAAGGATTTGAATAGGTTTCAAATTTAGAAGGATAAGGCTTATAATTGAATTTTAATAGTGAGGGTAACTTAGTACTTTTACCTAGTTTAGACACCATTTATCCCCTTAGTCTAGGTGGGCGAAGAAATCTATAGGCCTCAAATAAACCCCAATAGTCCTCAAACTCGAGAGGTTTTATTCGGTTCATAGACTACATATGTCAACTCGAAATAAACCCCATAGGAAGTTTGATGCATATCAGGGGAACATTAGTAAGTCAATGAACGCAAAAATAGAGTCAATGGAAGAGAGGATACTCGACAAACTGAAAGCTAGTGATGGTTACATACGCCTCATGTTTCTCATTTTCCAGATAGATCTGCCGAAGGCAGCAATGGTGGAGGTAATTGTCAAATCTTTAATCAATTCTCTAATTCTTATAAACCTAAGGTTGAGTTTCCCAAGTTTGATGGTAACCACCTTAGATCTTGGATTATAAAGTGCAGAAAAAATATTCAGTTACATGTAATGGATGACAAACAAAAGGTGATGTTAGCATCTCTATATATGGAAGGGAAAGCAGATGTGTGGTTTCGGGATTTTCAAGAGGGTAGAGACATAATTGTTTGGGAAGACTTTACTGTTGATGTCAACTTTAGATTCCAAGAGTTATGACATGATGATATAATAGGAGACTTTAACAAGTTGAGTCAGGAAGGAACTGTAATTGAGTATCAAGAGTTGTTTGAAGAATTAAAAGCTCTCATGTTGGCTAAAAAAATATCTTACAAAAAAGTATTTTACATCTAGTTTTGTGAGTAGGCTGAAGGAAGAATTAAGACTCGCAATACAAATATTCTCTCCAAATAGTCTAAAAAATGCTATGTACTTATCTAGGAATAAGATGCAGGAAGCCGTATTGGAAAAGATTCTGAAGATTGCTAAGTTTATTCCCAAGCTACCACATATTTCCATTCCCACTAGCAGCGCTAGTAGGATCTTTGTGACATCTCCAAAGGAAAGTTCTCCATCACCAAGAAGCAACACCAGTCCAAGGTTTCTACCAATTAGAAGATTAATTTATGCTAAAATGAGGTCTCGACATGATAGGGGCTTATGCTACAATTGCAATGATGTATATAAATTTGAACATCGGTGCACCAGAAAATAATTATTTATGTTGGTAGGAGATGATGAGGAACATTGTACTTCTGAAGAGAAATCACCTGTTAGCTCTCAAGTAATTCAGGAATTGGAAGAGGAGGTGGAAATATCTTTTAGTGCACCGTCAGGTAATATGTCTCACAATACTATCAAAATTCATGGCATGACTAGAAATAGAAGACCTATGACCATATTAGTGGATAGTAGGAGTACTCGTACATTTTTAGATCCTGAGATAGCTAAACACAGTGGTGCTTATATGGAACCCACACCATCCTTCCATGTGGATGTAGCTGATGGTAATAAATTGTTGAGTGGAGCAAAGTGTCCACAGTTCTCATGGAGCATGCAGGGCCACAAATTTGAACTTGTAGGCTATTGACATTAAGAGGATGTGATATGGTCTTGGGAGTGGATTGGATAAACAAAATGAGTCCCGTTTAAGTTTGATTTCAAGAAATTAACTATATCCTTCTCAAGAGGACAAGAAGTTATTAATCTCAGGGGAAATGTAGATGCACCAATGGTATCCATGGTGTCAGATGAAGAATGCAAAAGATACTTCAATAGGATCAAACATGGGTTAGTGGGTCATATTTTTTCTATTACAGCTCAAGAGACTAAAACCCACACACCATAACCAATACAAACCCTACTGAAACTATACAACTCAATCTTTCAAGATCCCACTGCCTTACCACCTAAAGAAACTCATGACCATTACATACCCCTCAAACCACTTTCTACACCACCTAATCAAAGTCCCTACAGAATCCCATATGTGTAGAAAGAGGTGGTTGAACAACTAGTTCAAGAAATGTTGAATGCAGGAGTGATCATGCGTAGTCACAGTCCATTCTCATCTCTCATTCTATTAGTTAACAACTAGTCACAGAAATGTTGGAAGCTGGAGGTTTTGTGTTAATTATAGGAAGTTAAATGAACTCACTATTAAGAAAAAATATCCAATCCATGTCATAGATGAGCTACTTGATGAGTTGAAAGGATCAAAGGTATTCTCCAAAATAGGTTTGAGAGATGGATACCTTCAAATCAGAGTGCACCCTCTAGACACTCATAAAACAACATTCAAGACCCATCAAGGCCATTATGAATTCTTGGTCATGCCATTTGGACTAACCAATGCACCAACTAGTTTTAAAGCACTAATGAATGATTTCTTTAAGCCATATTTGAGGAAGTTTATCCTTGTTTTATTTGATGATATTTTTATTTACAGCCCTGACATGGAAAATCACATTCAACATTTGAAACTCACACTAGAGTTACTCAAAAAGCATAGTTTATTTGCTAAATGAGTAAATGTTCATTTGGTAAATTCTCAATTGAGTATCCGGGTTACACTATAACTGGAGATGAAGTTGCTATTGACCCAGCTAAGGTTGAATGTATGAAGAAATGGCCAGTTCCAAAGACATTGAAGGACTTAAGAGGATTTCTAGGCTTAACTGGCTACTATACGAAATTTGTTTAACACTATGGGCTCATTGCTAAACCACTGATAGAGATGTTAAAGAAGAATAACTTCAAGTGGAGTACAAAAGCTCAAAAGACATTTGAATTACTCAAGGAAGCCATGATTAACACTCCAGTACTGATCCTGCCAGATTTTGGGAAGCCATTTGAGTTTGGTACAGATGCTTGTGACTCATGGGCGGGGGCTATCCTGATGCAAGACAAGATACACATTTTTTCCCCCAGTAAGGGTATGGGAGCTAGATTCCTAGCTAAGTCAGCTTATGAGAAGGAGATGATGGATGTAGTCATGTCTTTCACTAAAAGGAGGTCTGAGTTAATGGGTAACAATTTTACTATCTACACTGACCACCAGAATATTTGAAAAAGCGAGGGTCTAACAACCACACCCAATATTTCGTTTGGCAATCTGAATAGACAAACTCCAATATACTTTCAAGAGAATCAACTAGACAGTCAGACTCAATCTAGAGAAAAGTATATCAAAGATTTTTATATCTCTATCTCTTAATTCAATCCGCAATCATCAAATAGAAATTTGCGAGCCCGATTGAATATAAGAGGAAGAACTTGAACGGTACCAAAGACCAATGTTTAAGGATCAATCAATTTCAATCAACAACCAAAGATTGGATTTACCAATTGATCGATTCAACGCACAACCTGTGATATTTCAATTATATAACAAAATATAATGTGGAAAAGAAATAACACAGACACCCGAATTTTGTTAACGATGAAAACCGTAAATGTCGAAAAACCCAGGGACCTAGTCCAGCTTTGAACACCACACTATATTAAGCCAATACAGGCACTAGCCTACTACCAATTAACTTCGGAATGGAATGTAGTTGATCCCTAATCAATCTCACATTGATCAAGGTACAGTTGCGCTCCTTACGTCTCTGAACCCCAGCAGGATTCTACGCACTTGATTCCCTTAGCTGATCTCACCCACAACCAAGAGTTGTTACGACCCAAAGTCGAAGACTTGATAAACAAATATGTCTCACACAGAAAATACTACTGGAATAGATAAATCTGTCTCCCACAGAAATACCTACGAGTTTTGTTCCGTCTTTTGATAAATCAAGGTGCACATGAACCAATTGATAAACTTGACTTATATTCCCGAAGAACAGCCTAGTATTATCAATCACCTCACAATAATCTTAATCGTATGGTAGCGAAACAAGATATTGTAGAATCACAGTCGATGAGACGAAGATGTTTGCGACTACTTTTAATCTTGCCTATCGGAGAATCAATCTCGAGCAAATATTAGAAAAGATAGTACTCAATATGATAGAACGGGGCAAGATAAAAACATGCAACTACAGAGAAAATAGTTGGGTTTGGCTTCACAATCCCAATGAAGTCTTTAAGTCGTTAACCTACAGGGTTTCGTGAAAAACCTAAGGTTAAAGAAGAATCGACACTAGTCGCAACTAGTATCACACAAGAGGTGTGGGGATTAGGTTTCCCAGTTGCTAGAGTTCTCTTTTATATAGTTTTCAAATCAGGGTTTGCAATCTTAGTTACTTTGGTAACAAAGCATTAAATATTCCCTGTTAGATGAAAACCTGATTAAACCCAAGCTAATATCTTTCAACCGTTAGATCGAACTTAGCTTGTTATACACAAATGAAATGTACCTTCATTTAGGTTTATGTAACCGTACCTAAACGTGTACATCATGTTGGCTCAATAGTAGTTAACCGAGGTTAGCTATATGAACACTCTCATATCAACCCTATTCATCTTAACCATAACTAGTTCAAATGACTCAAATGAAACTAGTTAAAGAGTTGTTCAATTACTATATTCTCATAGAAGTATACAAGAACACAATTGAAGCAAAATCGGTTTGATTCACTTGAATCAATTCATGAACATTATAGCCACGATTTGCAAAGAATGCATTCCTTATTATATATAAATGTATTTGTTCATGTCACAACCGATTTTAGAACTTTAACAATTCAAATATGCAAACGGGTACGCATACTTGAAATAGCTAGACCAAGTTTGGTTTTCGCCAGTATGCGAACGGGTACGCATACCTCCAAACCCAGTAGAAATTTCCGGTCACAAACCTATACCAGTATGCGTATGGGTACGTGAACCTAGGTTCCCGGACTTCTCAAACCAACAGGTACTCATACGGGTATGCATACTATGGTCCCGGACATGGATCACACATATGCAAGAGTGCACAACATGTTTATAATCCAATGTTGGTTAAGTGTTCTAAACTCTTATTTCAATCATTGAAACTTTCTTAGAGGATGACAATAGCCGTTTTCACACACTATTAACATCAAAGCAATTTTCAAGTTATTGAAATAATCATAACGAAATATTCCAAGTCTACACCAAATGATTGTATCACACAAACCATGTAAGATGTTACTCGGCGTTTTTCACATCTTTTGACTTTCGTCAAGAATATAAGATTAACTTGGTTGAAGCGAAAGCTTACCAACACATATTTCAAGAAATATGTAAGCGAGTTAAACTCAGCTCGAAATCTTAAATGTGCATAATCTAAAAACTATAGTAATACGACTTATGTCTCAATATAGGAGATAGAGTAGAAATAGACTTTCCAAGTGATAGATGAGTTTTGGTCTTCACATACCTTTTGTTGATGAAGTTCCACAAGCTCTCCTTAGTAGTTCATCGTCTTCAATTAATGACCGCCGTGAAGTCTAATGCTCAACTACACAATCTATCATAGTCTGAGACATTACTTTAAGTAGACTAGAAATCAAGACTTATGGTTTTGATCACTAACATTGACAAACAAGCTTGAGATAGCAACGCTTGCGAGTTCGACCGAGCAGTGCTCTAACAATCTCCCCCTTTGTCAATTTTAGTGACAAAACTATCAATACATATGGATTACAAAATAAATAAACTTTGTAGCTTCTCATCAAAATGCTTGATCTCCTTGGTTTTTCAACATTTACTCGAAATCTTCGTCACTTCCAAGTATTCCAATGATTCCAAATGTGTTCAATTCCGCATCATTGTTGTTGAAGATCCGTAGCAATAACAATGAGAAAACAATTGCTCTCAATCATTGTTATATAATGTCATAGTATCATTATACAACATAAAAGTTCAATTATATCACAACTTTGATAATACTACTATGGTGATATGTATCACTCACCCTTAGTCAATACTTCATCTCACATGAAAACCACTCCCTCTTACATAATGATCCGTAAACCATATGTATTTGTAGTGTGAACTACACATTAATTCTCTCCCTTTTTGTCAATATAAATTGGCGAAGGTACGAAAACTAGTGGGATCCTCATGAAATTTTCATAGAGATACTTCATAACCAAAAGAGAACAACATACCAACTTGTTTACATGCCATCAAATAGCCGAAACTAAATACATTCATCAAGGAGTTTATAAAGATACAAGATAACTCCTACAATATTCCATAGCCGCACTCCCCACAAAGATTTGGCAATTAAGCACAAGTTCAATTAAGAACTCTCCCCCATAAAATGTCATTCCCGAAAGAACAACAAGAGCGACCTTACTTTTACAAGAAAAGAAGGATTTCTTTGGACATTAACAAATCACATGAAACATGAATTTGTATCCAAAAATCTCAATCGAATTAACCACAAGGAAAATGATCAATTCTATTGGCCATGCTCAACATAAGAGAACTTACGAAGCAACACAGTACATACACAAAGATGTGGATCAGGGAAAGACCAATACCGCGGAATAATCAAAGATTCATTCTATTTTTCATAACTATTTGCACAATGACATATAATAGACTTAATCTTTGAAAACAAAAGTTCATCCTTTCTTCCATCAATATTTGCATAATGACATAAAAGGGTTAACTTTTGTAGTCAAAAGTTCGTTCTATCTTTTATCAATACTTTCATATCAACATATAATAGAGTTAACTTTTGAAAAAATATGGGACAATCAAGGTTCACGGACGTAAACAACATATCCCATAACAATTTGCAATATATAAAACATAAAGATTAATACTGCAAAAATCATCTTCCAAATAAACTTTAGAATTTAAATAAATAAACCTAAAAACATTGCAAGATGAAAAACGTTGGCAATAGCTATGTGTACTCACAATAATGGCTATTCCAAACCCTAGTTATCCTTCTTAAAAGTACAAGAATAAATTCTCATAAGAAGTTTCCTAGATATTGAGACCTATGAAAAATTATTTATCGTCCCCGAACTCCTTGTTGTTAACAGCCATGGGAACATAAGGTTCATGAAGAAAGGAGTCAATTCCAACAAACCTTTTAAACTGATGCCAAACCAGGGCCTTCTGAATTTTAAGAGTTATCAACACAATAGCCTTATTTGCTGAATCTCTTTTCTTGTTTCCTTCAACTCTTCAGGAACATCAGAAAACTTCTGAGAATTTGAAGGAACAACTCTTGTCTTCCTCACATTCCTTCTTTTTCTTTTCACAGTTGGAGGTAACATAGATTTATCTTTTTCCTTCATGATTGATGGATTAACAATCATAGTACCATCTTTTCCATCAGAGGACATAATGCTTGGAGTATCCATACGTATGGAGTTGTGAGAGGAAATCACAAGATAATCTCAACAAGCAGTCTTATGATAAAAAGAGTTTCAAAAGGAGGAAAAAGGAATGTAGGGTTACGGAACCTTTTAAACACACAAGTTCACCCATGCACAACTCTCAACCCTAAAGAGGGTAGAATTGACGAGAATAACCCCTTTTATTGCCTAAACAGGGAAGTCCCTTCCAGTATCAATTTAGATATGAAAGCTGGAAGAATTCCAATCTTGCAAAGCACAGCAAAACTAAAAAAAAGAAAAAGACAAAGACAAAAATAATCTAAAACAATTCTCTTTTCTTAAAGCCTGAGGTGTGCACGATCTTGTCTCTTTTTATCAGGAACATGAGATAAGATGCACTAATCAACACAATCAAGTTGTGTTGGGGTAAACAATAATTTGTCCACCATAACCCTTTCGAAAGGAATTCATAGAACCATGTTTCACAGAATGTTTAGACCACGATTTTTTCTCTGGAGATCTAGACTTTTCTTTGGAAACTAACTTCTTCGAAGAAGAGATGAATTTACATACCTCTGATGATTTTTGAACAAGTTTGAGCTTGTTTGCTATCGATTCGCTCTTCGTTGAAGTTTGTTGACATATCTTATTTTGTGTTTGTACTTGAAACACTTTGAGAGTTCATGACCTTTAAGAGAACAATAAGAACATGTCAACATGGAAGATGATTCAGATGCCCGAGATGTGTAGGCAGCTAGACACATAGTGGAACCTAAAAAATCAGAAAAAGAGTTTCCAGTAGAAACAGATAAATCCATTTTTTCTTCTAGACCGGTTGAGATTTCTTCTGAAAGAATATCAAGATTGATGTATGTATTGCTACAATTATCAAAATCAATATTTCCACAAAGAAGTACAATACTTGACTTTTCGTCTTCATTAGAATCATAGTTGTCAGACATTTAATCAAGTGTTGCATCTAGACCTTTGTTACCAAATGTATTTTTTATGATTTGGACACTCATTTGAAAAATGACCAAAACCTTTACACTTAAAGCACTGTGGCATGTCCTCGTCATCAGTTTCATCAATATCCCTGTTTTTAGGAGGAACACGATTATGTGGTTTAACTGATGTCTTAGGTTTATCTTTGGAAAACCGTTTACTTCTCTTCAAAAAAAGATCCCTAAACTGTCTTGTGATCAAAGATACTGACTTGTCAAGATCTTCATCTGATGAATCAGCCTCAGAAAGATCATCTTCAGAGATGCAAACACTTTTACTTTTGTCAAGTAATTTAGTGTTCTTTTGTGCTTTGAAATAAACATCCTTTCCGGATTTGGATGTATGCTCATGATCAAAGATCTTTAGCTTTCCAACCAGAGTATTTCTGGAAAGAGTTGCAAGGTTATTTCCCTCAACGATGGCATGCTTCTTAGATTCGTATCTAGGTGGCAGCGATCTGAGAATTTTCATCACAATGTCCTTTTCAGGAATAGTCTTTCCCAATGCAAAAGATGCATTAACAATTTCAGACACTCTGCGATTAAATTCATCAAATGAATCTTCATATGCCATACGAAGGTTTTCCCAATCAGAATTTAGATTTTGAAGCCTAGCTTCCTTTTCACAAGTATTCCCTTCAAATACGGTTTCTAAGATATCCCAAGCATCTTTAGACCGAGTGCACGTAGTCACATGGTGCTGAAGATCTGGGGTAATGGCATGGATGATAGCATTTAACCCGTCAGAATTTTTCTTAGCAGCGAGAATCTCGGCAGGTTCATATGCAACAATTTCCTTCGGAACAGTTACATCGCCTTTTGCAACAACCGTAGGATTATATCCATTAACAACATAAACCCATGATTGAAAATCACGCGCTTGAAGAAAGGCACGCATAGAAATTTTCCACCATAAGTAATTTGAGCCATCGAAGACTGGTGGTACGTTTATAGAGATAATACTTCTGTCCATATTCAGATCGCTACAAACACAGACTTATAAGGTATTAAATGTGTTTTCTTTCTCTGATACCAATTGAAAAAGCGGGGGGTCTAACAACCAAGCCAAATATTTTGTTTGGCAATCTGAATAGATAAACTCCAATATACTTTCAAGAGAATCAACTAGACAGTCAGACTCAATCAAGAGAAAAGTATATCAAAGAGTTTTATATCTCTATCTCTTAATTCAACCCGCAATCAGCAAATAGAAATTTTCAAGCCCGATTGAATATAAGAGGAATAACTTGAACGGTACCAAAGTGATGTAATTTTAAATAGTGGTAAGAATGGGTTCGTTCAGACTTGTGAAGATTCGAGTTTTTTAAAATTAATAAAAATTATATACAAAAATATTACAATTGGTGCAAGAGGTACTGGGACTAAGGATTTAACTTTTAGAGTGAAAATAACCAAGACACTAGATTCCACTATTACACATGAATAAATGATGATAAGAATTCCAAAACTCTAATTATTTTTAAAATATCTTTTTCTTAATTCACAAATTATCAAGCATATTCTCAAACATTAATTGTATCCCTTAAGCATAGATTATCTAACCAAAGCATAACCTATCTAATTGAATCACAACTAATTAGGAAAAATTGTGCAAGCAATTAAAATTCTACAAAGTAGTGATTGAGTGAATTATAAAATACAAATTAGAGAAAAGTAGAATAGTTACCAATTATCCATGCATAAATAGCTTCCTCCGTGCCTTGATTACGCGAGAATTAGCTCATCATTATCATGGAAACATGCTCAAAATTCATCTTTATTAATGCTCAAAAATGGTTCACAAATGATGAAATAGGAGAAAAATTGATGAAAACCGGGTTTGTAACACTTTTGTTCGTTACAAACCGAGCTGTTACAGAGAACGATAAAAATGAAGTGTTGTTGACACTGTCGCAATACGACCCACAAACAGTTGTCGTTGTCACTGTTGAAAAACGACGTTCTTCATGCGTCCAATGTTCTTCGCGTTCATCATCATCAGCAGCAGCAGAAACTGAATTCTGCAACTTGTGATTTCTTCTTCTCTGGCTCTCCTAAGCTCCCCAAACTCTCCACACCCCCTCTAAGTCTCCCAGGGACTCTATTTATACCAAAAACAGGCGTTGAATCTCCTCCATTAATTCCGAAATATTCACAATATCTTTTATTCATGATACGGGAATAATCAAGATTTTCATTCTCTGTTTAGCTCCTCCACGCGTTTTTAGAAGTCCAATCTCCTTATTTGTATCCATTACGGTCGAACACACTCCAAACTCGTGCATTACAGGCATCGAACTCACTGTAATTCATGTTATCCCGTGAAAATGTGTGTAACTCTGTTTTGCTCCATGCGATGATTACAGCCAATTCTAATCCAAACAGACACCCATACCATCTTTATATGGTCATATCACGTCTACCCATTAAGTTTCAGGGATTGAATCTCACTAAATCACGTCCAAATATCCGATTGAAATTCTGCTGTTAAAGAAATTATTTTCCCGCCAAAATTCATTTTTTGAATTTGAGAAGAACATGTCCTCCCCCTAATCCTGCACGGGTGTCCCTTTAGCACTTGTCTTATGGGTTGCAAATAGTAATTTTTGGGCGTAGATAGTAATTTTTCCGGGGTTCCTCCGACACATTTCTGGGGTGCTTCCGGTGCATTTCTGGGGTGCCTTTAGTACTCTATCCTGGGGTGTAAAACACCACTTTACGAGCCAATTCCATCGCAAGAGCTTATTTCTCTAAAAATACCTACAAAGACATAAAACACCATAATAAGTACAAAAATGGGTACTAAAAATATATACAATAGAGAAGAAAATAGACACATAAATGCGTCTATCACAAAGACCAATGTTCAAGGATCAATCAATTTCAATCAACAACCAAAGGTTGGATTTACCAATTGATCGATTCAACGTACAACCTGTGATATTTCAATTATATAACAAAATATAATACGGAAAAGAAATAACACAGACACCAGAATTTTGTTAACGAGGAAAACCGCAAATGCAGAAAAACCCCGGGACCTAGTCCAGCTTTGAACACCACACTGTATTAATCCGCTAAGACAATAGCCTACTACCAATTAACTTCGGAATGGAATGTAGTTGATCCCTAATCAATCTCACACTGATCAAGGTCCAGTTGCGCTCCTTACGTCTCTGAACCCCAGCAGGATTCTACGCACTTGATTCCCTTAGCTGATCTCACCCAAAACCAAGAGTTGCTACGACCCAAAGTCGAAGACTTGATAAACAAATCTGTCTCACACAGAAAAGTCTGTTGGAATAGATAATTCTATCTCCCATAGAAATACCTACGAGTTTTGTTCCGTCTTTTGATAAATCAAGATGCACATGAACCAATTGATAAACCGTACTTATATTCCCGAAGAAAATCCTAGTATTATCAATCACCTCACAATAATCTTAATTGTATAGTAGCGAAACAAGATATTGTGGAATCACAGACGATGAGACGAAGATGTTTGTGACTACTTTTAATCTTGCCTATCGGAGAATCAATTTCGAGCAAATCTTAGAGAAGATAGTACTCAATACGATAAAACAGGGCAAGATCAGAACACGCAACTACAGAGAAAATAGTTGGGTCTGGCTTCACAATCCCAATAAAGTCTTTAAGTCGTTAACCTATAGGGTTTCGTGAAAAACCTAAGGTTAAAGGAGAATCGACTCTAGTCGCAACTAGTATCACACAGGAGGTGTGGGGATTAGGTTTCCCAGTTGCTAGAGTTCTCCTTTATATAGTTTTAAAATCAGGGTTTGCAATCTTAGTTACTTTGGTAACAAAGCATTAAATATTCACCGTTAGATGAAAACCTGATTAAACCCAAGATAATATCTTTCAAACGTTAGATCGAACTTATCTTGTTATACACAAATGAAATGTACCCTCATTTAGGTTTATGTAACCGTACCTAAACGTGTACACCATGTTGGCTCAACAGTAGTTAACCGAGGTTAGCTATATGAACACTCTCATATCAACCTTATTCATCTGACCATAACTACATCAAATGACACAAATGAAACTAGTTAAAGAGTTGTTCAATTGCTATATTCTCATAGAAGTATACAAGAACACAATTGAAGCAAAATCGGTTTGATTCACTTGAATCAATTCATGAACATTATAGCCACGGTTTGCAAAGAATGCATTCCTTATTATATAAATGTATTTGTTCATGTCACAACCGATTTTAGAACTTTAACCTTTAAAGTATGCAAACGGGTACGCATACTGATCGAATTTTAGATAGTGGTAAGAAATGAGGTTGTCGTTCACTCGGATTTGTAGAGATTAAATTTTTTAAAAATACTAAATAAATATATACAAAGACTATTAACAATGGGCGAGAGGTACTGGGACTAAGGATTTAGCCAATCTTCATAACATAAGGTTCACTTATTTATTCTCAACAATTTTAGCTCAAGAAATATAAACATGGACTCTATTTTTTAGCCAAGGTAGATTCTCAAAACATTGATTGTAAATGTTAAGCATGGGACATCAAATCACCTAAGCTAAGCATGACCCATCTAATCAAATGACAACAAATTTAATCAAATTATATTTCAATTAATTTTAGTGCAAAAGTCATAAAAAAGAATAAAATAAATTTACTCATGTATGAAGTTCGACCTCCTCCGTCGTCCCAGTGTTGGGGTTTAGCTCTTCATGGTGAAAACACGCTCAAAATTCATCTTTATTAATGCTCAAAAGTGTTTTATAATTGATGAAAAGGAGAAAAAATGGTGAAAATCGGGTTTTGTAACAATTATATTTGTTACAAACCTTTTTTACAGAGAACGATAATTGTAAAGTGTTGTTGTTACTGTAGCATATAAGATTGTCCTGGAAAGGTCGCACACTGTAGCAGTTACGACTGTTTTTTGGCGTCTTATGTTCTTCGTGTTCTTCAGTTCCGCAGCAGCAGAAACAGCAGCAGCAGAGCCTGTAAACCTCTGATTCTCGCCTCCTCAAGCCTTCTCAGCCCCCCAAACTCCCGACACCTCTTCTCTGTGATCCTAGAAGCCTATTATACATCATTGCGATATTGAATCTCCTCCATTAACTACAAATAATCTTCTTTTACTCGGGTATATTTTTTTTCATTTTTATCATTGATTTTGTTTTTCACGCATCTGCAGCTGTATTTCTTTCCTTCTATACCTTCTTCACGCTCCAGGATATCTATTAAGTCTTCCAAACACGTGCAGTACACGTTTAAATTTCTCACAACTCGTGCAAGCTCATGTTTTTCCTCCAACTCCCTGTTTGGATTAAAACAAGTTATCAAGCCAAATTTGATCGATAAAATCACCCATACTAGCTTTCTATAGTCATATCACGTCTACCCACTAAGTTTCAGGGATTGAATCTCGCTAAATCACGTCCAAACATCCGATTGAAATTCTGCCAGTGAAAGGGAATATTTTCCCGCCAAAAATATTTTTTTGAATTTGAGAAGAACATGTCCTCCCCCTAATCCTACACGGGTGTCCCTTTAGCACTTGTCTTATGGGGTGCAAATAGTAATTTTTGGGCGTAGATAGTAATTTTTCCGGGGTTCCTCCGACACATTTTTGGGGTGCTTCCGGTGCATTTCTAGGGTGCCTTTAGTACTATATCCTGGGGTGTAAAACACCACTTTTCGAGCAAATTTCGCCGCAAGAGCTTCTTTCCCTAAAAATACCTACAAAGACATAAAATAACAAAATAAATACAAAATCGAACATTAACAATATATACAATTGAGACATATTAGACACAATAATGCGTCTATCAAATACCCCCAAACTTATTATTTGCTAGTCCCGAGAAAATTTAATCTACAAAATAAAATCCTAACTCACTGTCGCAGCATCGTCGATTGCACTTAGCATGTGCAACAAGCCTTTAAACCCCTAGGTGGCCCTAGTGGCCGAGTTATAGTCTCGGGAGGGTTTACCAGAGGTGTACCCACAAAACCTTTACTCTAGACCCTAGCTATCTACGCAGAACCTTGGAATGCACTAAAGAACCTCCTTGGTTGGCATACTTATTGTTTACGGGAGGAAGTACCCTGATGCGAAATTCCAATTGCTGTATACGAGTTTGCACTCAAGCATACTAAAATTCATATATAAGTGACAGAGCTCTACTCAGATAGTTTCACTATGGACATCAATATCCGGAGTCAACAAATCACATGGATAGATTAAGAGATGGATATAGAAAAACATAGATGGTTTTGATGTTGACTAGGTAAACGGTGTTTCTCATATCTGTGTGAAGGCCACTGCCAAAATGAACCTATCCTATTGGACTGAAATACTGGTCTGACTAATATCAACACAACTGGCATATACAAGGGAACCAGTGGTCGATAATCCTAATTCTAAATCAACTCGTCTGGCATATACAAGGGAACCAGCGGTCGATTTATTGAACACACATTTATTAGTTTTTAAGAACTAACAACATGATTAGATCTTGGGGATCCAAGCGCATGCTTCTTGTCAGCAGATTACATGGTAATTCCCGTGGATCCTGCATTCCACGCTTGTTTAGGCGACGGAGACAGGGAGAACAAACACATATTTCTATCCAAGTGTTAATATTTATTCCGATTGGTCTATTAGTCTGGTCTTTTTTTTTTAGTATCTCAATCACTCTATTACACCCTAGCAGTGGTAACAACTTGAATCGTGAGCCCCACCTAATCACTTAGAGAAACATATTTTAAAAAGAAAAGAAGATAAAAACTGAAGTAAAAAGGACTCAACGAGATATGGCGAAACTATCATGTTATTTCTAACACCTGAGCTCTGTGCTTTTACGAATAGACTCTTATAGATGTTTCCATCTACTCAGATTGGTTCCTCAACTCCTAAAACCAAAATGCTTCCATCCACTTAGATTGGTTAGTGCCATCCTTAATAGGCATAAATTTCTAGGCTCTGGAGTTTATTTATTGCAACTAAAAAGCTTTTCCCATAGCCCCAAACTTAAATCTAACATTGTCCTCAATGTTTTAAAGATGAAATTAAAAGCATGAACAAGGAGAAACTGTTACCATTTGAAGCAAAAGAGTTAAGGAAAGATATTACCGTGTTGCATGAGAATGGGTTACCTCCCAAGAAGTTCTAAGTTTAAAGTCTTCAGCCAGACATTGGAAAGGATTAGTCACCTCGAATCGTATAACAGTAGTCGGAATAACTGTGGGTCTTCAAAACCAAATTGAGATGACCAAAGGAAACTGCAATAAACCAACGAAATGAACAAGACTAGCATTCCCTTATCTAGTTTCCTGATTAAGATATTTATATCGAATTGTGGTTCAGGTTCAGGTTCTATGAAAGGGTCTAAATAAAATATTTTCATTGGATGCATTTCTTCATAGGTGGGATCCGAATTATTAGGTCCTAAAGTCCGGAAAAACTAAAATAAGAACTTAGAAGCACACAATAATAACCTAAATAACTTAGGATCCTCTAAGTCAATCAGATTTGACTTACATAATTGACCACAATGAGAGTAATGGTCATTCTTAAGTAAATGTGTCGATTCTATTATCCTACAGTACTTAGGCTTAGTCTCAGAACTTAATATTCGACACATTTGAAATATAAACGTTCCCACATTTTGAAGAAAACTATTTGGTGGGAAAAAAAGTCAATCTGGGTATCATAGCCTGGGAAAACCACATCAACCAGGGGATGGGTTTCTAACGACCGAACTTCTTCCTGGACATCATTAGGTTTGGGAAAACGGGTATGAAGGTAATCTTGTAAAATGGTTGAGGCACATATATCAAGTCCTAAGTGAGGGGACTTTCTTAGAGTTAAAGGTAAGGAACTAAGAAAGTGATAATCACCCCCAAACTTAGAGTTTTCAGTGTCTCTAGATAGACTAGTCACAATCTTTCTAATTTCTATATCATCAGATTCTTGGAAATGGTCAATTGATTCTTCTAAGTTATTATCAGGTAGTGCATCTTTACTCATTTCTACGGGTCTATCTTCTTCGTCTAAGACTATTGTTTCTAAGTCGCTAGACTCTAAAACATCATTTTCAGAATAAACCCATTCCTCTAAACCACTATCGGCTTCGTAATCAAAAGGAAAAACTACATCGTCTAAAACGGTGGTATCCCTAATCAAATCCTCGTCCTTTTGAATAGGTGAATAATCATAAAAATTAATTGGATTTGAACTAGAAATAATATAATCATTACAAATCTCAATTGGATTAATAGTTTCCTGATCACTATGCCTACATATTTTAGATTCTTCATTATTACTATCCTCATCATCATAATAGTACGAAGATGATTGAACCTTATCTAAATAATTAGTGTCTTTTATTCTAACCTCGTCCTCCAAATTAGGCAAATATTCACCATTGATATCAAGAGTAAAATCGGAAACACTATTTTGAATAATTAGATCTTTTAGAGAAGTTCTTTTCTGGGTCTCTAAGAAAAGCTTCTGGGCCGACTCACATGATTTCCTAACATAATCTAGGAAAGAAGGTAAAGAAAGTTCACTTGTTGCATTCTCGTCCATAACTAAGTTATTCATTTCTGCAAACTTACGTGCTGTCTCAGCTAACTTACATGTCGACTATAGTAAAGAGGAATTATTAGAATTATTCTCGTAAGACCAATTCGTGTGTGGATAGTACTTGGGCTCACCATGGGATGAACCATAACCTTTAAAAGATTGGCGTTCCCAATTACTATTCCCACCATGGTTATAAAAATGATGATGTCCATAATCAAATTCAGGTCGATACTCATTGTATTGGCTTCTATCATACCAGTTCGACATTCTTAATTGCAAGGGAATTCTACACAATCACAAGCAAGGCTGACTCGACCAAATCAAACCTATAAAATCTAGCAAACAACAAGCATGATGGCTCCACTTAGATTGTTTCTAGACCAGCTTCTACTCTTTCGAAAGGGAATTCGTTACAATCTAAGCAAACCTCTCTGGATCAATCCGAATAAAGTGAGTCGAAGAGAAGTAGGGGAAGCTCAGAGGAGCTTTGATACCCCCACCTCTTTGGCAACGCTTCCCCGGGTTACAAGGAGGCTCTAATCGAATTATAGTAATCTTCCTGAACTTCAAAGTATGCTTAAAAGAGCAACCAATATTTTTCGAACGACTTTCCTATTAAGCTCGTTACCCTATAGGTCTCGTTCTAGTCAATATTTTAAGCTTGGGTTCGTGTTTTGTATTGTTTTCCTAAGGCGGGCAAGAAGAGAACGGTGATGAAATCTGAACCCTTATCTTGTATGTCCTGGCCTTGCCCTTTACTAGGAAATTAAAGTCCGTATTCAAAACCTCAACATATATGCACCTTAAGGAAGACAGTAAACCCGCTGACAGGGGATTCGCGGGTGTTTAGAAGCTTACCTCCCGTACCAGACGGGCGATGAAACGGTTGTAGTCGACTCGGGCCACGACTCCTATGTCATGTACGAACCCGAGGGGCCGAGACAATATCGTAATCGTCGTCCTTCCCTGCAAACAGTTTATATTTAAAGTTTTACCCTTCCGTAGGGTTTAAAAAATAATTAAAGTCCAATGTTTAATGTTCCAAAAATAAAAATAAATAAAAAGGTTCAAAAATAAAAATTTACAAAAATAAAGTCCTATTTACAATTTCTAAAAATGAAATCTAAATATAAAAATAAAATCTAATAAAAATAAAAATAAAAAATAAAAATAAAATAAAATAAAGTATCTTCATCTTTTCTCCGTTCTTTTCACTTTGTCTAGCTTTTAATCCCCCAGGTCTTTCGTCTCCAATTCCTCTTTGATTCAAAACCTGCAACAAAAAGACAAATACCCAAGAAACGTAATAAAGAACAAAAGAATAAAAATCTAAACACTCTAAATCTAAAAACAAATCCCCGGCAACGGCGCCAAAAATTGATCGAATTTTAGATAGTGGTAAGAAATGAGGTTGTCGTTCACTCGGATTTTTCGAGATTAAAGTTTTTAAAAATACTAAATAAATATATACAAAGACTATTAACAATGGGCGAGAGGTACTGGGACTAAGGATTTAGCCAATCTTCATAACATAAGGTTCACTTATTTATTCTCAACAATTTTAGCTCAAGAAATATAAACATGGACTCTATTTTTTTGCCAAGGTAGATTCTCAAAACATTGATTGTAAATGTTAAGCATGGGACATCAAATCACCTAAGCTAAGCATGATCCATCTAATCAAATGACAACCAATTTAATCAAATCATATTTCAATTAATTTTAGTGCAAAAGTCATAAAAAAGAATAAAATAAATTTACCCATGTATGAAGTTCGACCTCCTCCGTCGTCCCAGTGTTGGGGTTTAGCTCTTCATGGTGAAAACACGCTCAAAATTCATCTTTATTAATGCTCAAAAGTGTTTTATAATTGATGAAAAGAAGAAAAAATGGTGAAAATCGGGTTTTGTAACAATTATATTTGTTACAAACCTTTTTTATAGAGAACGATAATTGTAAAGTGTTGTTGTCACTGTAGCATATAAGACTGTCCTGGAAAGGTCGCACACTGTAGCAGTTACGACTGTTTTTGGGCGTCTTATGTTCTTCGTGTTCTTCAGTTCCGCAGCAGCAGAAACAGCAGCAGCAGAGCCTGTAAACCTCTGATTCTCGCCTCCTCAAGCCTTCTCAGCCCCCCAAACTCCCGACACCTCTTCTCTGTGATCCTAGAAGCCTATTATACATCATTGCGATATTGAATCTCCTCCATTAACTACAAATAATCTTCTTTTACTCGGGTATATTTTTTTTCATTTTTATCATTGATTTTGATTTTCACGCATCTGCAGCTGTATTTCTTTCCTTCTATACCTTCTTCACGCTCCAGGATATCTATTAAGTCTTCCAAACACGTGCAG
Organism: Papaver atlanticum; assembly: GCA_023531105.1. Taxonomy (NCBI): domain Eukaryota; kingdom Viridiplantae; phylum Streptophyta; class Magnoliopsida; order Ranunculales; family Papaveraceae; genus Papaver; species Papaver atlanticum. Next base: position 1,505,021 of record JAJJMB010014886.1, read on the forward strand.
TACACGTTTAAATTTCTCACAACTCGTGCAAGCTCATGTTTTTCCTCCAACTCCCTGTTTGGATTAAAACAAGTTATCCATCCAAATTTGATCGATAAAATCACCCATACTAGCTTTCTATAGTCATATCACGTCTACCCACTAAGTTTCAGGGATTGAATCTCGTTAAATCACGTCCAAACATCCGATTGAAATTCTGCCAGTGAAAGGGAATATTTTCCCGCCAAAAATATTTTTTTGAATTTGAGAAGAACATGTCCTCCCCCTAATCCTGCACGGGTGTCCCTTTAGCACTTGTCTTATGGGGTGCAAATAGTAATTTTTGGGCGTAGATAGTAATTTTTCCGGGGTTCCTCCGACACATTTTTGGGGTGCTCCCGGTGCATTTCTGGGGTGCCTTTAGTACTATATCCTGGGGTGTAAAACACCACTTTTCGAGCCAATTTCGCCGCAAGAGCTTCTTTCTCTAAAAATACCTACAAAGACATAAAATAACAAAATAAATACAAAATCGAATACTAACAATATATACAATTGAGACATATTAGACACAATAATAAGTCTATCACATACTTGAAATAGCCGGACCAAGTTTGATTTTCACCAGTATGCGAACGGGTACGCATACCTCAAAACCCAGCAGAATTTTCCGGTCACAAAACTACGCCAATATGCGTATTGGTACACGCACTTAGGTTCCCGGACTTCTCAAACCAATAGGTACACATACGGGTATGCATACTATGGTTCCCGGATATGGATCACACATATGCAAGAGTGCACAACATGTTTATAATCCAATGTTGGTTAAGTGTTCTAAACTCTTATTTCAATCATTGAAACTTTGTTAGAGGATGACAATAGCCGTTTTCACACACTATTAACATCAAAGCAATTTTCAAGTTATTGAAATAATCATAACGAAACATTCCAAGTCTACACCAAATGATTGTATCACACAAACCATGTAAGATGTTACTCGGCGATTTTCACATGATCATCTTTTGACTTTCGTCAAGAATATAAGATGCACTTGGTTGAAGCGAAAGCTTACCAACACATATTTCGAGAAATATGTAAGCGAGTTAAATTCAACTCGAAATCTCAAATGTGCGTAATAAAAAAACTATAGTAATACGACTTATGTCTCAATATAGGAGATAGAGTAGAAATGGACTTTCCAAGTGATAGATGAGTTTTAGTCTCCACATACCTTTTGTTGATGAAGTTCCACAAGCTCTCCTTAATAGTTCTTCGTCTTCAATTAATGACCGTCGTGAAGTATATTGCTCAACTACACAATCTATCCTAGTCCGAGACATTAATTTAAGTAGACTAGAAATCAAGACTTATAGTTTTGATCACTAACATTGACAAACAAGCTTGAGATAGCAACGCTTGTGAGTTCGACCGAGCAGTGCTCTTAAAATATTCAACACTTCCGAGAACATATGATTCATTCACTATTACAACAGAAGTGGTTAGCTAAACTACTAGGCTACAACTATGAGTTGAAGTATAGAAAGGGAAGTTACAATGGAATGGCAGATGCTTTGTCAAGGGTGCAACTAGTAAAAGATGCTAAACTAGTAGAACATGCTACCTACAATGCTATTGCAATACTACAACCAACTTGGCTATAAAAAGTATAAGAGAGTTATGTGCAAGACCCTCTAGCACAAGAACTCACTCCAAATCTTATAGTTGAACTGTCAATTCTGGTGACTATACTTATGATCATGGCATAATCATATATAAATGGAGAATGTACATTGGGAGTTCTGGTGACTTAAGGCAAAATATTATTGAAAAAGAGGGGGTACAACAACCATACCCAATATTTCGTTTGGCAATCTGAATAGACAAACTCCAATATACTCTCAAGAGAATTAACTAGACAGTTAAACTCAATCTAGAGAAAGGTATATCAAAGAGTTTTATATCTCTATCTCTCAATTCAATCTGCAATCAGCAAATAGGAATTTGCGAGCCCGATTGGATATAAGAGAAATAACTTGAACGGTACCAAAGACCAATGTTCAAGGATCAATCAATTTCAATCAACAACCAAAGGTTGGATTTCCCAATTGATCGATTTAACGCATAACCTGTGATATTTCAATTATATAACAAAATATAATACGGAAAAAAAATAACACAGAAACCCGAATTTTGTTAACGAGGAAACCGCAGATGCAGAAAAACCTCGGGACCTAGTCCAGATTTGAACACCATATTGTATTAAGCCGCTACAGACACTAACCTACTACCAATGAACTTCGGACTAGACTGTAGTTAAACCATAATAAATCTCACACTGATTCAAGGTACAGTTGCGCTCCTCATGTATCTGATCCCAGCAGGATACTACGCACTTGATTCCTTACCTGATCTCACCCACAACCAAGAGTTGTTACGACCCAAAGTCGAAGACTAGATAAACAAATATGTCTCACACAGAAAAGTCTATTGGAATAGATAAATCTGTCGCCCACAGAAATACCTACAAGTTTTGTTCCATCTTTTGATAAATCAAGGTGCACATGAACCAATTGATAAACCATACTTATATTCCCGAAGAACAACCTAGTATTATCAATCACCTCATAATAATCTTAATCGTATGGTAGCGAAACAAGATATTGTGGAATCACAAACGATGATACGAAGATGTTTGTTACTACTTTTTATCTTGCCTATCGTAGAATAAATCTCGAGCCAATCTTAAAGAAGATAGTACTCAAATACGATAGAAACAGCAAGATCAGATCACGCAACTACAGAAAACATAGTTGGGCCTGGCTTCACAATCCCAATGAATTCTTTAAGTCGTTAACCTACAGGGTTTTGTGAAAAACCTAAGGTTAAAGGAGAATCGACTCTAGCTTATACAACTAGTATCATACAGGAGGTGTGGGGATTAGGTTTCCCAGTTGCTAGAGTTCTCCTTTATATAGTTTTCAAATCAGGGTTTGCAATCTAAGTTACCTTGGTAACAAAGCATTCAATATTCACCGTTTGATGAAAACCTGATTAGATACAAGCTAATATATTTTAACCGTAAGATCGAACTTAGCATGTTATACACAAATGAAATGTACCCTCATTTAGGTTTATGTAACCGTACCTAAATGTGTACGCCATGTTGGCTCAACCGTAGTTAACCGAGGTTAGCTATATGACCACTCTCATATCAACCATATTCATCTTAACCATAACTAGTTCAAATGACTCAAATGAAACTAGTTAAAGAGTTTTTCAATCGCTATATTCTCATAGAAGTATACAAGAACACAATCGAAGCAAAATTGGTTTGATTCACTTGAATCAATTCATGAACATTATAGCCACGGTTTGCAAAGAATGCATTCCTTAATATATAAATATATTAGTTCATGAACAAACCAATTCTAGAACTTAAACCACTCAAGTATGCAAACGGGTACACATACTTAAGTAGCCGGCCTGAGTTTGGGTTCGCCAGTATGCGAACGGGTATGCATACCTAAGTACACTTTCAAAACCCAGCTGAATTTCCCAGACCTATACCTTACGCAAGTATGCGTACCAGTATGTGTACTTGGTACATGGAATTTCACAACTACAAGTACGCATACGGGTATGCATACTTTAGTTCCGGTCATGGATCACATACATGCAAGAATGCACACTATGTTTATAATCCAATGATGGTTAAGTAGTCTAAACTCTATTTCAATCATTGAAACTTTCTTAGAGGATGACAATAGCCGTTTTCACACACTATTAGCATCAAAGCAATTTTCAAGATATTGAAATAATCATAACGAAATATTCCAAGTATACACCAAATGATTGTATCACACAAACCATGTAAGATGTTACTCAGCGATTTTCACATGATCATCTTTTGACTTTCGTCAATAATATAAGATGAACTTGGTTGAAGCGAAAGCTTACCAACAGATATTCCGAGAAATATGTAAGGAAGTTAATCTCATCTCGAAATCTCAAATGTGTATAATCGAATCGGGTGATTAACTCAGTAAATTTTTTCGTTTCCTGCATCTAAATTTCGATCTCTTTCTTCATCAGTTCAGGTGAATTCAACGTTCGATTACAATGATTGGTGGTGATTTTTCTTACATTCTTTGTCATAAAAAGGTTTTCTGTTGAGTTTTTCGAATATTTCGATAGATTTCGAGTTTTATCAAACTATGGAATCTGGATTGAAGATGAACAACAATAATTTTAGTTTCTTTTCTTCTGAACCAAATGAGAAGAGAGTTGAGAACGTAATTCCTTCAGTGGTTCCATCTCTATACATTCCTGATGATGATATGGATGGAAGTCTAAAACAATGGAAGTTTAGTTTAATTGGGAGACTGGACTCTGTCAAGATGAAATTTGTTGTTGCTGAAGAATCATTGAGAAAACAATGGAAAACATCAGGTAACTATCAATTGATCCCTCTTGGTAAAGGATTTTTCATTATTAAACTAGCTAATGAAGCAGATATGAAATATATTTGGAATGGGTTTTGGAAGGTGGAATCTCAAATACTTAAACTGAGACTTTGGGAACCAAATTTCAATCCTTCTGCTCAAAAATCAATTACTGCTTTTGTTTGGGTTAATTTTCCAGGCTTAGGAATTGAATATTGGAAAGAAAAAATAATTATGTCATTGGGTAATGCCATTGGAAGGGATATAAAGGTGGATGAAACAACTCTCAAAAGGGAAGTAGGATATTATGCTAGTGTTCTTTTTGAAGTTGATTTAGCTAATACTGTACCTTATCATGTTTTAGTAAAATCTAAATATGGTAGTTTTGAGCAAGAGATACAAATTCCTAAATTACCAAGTTTCTGCAGCCATTGCATAGTGGTGGAACATTTAGTAACTGAATGTAGAGTGATGAGAAAAGAGCCATTACAAAATGAAGCTGCTGATGTAATTCCTAATATAGTGCAAAAGAAGATTTGGAGGCTGAAAGAGAAAAAACAACAACCTATTGGGTTTGATATTTGTTACACTCCAAAATCTCAAATGTCAAAGGAAGTTGAGAATGGAAATTATAGTGAAGATGAGATAGTTGATGCTATTATTCATCCATTGGAAAAGGATGCTGAGAATGTTATTGATTATGGAAGTAAAAGTACAGAATGTTCCTCCTTTTCTGGTATGATTGATTCTACTGAGGAATTTCCTTCTTTATCTACAGAGAACCTGATTAAAGTATCTACCAGTATTCCTTCTTTGTTAACAGTAGGAACAATTGATCAAAGTCAAATGGTTTCTCCTTCTAATGCTTCATAACATACTCCATCTTTACAATTTGGTGTTCTAAAATCCTTTGCTTCTGCAAGCAAATTTCAAGTACTGGTGGATGTAGCTGAAGAACAAAGTTCAGATGAAATTATGAAGTCTTCCAAATTGGGAGCAAAAAGTATTTATACTGGAAAACCTGTTAAAGAAGTTAATAAAGTATTACAACCTAAAGGTATATCTCTTATCACTACAAGAAAGTTAGTCGGTAAAAATTTAGTTAAAAATAAAGGAGTGAGAGGTCCTGAATCTTCTCACAACACTTCTTCTCAATGAGAGTACTATTCTGGAATGTCAGAGGCCTAAAAAGAATTAGGGACAAAGACAAACTAAAATCTCTAGTTAATCAATTTAACCCTTCATTAATTTGGTTAGCAGAGCCTAAAATAAGGGTTAAAAGTAATTTTGTTAAAAATTTGAGATTACTTGGTATGAGTCAAATGTTAACTCATAAAACCAGTGATAATGAGAAAGGAAATATTTGGTTACTATGGCATTCTTCTCTATCAACTCCATCAATAATTTCAAGCACAAAACAAGCCATTACTGTCAGGGTTGGGAAAGTTCTTGTTACTGGTATTCATGCTGCATGCTCAACAGTGGACATAAGAGAGCTATGGGAAGAATTGATGAAGATAAGTGAAATGAATATTCCATGGTTAGTGCTTGGAGATTTTAATACAATTTTAAATTGTGATGAGAAAGTAGGTGGAAGAAGTCCTCTAAGAGTATCAATGACATATTTTAACAATTGCTTATATTATTGTGGACTTTTACAAGCTCCAAAATCAGGAATTCAGTTTTCTTGGTGCAATAACAGGGTGGGTAAGAAGAGAATTTTATGTGATCTTGATAAAGCCTTCTTTAATGTTAAATGGATGGAGTTGTATGCTGATTGGAGATATAAAGTTGGAGTCAGGGGAGTCTCAGATCATGGTGCACTGATGGGTGGCACAACTGATATTCCTAAACCTCATAACATACCATTTAGATATCAACCAATATGGACTTCTCACCCTGAATTTCTACAACTTATAAAACAATCTTGGGAAGAAGAGTATCCTGGAAATCCTGCTTTTAGTTTTATGAGTAAACTTAAGAGGTTCAAAATATGTGTTAAGAAGTGGAACTGGGAGGTGTTTGGGGACTTGAGAATTAAAGTCAAAGAAACTGAAGATGAAGTTTTAAAAGCTTCTTTACTCTCAGATGCTCAACCAAAAAATGTGAATCTTCTTAACAATTTAATTACTGCAAGGGGAAAGCATGAACTGGTTGCTCAACAATATAATGAATTACTGAGATCAAAATCAAGAATTAAATGGGTGAAAGAGGTAGGTGCAAATACTGGTTTCTTTCATACTTCTATGTAGGTTAGAAATGCACATAATAATATTGTAAAACTTGAAGATACTAATGGTAATATAGTGGCAGAACAGAATCATATTGCAGATTTGTTGGTGGCCCACTTTAAGAAGAAATTTGAATATCATGATGTGACTTTTGAGGAAAGTCTTTTTGACACTATTCCTAAAGTGATAACCGATGAAGATAATGCTCTCATGGATGCTCTTCCTTCAGCACAAGAGATTAAAGATGCAGTTTTCTTTATGGATCCAAACAGCTCACTTGGCCCTGATGGATTTCCAGGTAGTTCCTACAGATTCTCATGGGAAATCATATGCTAGGATCTAATTAATGCAATACAGTTTTATTGGAGATGCAGATTTATACCAAAAGGGATGAACTCCAACTTTTTGTTTTTGTTACCTAAAACACCTGGTTCTAGAAAAACAGATCAATTTAGACCAATTGGGTTGTCTAATTTTTGTTTTAACATTATTACAAGTATTATCACAATAAGATTACATTCAGTACTGCATAAGGTGATATCTTGCCAACAAGGAGCTTTCATAAAAGGAAGAAACATTCAAGAGAAAATTGTACTTGCTTCTGAACTTGGAAATAAGTTAAATACTAAAAGAAGAGGAGGTAATGTAGGTTTGAAGTTGGATATCACTCAATCTTTTGATTCAATGAGATGGGAATTCATTTTTGAAACACTCAAGCATTTTGGCTTTTCTCAAGTGGGAATTAACTGGTTGAGGATAATATTTGAGTCTGCAAGAATATCAGTGTTAGTAAATGGAGGACCATTTGGTTTCTTTGAAGTAAGAAGGGGTCTTAGACAAGGAGATCCACCATCTCCCATACTTTTTGTGATAGCTGAAGAAGTATTGAGAAGGAATTTAACCAAAATGATTTAAGAGGGTTTGATCCAAACAATGGTTAATAGAAATGGATGTAAGCCATCACATTTAATGTTTGCAGATGATATATTTATATTCTGTAATGGGCATAAAAGAACACTAGACAATTTAATGGGTTTTATAATGAAATATCAAGCTTCGTCAGGACAGACAGTCAACAGAGCAAAAAGAAAATGCTTTGTTGGAGGAGTTACTGAAGAAATAAGACATATAATTGCTGAAAGGCTACAAATGGAGCTTTCAGACTTCCCAGACAAATGTGTAGGTGTAATTCTGTGTCCTGGAAGAGTCAAAACAACTCAAGTTTGGGGGATAGTAGAAATGCTACAAAAGAAATTAGCTGGTTGGATTGGTAAACTTCTTGCTTTCTCTACCAGATTAACTTTAGTTAAATTTGTGCTTGGTAGTATACCCATATATAACATGTCAGTAAACAAATGGCCCAAATCTGTGATTAAGCAATGTGAAAGGATAATCAGAAATTTCTTATGGACTGGTGATCCATCTGTGAAGAAAATGATAACTGTTAAATAAGAGGAAGTAAATGCACCTTTTGCTGAAGGAGGTCTTGGTATTAGAAGGTTGGAAGTGGTTAATAAGGCTTTACTATTGAAATTGCTTTGGAAAATTGAAACTGAGGATGAAGAATGGACTAGGTTTATGAAGGAAAAATACAAGAACAAAAATGGTGACTGGATTACTGGTTACAAGAAATCTTCAATCTGGCCTGGACTGAAATGGGTGATGAGTGAACTTAATGAAGGAAGTAGATGGCTGGTGGGGAATGGAAGAAGTATCTCAGTGTGGCAGGATAAATGGGTGAAATAAAATGCTCTTATTGACCAACATCACTCTGACCCATTTGTACAACAACACAAGGACTTAAAAGTAAGTGACTTGATAGTAAATGGAGAATGACAAATACCTGAGGAAATGCTGCAATTTATTGAGCTAAATGAATTACCAGCTATTGGGACTGGAAATGATAAAAGAATATTGGCAGCTGACCTAACTGGAAGGTTTACAGTTGCCAATGTTGTACAACAAATAAGGGAGAAGTATTAACAAGTTGCTTGGGATAAATATGTATGGATCCCTTATATCCATCCATACACATCATGCAATGTGTGGAAAATGCTCATAGGAGCATGTGCAACTGAAGAAAATGTCAGGAATGGTCAAGACAATATGGAGCCCTTACAGTATGGTATATCAGTGGGAATGGTCAAGACAATATGGAGCCCTTACAGTATGGTATATCAGTGGGAATGGTCAAGACAATATGGAGCACATTCTGTGGGAGTGTACTTTCAGTCTGGAAATTTGGAACTGGCTTGGAGGTATGTTTAATTTTACTACCCCTACAAAATTTGATGAAGTTATTGCATGTGTTAAAAAACATAACTCTTCCATCATACAAATATGGTATATCAGTGCATTCTCTGTAATGGTGGAACTGTGGATGACAAGAAACCTGAGAATGTATGAGAATATTAATCCTAATGCTGAAAAGTTCAAACACAAGATATTAAGTTTCACAAAGGAATATGGAATAAGAGTTAATGGAACCATGAAGAACTGTATGTATGATCTTAACATCATAGTAGGATTTGGAATTAAGGGGATTAAAAGCAAATGTTCTACTGTGAAAGAAGTGCTGCAGGTATTGGTTTTATTGGTAGAAAAAGTGATGGGTCATGCTTGGGTACAGGTAGTGGAGGTTTGGGAATTAGCACAAACTATATTGCAGAGGTTATGGCACTGATTACAGCAGGGGAATGGGCAGTGAGTAAACAACCCATTGATGTATGATTCAAAGGAAGTTATAATGGAATTTACTAGTGGCAGAATCCCTTGGGTAGTCAAGAACAGATGGAAGAAAATAGCTAGTATCTTGAGAAGCATAACATTCAGACACTCCTACAGGGAAGTCAATTTCTCAGCTGATCAGCTAGCAAAGAAAGGGACTAATCTTAGAAGAGGAGAAGTAATACTATATGATGGCAAGCCTGATTTTTTGGGAATAATGGAGCAACAAGATTATCACTATTTCAGATTCTCTTGAATAATAAAAAACAATAGTGATATATCCTGTAAATCTCTTTTAGTTCATTTTTGCTTTCATGTAAGCTAGTCTTGGCATGTCAAGACTGCTTCTTTGACTTTGAGTTTATTCTTTTGAGTAATAAAATTACATGATTTAGAAAGAAAAAAAAAATCGAAAACTATCGTAATACGACTTTTGTCTCAATATAGGAGATAGAGTAGAAATAGACTTTCTAAGTGATAGATGAGTTTTTGTAATATCCATCCCAATTTCAAGGACATTTTTGTAATTTGCTTAAAGGGTATTTTGGTAATTTTCTTAAAAGGGATTCATTTCGTAAAAGGGTAATTTTGTAACTTACAGAATTATAAATTTACCTATTTACCTAGGTTGTATTTACTATTAATGCATGTGCCGGTAAAATATAATTAGATTATTTCCTCAAGAAGAACATAAATAATTTAATTTGGTTGCCAGCTAATTGGAGAAGGATTTTAAATATGAACATATGTCTTTGCATGGTTGACATGAAATGATAACACAATAATAATGATAGCATTGACCGTGTAAAAGAAAAAGATAATAGAAATGGAAGATTCTGACGGTTTTGGTAACTTAATAAATTTATGTGCTCACTAATTCAAGAAAGGAAATTTTATAGCTTGTTATGTGTTGGCTGATTTTAATGGTCAACCTAGGGTCGTTTTCATTTTTTTGACAAGCATCCAATTTAATTATTATATTTTTTTTCATTATGGACACTTTGGCTATTTAGGCATGTTTGCTATTATTTAAGGAAGAAAGATCTTACTTTTAAATACCTAAGAATTTCATTTACGGGAGTTTTCGGTCAGACTTAGCTAAAAACTAGCCTCCCATCCCATGTACATGTGCCGACACTTAAAGGAGCAAGTGCTTGGTCGACACAATTTAAGTTATAATGAACTTGCTGATTTCATGTGAAAAGTTATGGAACGACACTTGGCTAAGTTTGATAGGTTGTGAACTTTTTCTAATTAAGAGTAATAAATACAATTAAGTTTGTACAGGACCTTAAAATTAACCAAAATGAACGGATTTCTTAACTATGTTTTTTTTTTTTACCTTAAAAAATAAAAATAAAATCTTAACAATGTTTGTTAAGAGAATCAGATTTTCAAGTATTAATTAGTTGGCTTTTCCCTTTTATGTTGACACTTGGTTGCCTTAGATAAGATAAGTTAGAGTTTTATTTCAAATAAATATATATATCTTTAGTTAGTTGGAAGGAAGGGGAGAGGGGGTTATTGGAGAAAAACTAGTGTTTGACTAAATTGAGGTCGCGACTCATATGTAACGTTTTTGAAACTTAGAGAAGAGGGGCCGCGGAAAAAGAAAATAGATAAGAAGGAGACTAGTAGAATTTGGTAACATAGTGGCGGTGATAACAATAGTTAGAGGAGAGGAACGAAAAGGCAGAAGGCAGTTTCCTCTTGTTCGTTTGTAAGGCTAGAAAGAGATCGAAAAGGGGAGGAGTGCTTAAGAAAAACTGTTTCCATTTACCAAAGTACTAGGTTACTGTTTTGTTTCTTCTCTCGATAAGTATGGATCCATTATTACTTCCCCGTTCTCATACTTTTTAGGTCATTTCAGAATCCAATAAAAGTTGGTGGGATTAGTTGAGCGCCGAAAGAATAGATCTTATTGGAGTTTTGTTTCTTCCTTATTTATAAGTTTTTTTTTTTTTTTTTTGGATACTGTGAATTGAGGTAAGCGCAACGTAAAACAAAACTATATTAATTTAGTTTATTTTCTTTTCTCTTTATTTGAGTTTTCTTTGATCGAATTCATATTTTTATTATTTTTATCATCAAGTTTATGTTTGAAAATGATTTTGGTTTTGTTATATGACCTTGATAATGATTTAGGATACGAGTTATCCTTGGGAATGGATATGATTCCCTAAACCCACGTGGGGCTTTTTTGGGACGAACGGATTTTTGTGTTTATTATAAACAGGCTCTCTTGGGCGTGTGGATTGTTGTGTTTGTTAGAAAAAGGCTCCCGAAGTGCGAGCAGGCTTCTAGAGGGCGAGCAGTATTCCAACGAATTGTACAAACTTATCAAGTAAGGATGGCTTTAATGGTTATGACCATGTTTTAATCAGGGAATTGTTTGATGAACTACGATAGTGCTTGATCCCTTTGGGTACGTAGGCAACCGCATGGCGTTCAACACTTGTTATCAAAATAAAATCGGTGGGTTGTTCAATAGATTGGTGTAAATATAAATTAGTGATTTTTGATGCATTAATTAGTTGGGTATGCTTAAAATTCTATTTTAAAGATGTGATAAGTCGTACTTTAAAGCTGTAAAATCTCGTACTACGTTGAGTCGAATGTACACATCTTTTAATCCTTAATATATTTTGGTATGAGTATTTTTGTAGAGCATAGAAAACATATTCATGAACGTTTGGTGTAAATTTTAGAATTTTCTTAAACCAATAAATATTATAAAGATAATTCTTTGTACCGGTATTGGACGCAGGAAGTATATGACAGTTTAAATATTTCATAAACATCCTATTTTAAAACTATGATACATTGATTTTTTTTTTTTAGATTTTAGTGCCTTCTGTAAAAAATTATATTTATCTTTTATCTTACTAAAATGATAAGCCTCGTTCAATTTTAAGTTGTGTGTTATTTGATGTGAACTTTCTAAAACAGACTATCATAGTTTTGATTTTGTGCACTGCTGGTCAACTTCATGTTTGACCGTAGACTTAGGCTATTAAACTTCATTTAAAAGTAATTAAAATTGTTTCTTAATAATATTTTCAGTGCAAATTTTAGGTGTGTGACTTTCATAAATTTTGGAGCTCGTATGAAGCTTGTAAAATTCTAAGAATCTATCTTTGTCTGTTTTCAGTTTTACATTTTGGTGTTGAAATCCTTACTTAATGATTAACTCCTAAAACTTGAGTGGTATTAATATTTTTATTTGGAAACCAAAATATGTTGTGTTTCGAAGAGCTTTAAAATCATGTGAAATCAACGGTTAGATTTTCCTAAATGAATTTCTAAGTTTCCGCTGCGACAAAATTGGTAACATTGACGTAAATTAAGTAAGCCCAAATAAATTATTTAATGAGCTTGGGCTTAGTAGCCGGTCTTTGTCTATGATATCGAAGTAGCAGTTCTGGTTTTCGGGCATGAGATCTGGGCAGGATCCGGGCCCGAAAATCAGGGAGTTACAGTTTTAGTCTCCACATACCTTTTGTTGATGAGTTCCACAAGCTCGCCTTAGTAGTTCTTCGTCTTCAATTGATGAACGTAGTTCTCAAAGAATGCATTCCTTATTATATATAAATGTATTTGTTCATGTCACAACCGATTTTAGAACTTTAACCATCCAAATATGCAAACGGGTACGCATACTTGAAATAGCTGGACCAAGTTTGGTTTTCTCCAGTATGCGAACGGGTACGCATACCTCCAAACCCAGCAGAAATTTCCGGTCACAAACCTATGCCAGTATGCGTATGGGTACATGCACTTAGGTTCCCGGACTTCTAAAACCAATAGGTTCGCATACAGGTATGCATACTATGGTCCCGGACATGGATCACACATATGCAAGAGTGCACAACATGTTTATAATCCAATGTTGGTTAAGTGTTCTAAACTATTATTTCAATCATTGAAACTTTCTTAGAGGATGACAATAGCCGTTTTCACACACTATTAACATCAAAGCAATTTTCAAGTTATTGAAATAATCATAACGAAACATTCCAAGTCTACACCAAATGATTGTATCACACAAACCATGAAAGATGTTACTCGACGATTTTCACATCTTTTGACTTTCGTCTAGCATATAAGATGAACTTGGTTGAAGTGAAAGCTTACCAACACATATTTCGAGAAATATGTAAGCGAGTTAAACTCAGCTCGAAATCTCAAATGTGCATAATCGAAAAACTATAGTAATACGACTTATGGCTCAATATAGGAGATAGAGTAGAAATAGACTTTCCAAGTGATAGATGAGTTTTAGTCTCCACATACCTTTTGTTGATGAAGTTCCACAAGCTCTCCTTAGTAGTTCTTCGTCTTCAATTAATGACCATCGTGAAGTCTAATGCTCAACTACACAATCTATCCTAGTCTGAGACATTACTTTAAGTAGACTAGAAATCAAGACTTATGGTTTTGATCACTAACATTGACAAACAAGCTTGAGATAGCAACGATTGCGAGTTCGACCGAGCAGTGCTCTAACAATCTCCCCCTTTGTCAATTTTAGTGACAAAACTATCAATACATATGGATTACAAAATAAATAAACTTTGTAGCTTCTCATCCAAATGCTTGATCTCCTTGGTTCTTCAACGTTTACTCGAAATCTTCGTCACTTCCAAGTATTCCAATGATTCCAAATGTGTTCAATTACGCATCATTGTTGTTGAAGATCCGTAGCAATAATAATGAGAAAACAGTTGCTCTCAATCATTGTTATACAGTGTCATAGTATCATTATACAGCATCAAAGTTCAATTATATCACAACTTTGACAATAATACTATGGTGATATGTATCACTCCCCCTTAGTCAATGCTTCATCTCACATGAAAACCACTCCCCCTTACATAATGATCCGTAAATCATATGTATTTGTAGTATGAACTACACAATAATTCTCCCCCTTTTTGTCAATATAAATTGACAAAGGTACTAAAACTAGTGGGATCCTCATGAAATTTTAATAGAGATACTTCATGACCAAAAGAGAACAACATACCAACTTGTTTACATGCCATCAAATAGCCGAAACTAAATACATTCATCAAGGAGTTTATAAAGATACAAGATAACTCCTACAATATTCCACAGCCGCACTCCCCACAAAGATTTGGAAATTAAGCACAAGTTCAATTAAGAACTCCCCCCCATAAAATGTCATTCCCGAAAGAACAACAAGAGCGACCTTACTTTTACAAGAAAAGAAGGATTTCTTTGGACATTAACAAATCACATGAAACATGAATTTGTATCCAAAAATCTCAATCGAATTAACCACAAGGAAAATGATCAATTCTATTGGCCATGCTCAACATAAGAGAACTTACGAAGCAACACAGTACATACACAAAGATGTGGATCAGGGAAAGACCAATACCGCGGAATAATCAAAGATTCATTCTATTTTTCATAACTATTTGCACAATGACATATAATAGACTTAATCTTTGAAAACAAAAGTTCATCCTTTCTTCCATCAATATTTGCATAATGACATAAAAAGCTTAACTTTTGTAGTCAAAAGTTCATTATATCTTTTATCAATACTTTCATACCGACATATAATAGAGTTAACTTTTGAACAAATATGGGGCAGTCAAGGTTCACGGACGTAAACAACATATCCCATAACAATTTGCAATATATAAAACCATAAAGATTAATGCTGCAAAAATCATCTTCCAAATCAACTTTAGAATTTAAACAAATAAATCTAAAAACATTGCAAGATGAAAAACGTTGGCAATAGCTATGTGTACTCACAATAATGGCTATTCCAAACCCTAGTTATCCTTCTTAAAACACAAGAATAAATTCTCATAAGAAGTTTACTAGATAAAACTAGAAAAAAAACAACTCTAAAAGAGAGAAAACCGGTCACAAACTAAAAACAACGTTCACGTACGGAAGCTTCATGGGTTTCAAGACCTTCAAGCTTGTGACAGATGGTATCGATTGCTTCTTCGGAGAAGATATCCTCTTTGATAAGATCCTTAACATGTGATATCATGAGAAAAAGGTCAGAATTAACCTTTTTCAACTCAGTTCGTAACATATCAATATCCTTCATAGAGTTTCCAAGCTTCAGTTTTGCTTTCCTGAGATCATTGAGGAAACCATGAACCACTTCAGCAAAAACCATCTCTGCATTTTATCGATCTTGGTGAGAATATGCATAAAATCATGAAGCACCAGGAAGAAGGTTGTCACCTTTAACAATGGTTCTTTTCTTCTTTATTTCGAACTCGAAGAAAATAGAGTTATTAACAAAATCTTCCGGCAAATCCCAAGAACACGGAGGAGCAGCCATTCTAAATAAACAAAACTTGGAGTATGCGTACTCAAGTAAAAGATTTTGGTATTTATACAGCTGTAACATGGGTACCCGCACGAACACAAACTTGACCCATAGACGGAGAACTCAAAATGCGAAAAACATGAAGCAAGAAAAATGTTTATACAACTGTGTTTTTTCCTACGTGAATATTTCACAATTTTAGCTCAATAAATTTTACATTCTCATCAGAGAAAAAATTAGAGCATAAGAGTAGCATTTTGACATACCAGAATATCAAGAAGAAATTAAAAAACAAAAAAATTTGATACACCAAAAGTACACATACTTGTGCAAAAATGTTTGTGAATGATAATCTGGCTATGAACGATAAGAGAATAGCAAGAGAATCAGAAAACACTTTGCTATCAAGTATACCTGATTATATCTTACTAAACCAGGAATTTTTGTGAGTGAGATTTCAACCTTGTGATTAATTAGCACAAGTATGAGCCTTGAGCTCATCAAATGATCGTTGTTTTTGGTTAAACTTCTTTTTCCTGATCTTCGGAAGAAAACCGTTATGATGTGAAAAGTTATCGTAAAACTTACTATCATCAAAATACGACACACAATATGTATTCTTACATGAAGAATCTTGACTAGAGGGAATAGACAACCTGTTCATGATTTCTTTATACCTTTCAATTATCATTTTTAGCTTGTCTTCCAGCTCTTCCTTTTTGCCTCCTTCATCTGGTACCCTTTTCACATCTAGAACAACGTTATCTCCCTTTTTGATTGAAGAAGATCCATGAGTTCTTCTTGGACGAAATGTTTTAGGAAAACTATTTCGCATTTGAACATTTGAGGAACACTTCGAACTGGCTTTCCTGGTAGGGTACACAGGGTGAGTACTAAAACCAATTGGTCTAGACATACGAATGTAAGTTACAACTTTGAGAATTAAGTCTAAGGTGTGTTGAAGACGATCAAAAGAATTGTCATTCAACCTATATTTCCTCTTTTGTTCACCATGTCCTTTTGAATCATAAAAGAGACAAACTTTCTGATCACCCGAGTGATTAGACAGAACAGTCTTAATACCATCATTGGGAGATATCTTCCTTCCATGTGATGTGGATATTCCTTGATTAGAGGAAGACACAGGCACATCTTTTCCAACAGGAAGGGATTTCGATTTTGCTTCTGGAACATATATTTTTCCAGTTAAATCAGAAGCAGTTGGTATAGTGGACTCTTTGGAACATTCTTGAATAGAGAGTTTACTCAAAAGAAGATCAGTTTCCAAAGCATCCTCTTTGAGATTTTCCTCAAGCAGAATTCGTGAAGAACAAGATGAGACGTTTTCCTCTCGAAGGACCTTTAGAAGAGAGTCACGTTCATTTACCATACCAACAAGAACATTGACTTTGTGTTTCAACTAATTGACATCATCAGCCTGGATTCTAACAAGTTTTAGAATCACTGCACTCTCTTTGGCTTCTTCCCTTTCAACTTCAGAGTCAGACTCTTCAGTAAGGTAATTCGGGTAACACTGGTCATTGGAAGTCTGTTTCCTTGGAACACATGGTTCATCTATATTTGAGATTGACAAATCTTTCTCTATAATAGATTTCATAGAAACAAAACTTTTATTTATGGTGATGCGTTTATCAGAGATAGCACTTCTGTCCATACTCAGATTGCTACAAACACAGACTTATGAGGTCTTTAATGTGTTTGCCTGCTCTGATACCAATTGAAAAAGAGGGGGTACAACAACCACACCCAATATTTCGTTTAGCAATCTGAACAGAAAAACTCCAATATACTCTAAAGAGAATCAACTAGACAATTAGACTCAACCTAGAGAAAAGTATTTCAAAGAGTTTTATATCTCTATCTCTCAATTCAATCTGCAATCAGCAAATACGAATTTGCGAGCCCGATTGAATATAAGAGAAATAACTTGAAAGGTACCAAAGACCAATGTTCAAGGATCAATCAATTGCAATCAACAACCAAAGGTTGGATTTCCCAATTGATCGATTCAACGCACAACCTGTGATATTTCAATTATATAACAAAATATAATGCGGAAAATAAATAACACAGACACCATAATTTTGTTAACGAGGAAACCGCAAATGCAGAAAACCCCCGGGACCTAGTCCAGATTTGAACACCACACTGTATTAAGCTTCTACATACACTAGCCTAATACCAATGAACTTCGGACTGGACTGTAGTTGAACCCTAATCAATCTCACACTGATTCAAGGTACAGTTGCGCTCCTTACGTCTCTGATCCCAGCAGGATACTACGCACTTGATTCCCTTAGCTGATCTCAGCCACAACCAAGAGTTGCTACGACCCAAAGTCGAAGACTTGATAAACAAATCTGTCTCACATAGAAAATTCTATTGGAATTGATAAATCTGTCTCCCACAGAAATACCTACGAGTTTTGTTCTGTCTTTTGATAAATCAAGGTGCACAGGAACCAATTGATAAACCAGACTTAAATTCCCAAAGAACAACCTAGTATTATCAATAACTTCATAATAATCTTAATCGTATGATAGCGAAACAAGATATTGTGGAATCACAAATGATGATACGAAGATGTTTGTGACTACTTTTTATCTTGCCCATCGGAGAATAAATCTCGAGCCAATCTTAAAGAAGATAGTACTCAAGTACGATAGAAATAGCAAGATCATATCACGCAACTACAGAGAAAATAGTTGGGTCTTGCTTCACAATCCCATTGAAGTCTTTAAGTCGTTAACCTACAGGGTTTCGTGAAAAACCTATGGTTAAAGGAGAATCGACTCTAGCTTATACAACTAGTATCACACAGGAGGTGTGGGGATTAGGTTTCCCAGTTGCTAGAGTTGTCCTTTATATAGTTTTCAAATCAGGGTTTGCAATCTAAGTTACCTTGGTAACAAAGCATTCAATATTCACCGTTAGATGAAAACCTGATTAGATACAAGCTAATATCTTTCAACCGTTAAATCGAACTTAGCTTGTTATACACAAATTAAATGTACCCTGATTTAGATTTATGTAACCGTACCTAAACGTGTATACCATGTTGGCTCAATCGTAGTTAACCGGGGTTAGCTATATGAACACTCTCATATCAACAATATTCATCTTAACCATAACTAGTTCAAATGACTCAAATGAAACTAGTTAAAGAGTTGTTCAATCGCTATATTCTCATAGAAGTATACAAGAACACAATCGAAGCAAAATTGGTTTGATTCACTCGAATCAATTCATGAACATTATAGCCACGGTTTGCAAAGAACGCACTTAATATATAAATGTATTAGTTCATGAAAAAACCAATTCTAGAACTTTAACCACTCAAATATGCAAACGGGTACGCATACTTAAGTAGCCGGTCTGAGTTTGGGTTCGCCAGTATGCGAACGAGTACGCATACCTAAGTACACTTCCAAAACCCAGCAAAAATTCCGGGACCTATACCTTACGCAAGTATGCGTACCAGTACATGTACTTGGTACACGGAATTTCACAACTACAAGTACGCACAGGTATGCATACTTTAGTTCCGGTCATGGATCACATACATGAAAAAATGCACACTATGTTTATAATCCAATGATGGTTAAGTATTCTAAACTCTATTTTAATCATTGAAACTTTCTTAGAGGATGGCAATAGCCGTTTTCACACACTATTAGCATCAAAGCAATTTTCAAGATATTGAAATAATCATAACGAAACATTCCAAGTCTACACCAAATGATTGTATCACACAAACCATGTAAGATGTTACTCATCGATTTTCACATGATCATCTTTTGAATTTTGTCAAGAATATAAGATGAACTTGGTTGAAGCGAATGCTTACCAACACATATTCCGAGAAATATGTAAGCGAGTTAATCTCAGCTCGAAATCTCAAATGTGTATAATCGAAAACTATCATAAAATGACTTTTGTCTCAATATAGGAGATGTAGTAGAAATAGACTTTCCAAGTGATAGATGAGTTTTAGTCTCCACATACCTTTTATTGATTAAGTTCCACAAGATTGCCTTAGTAGTTCTTCGTCTTCAATTGATGAAAGTCGTGAAGTCTAATGCTCAACTACATAATCTATCCTAGTCCGAGACATCATTATAAGTAGACTAGAAATTAAGACTTACAGTTTTGATCACTAACATTGACAAATAAGCTTGAGATAGCAACGCTTGCGAGTTCGACCGAGCAGTGCTCTAACAATTATGACTGCAATACATGCTTCTTCAGGTGGTGGACATTCAGGTTCCATAGCTAGTTATCATAGGGTTAAGTTGTGTTTTTAGTGGAATGGGCTTAAGCAGAGTATTTTACAGATGGTACAAGAGTGTGATATTTTCCAGCAACATAAAGGTTTCACTTCACTTCCAGCTGGCTTACTACAACCCCTACCAGTTGCTGAACAAGCTTGGACATATATTAGCATGCTCTTCATTTCAAGACTCCCCAAATATGAAGGCAGAAGTGATTATGATAGTGGTGGAAAGGTTCACAAAGCACATGCATTTTTTGGCGCTCACGCATCCATATATTGATGCCTCAGTGGCTAATGTATTCCTAGACTCTGTCATTAAACTTCATGGATTACCTGATACTATTGTTTCTGACTGAGACAATGTCTTTTTAAGCAATTTCTGGCAATCATTATTCTCTATAATGGGCACTGATCTACACATTAGCACCACATACCACCCACATACTGATGGACAGACAAAGAGAGTAAATGCATGCCGAGAGACTTATTTGAGGTGTATGACAAGCTTTAAGACAAGTAAATGGTTAACTTGGTTGTCATTAACTGAATGGTGGTTTAATACAAGTTTCTATACTAGTTTTAAGATAACTCCCTTTGAGGTCTTGTATGGAAATTCTCCCCCACAATTTTGAGTGACTACTTTGGGTATTGGTGTTAACTCGGCTGCAGAGGATTATCTGCAACAGAGGTAATCTATGGATAAAGTCTTGAAGGGTGTGTTGGAGGAAGCTCATCACAAAGTCAAACAACAGGCTGACAAGAAAAGAAATAAGAGGGATTTTAAAGTAGGGGATTGGGTGTATTTGAGATTACAACCTTATAGGCAATCAACTGTTCAACTAATGAGGAGTCTTAAACTTGCTGTTAAGTTTTTTGGACCTTACAAGGTGATTGAAAAGGTTGGGAAGATAGATTATAAGTTGCAGCTTCCACTAGGATCCAAGATACTGATGTAGAACATCTAGTATTATTTCCTAATTTATGATTTCCCTATTCTAGAACTTATTAGTTTCCTAGTTTAGTATGATTTCCTTATTCTAGTTATATTACTTTTAGGAAATAGTGAAGCCTATATAAGAAGGCCTAGCATTGTAAAATTCCTACACATTTAACATTATTGTCTTATTTGATTTATCAAAGATATTTTGTTTAGTTATTATTGTTCTCTAGTTTTCTTATAGCTTTTGTGAATCTATTGATTTCACACTAGTTTTCACTATCTTTTGGATCCTTGATCCAAGTTATATGCTTCCGCTACGTTAAGTGGTACCATATCATCGACTGAGAGCCTCCACTAACATTGGTGATAATAAGATTGAAGAATTGATGATCAGTTTGAAGAAAGACCTAGAAACGGATATGCAAGCAATGGGAATCAATATTGAAAAGAAGCTAACTACAGTAATAGATGAACGTTTCGAAGATATCACAAAAAAATATCAAAAATCTTTTTATTAAGTTCATGGGAGAAGAAGGAAAGAAGGTACTTGGAGAAAAACCTAAAACCCAAGCTGAAACTGTCCATCCCCATACTTCCACCCCTCCCAACTCTACCGCTCATCTTCAAACCCCCCCAGCCACTTCCCTACCTTCTTCCAGCCATTACGCTTCCCAAAATAAATCATATTATCATCCATTATACACCAATCCAACATACTCTTCGTGTCCACCTTGCTCAACCCCACAATTTGAGTTTTTTTTTGAAGATTTCAGCTTTTACTCTACTCCCCAAAACTTGCTCAAATATTCTACAAAGCAGCAAGCAATTGATGTTGAAGATTATGAGCCATATTATTATCCTCCACCACCGCGCCAGTAAAGGAACAAGGGAAATCCACAAACCTATCGCCCCAAAGCTGATATAACCCCGTTTGATGGACTCTTACGTGTTGAATATTTCTTAGATTGGCTGTGTACAGTTGATCGCTTCCTTGCTTATATGTGATGTGAATTTTAAGTTGTTGTAAAAAGTGATAAGTAGAGTTCGTT
>JAJJMB010014886.1:1532010-1590086 GCA_023531105.1 Papaver atlanticum
TGATGTGAATTTTAAGTTGTTGTAAAAAGTGATAAGTAGAGTTCGTTCAACTCGGGCTTGTGAAGGATTTTCGAAAATTAAATAAAGTTGTTTCAATAATAATAAGAAAATACCAAGACTCTGGATTCCACCATTGACCAATTAATTGATAAACTCTAATCAATATTCATGCAATATTCTTCTTTAAAGTTACTCTAATATTTGCCTCTAATAGATTTTTGAAGTAGTAGTTGTAATCACAAAGCATGAAACATCAAAAGTTTTAAAACCTAGCATGTTCCATCAAAACAACTCACAACTACTCAATAAAAATCAATTTTTCTATATTCGTTCTATGCAAATAATCATATAAAAAAATTGCAAAAATTAATTAAAATAGAATTATACCACTTTTCATGAAACAATGGCTTCCTCCGTTGCCTCAGCTAAGGGGTTTAGCTCCTCATATTAATCATGTTCTCAAAATACATGTTTATGGTTCAAAAATTGATTAAAAGAGTGAAAAGTGTTAAAGCAGCGGATTCTGTAGTTGCTGAAGGTCTAAAATAGAAGTCGGAATTGTTGCTGAAGGGCTTCGGTGACTGCAGGAAGATGCGACCGTACCTCGTTGTCACTGAAAATAAGTCTGCCTATGCAACTGACTCCGAGGGTCTTATGTTCTTCGTGTTCTTCTTCGCAGCAGCAGCAGAAAAGTTTCTGTACTCGACTCCAGTTGATTTTTTTTCGCTTCTCTAAGGCTCTAAACTTCTCCAAACTCTCCCAAAATGTTCGTCACCCTAAATATGACTCGAATCAACCTATATATAGCCACCAGACCCAAAATCTCTCGAGTTAATCCACAAATATTCTTTGTTTTCTTTTCTCCACAAGTTACGGGATTTTTCTTCCCTGTTTGATCTTCTCTACGCGTCAACTTGGGTTTCAAACTCTCCAGTAGACTGAATAAGGACTCAATACATCACGTAAAATCCTCCGGTACTCCCAGTTATCAACCAAAATATTCAAAAATATACGAAACTCTCTGTTTCGTAAAAACTTAATCTTTATCCCTGTTTTATCGATTCTACAGCTCATACCAAGCCTGTCTATCCTTAACAGGGTTAACCCAACGGAAATCAGTCCTTGAATCTCCTTAAAAGTCGTCCACAATTCCAACCAAAAAATCTGTTCTATGTAAATAACTTTCCCGCCTTTTTCGTTTTCGAAATGATGGGGATGACCTCCCCTTATCCAGTCCCGGTCTGTGCTTAGCAGCTGCTTGGAAATGGGTTACCCCTTATCCAAAATGAGAGTCCGAATAGCAAATGTCCTCCCAGGTACCTTTAACAACTTTTCGAGCCAATTTTGCCGCAAAAGCCTATTCCACCAAAAACACCTACAAGGGATAAAATACCAAAATTAGTACAAAAATGGGTACTAACACTATACATAAAAGAGATGAAAATAGACACATAAATGCGTCTACCAATATGCGTATACCTGAAGATCAACCAGTAGAGCTTGTTGCTTTCAAATTTACTGGACCGGCTTCCTCATGGTGGGATCATCTTCAAATAGAACGAGCCAATCAAGGACTGCGACAAGTTCAATCCTGGAAAGCCATGAAACAACTGTTGAAGAGAAGATTTCTTCCTCCGGACTACATGCAAACCTTGTTTATCAGTTTGCAAAACTGTCGCCAAGGAAACTGCACGGTACAAGAGTATGTAACATAATTTTCTCGTTTGTTATCTCGGAACCAGTTGAATGAGACGGTTGATCAAACAATTAGACGGTTCATCAATGGACTTGATTAGAGTATACAAGAAAGGTTAGCTACTCAACAATACATTTCTCTTCGTGCTATCATTAATAATGCTCTAACGATAGAATCTTTCATGCTTTCTCCACAACCATACCCAAAAACCTCATTCTCTTATCCTAGAAAATCTCCGTTTCAAAATTTTCCTACTAGGCAACAACCTTCTCCATTCCAGTCTCGTACTTCTCCTACTCCCACTACCACCATTACCTAACCATCTCCTTCGCAGACCCTACCTACCACAAAGACTCCACCACCTCCACCCCAACTTAATAATGCTCCACCCATTAGACCAAAACCTCAAAACCCTTATGCATACCCAACTGAAAACAAGTGTTATAAGTGTAAGCAACCAGGTCATACATCAAACCAATGTAGAAGTGGGCGTATATTGATGATCAAAGAAGGGTCTGCTGATGTGTATGGGGAAGAAAGTGAAGAAGTTATTGGAAATATGGGAGATATAACTACATATGCAGAGAAAGGAGATGAAGGAGATTATTTCTCTTATGTTATTTGAAATCTATTATCTGTTCCCCGTGTTGACTATCCAACTCACAATCGTTTGTTCCGTACTCAATGCCGTGCGTAGAACAAAATCTGTGGTATGATCATTGACAGTGGTAGTTGTCAAAACATTGTTTCATCTATATTGGTGGATACACTGCAATTATCTACTCACCCACATCCTAACCCATACTCTATTGGTTGGATTGATGATAACAGCAAGAAGAATGTAGATTCTCAATGTCTCGTGTCGTTTAAAATTGGGACTTACAATGAGACGGTGGTTTGTGATGTTGTGGATATTAGTGCTTGCCATATATTACTTGGACGCCCATGGCTATATGATGTGGATGTGACATATAGCGGTAAAGCTAATACGTATTCGTTCATGTACTATGGAAACATAATCATATTGCAACCATCTTATGCGAAACCTAAGCCAAGTCTACAACAAGAAGAGACTACGATGTTGGTTTTCCTGGACATCTTAGATGATGCACAGAATCAAGTACGATTTATGCTTTATTTGTACATCCTTCTACTCCAGACCTTCCTACAACTATTCCTACTCAAGTGCAATCCTTACTAGATGAGTTTGCATGTTTTTTACCATCTGACATGCCTGATTTTTTTGCCTCATATGAGAAATATTCAACACCAAATAGATCTCATGCCTGGTGCAAGTTTTCCTAATCTTCCCCACTACCGTATGATCCCTAAGGAACATGATATACTTCGAGGTCAAGTGGATGAATTGCTGTCTAAAGGTTTCATACAACCCAGTTTGAGCCCGTGCGCTGTTCCCGCTCTGCTTGTGCCTAAAAAAGATGGAACTTGGCGTATGTGTATTGATAGTAGAGTTGTTAATAAGATCGCAATCCGATATTGCTTCCCAATTCCAAGATTAGATGATATGTTTGATATGCTCTCCGGTTCCATAATATTTTATAAGATTGAACTTAAAAGTTGGTATCATCAGATCCGAATTCGACTTGGGGATGAATGGAAGACTGCGTTTAAGACAAAAGATGGTCTCTTCGAGTGGCTTGTTATGCCATTTGGTTTGTTTAATGCTCCAAGTACATTCATGAGGCTTATGAATCAAGTCTTACAACCCTTCATTGGTAAGTTTGTTGTTGTTTATTTCGATGACATTCTTATCTATTCTAAATCTGAAGAAGAACATCGCTCTCACTTGTGGGCTGTTTTCAATGCTCTCAAGGAGAATGAGTTGTTTATCAATATGAAGAAGTGTCAATTTTTCACTTCAAAGATTCTGTTTTTAGGTTACGTTGTTTCTGCTGATGGTATTCAAGTAGATGATTCAAAAATCACAGCTATTCGTGATTGGCCTACTCCAAAAAAAGCCTCTGAAGCTCGAAGTTTTCATGGTTTAGCTTCCTTTTACCGTCGATTTATAAGAGATTTTGGCTTTATCGCAGCCCCTATTACTGACAGTTGGAAGGATAAAAGGTTCTTATGGACAGATGAAGCTGAATCAAGCTTTCAATTACTAAAATAAAGACTTACTTCTACTCCTATCCTTGCACTACCAGATTTCAACAAGCTTTTTGAAGCACATTCCGATGCTTCCATATTATGAGTTGGTGCTGTTTTGTCCCAAGAAGGTAAACCCAATGAATTTCTTAGTGAAAAACTCACTGAAGCTCATCAAAAGTGGCCTACCTATGAGTTAGAGTTCTACGCCGTGAATCGTGCACTACGAAAATGGAGACATTACTTAATATACAAGGATTTTGTCTTGTATACCAAGCCCTCAAGTATATTCAGAATCAATCACCATCCAATATAATGCATGCTAGTTGGATTTCTACCTTATAAGAATATACGTTCTCTATTCAGCACAAGTCTGGTTTGAACAACAAGGTTGCGGATGCACTAAGCCGTTTCACAAATCATAGTGCTCGTGAATTACTCTTTGTTACTATCCGTGCTGAAGTGATTGCTTTTGACTCCCTTAAAGAGTTGTATCCTAGCGATCCAGACTTTTCCTTACTATGGCAGAAATGTTCCTCCGCACAACAAGGTACGTGCAAAAAAAAATTACATAATGGGTTTCTTTTTAAAGGTAGTCGCTTATGCATTCCCGATGGCTCCATTCGTGAACACCTTATTAAGGAGTTACATAGTAGTGATCTTTCTGGCCATTTTGGGTGAGATAAGACTATATCTCTAGTCGAAGCTCGTTATTTTTGGAATTCTCTCAAAAAGGATGTCCATGATTTTGTGAGACGTTGTATGGTTTTTCAACGAAGTAAGGGTCATGCACAAAAATACAGAATTATACATTCCTCTTCTAGTTCTAGATGCTCCTTGGGAAGATATATTAATGGATTTTGTGTTAGGTTTACCAAGAACCAAAAGAGCTCATGATTCTGTTTTTGTGGTTGTTGATCGCTTTTCAAAAATGACACACTTTATTCCTTGCAATAAAACTATGGATGCCGTAACCACAGCAAATCTTTTGTTTCGTGAGATAGTCCGTTTGCATGGAATTCCCAAGACCATTACTTCTGATCGAGACACTAAGTTCTTAAGTTGGTTTTGGAAGACACTTTGGAATCGTCTCCAAACCAAACTGTAGTTTAGTAGCACAGCTCACCCTCAAACAGATGGGCAAACTGAAGTAGTAAACCGATCATTAGGGAATCTTATTCGTTGTTTATCTGGAGACAAGCCACGACAGTGGGATTTATCTCTTGCTTAAGATGAGTTTGCCTACAATTCAGTTCCTAATCGGTCTACGGGTTATGCACCTTTTCAAGTTGTTTATTCTAAGGTTCCTAACCACACATTGGATCTCGTCTATTTACCATCAGTACCTAGTTCCAATTAATATTGCAGCTGATCACATGATCGAGTCCCTACAAGTGCTACATGATAAGGTCAAGAAAAACTTGGAAGCTGTTAATGCCAAGTACAAGCTAGATGCTGATCGTCGACGTTGTTTTCGGTCTTATGAAGTTGGTGATCTGGTGATTGTGTACTTAAGCAAGGATCGTTTTCCTACTGGTACTTACAACAAGACGAAGTACAAGAAGATTGGCCCTATCCGCATTCTCAAGAAGATCAGCAACAATGCATATGTTGTCGACCTCCCAGCTAATATGAACATCTCGTCCACATTCAATGTTAGGGATATCTTTCCTTACTTCCCCGGTGATGATGTTTCTTTTCCAACACCGAACTCGGTGTCGAGTTCTTTTCAAGAAGGGGGGCCTGATGTAGAACATCTAGACCAAGTCACCCCTGTTTGACATCAGAGTCAAACCTTATTCTATTTCTAGTATTATTTCCTAATTTATGATTTCCCTATTCTAGAACTATTCTAGAACTTATTAGTTTCCTAGTTTA
Organism: Papaver atlanticum; assembly: GCA_023531105.1. Lineage (NCBI taxonomy): Eukaryota > Viridiplantae > Streptophyta > Magnoliopsida > Ranunculales > Papaveraceae > Papaver > Papaver atlanticum. The sequence goes on from JAJJMB010014886.1 coordinate 1,537,694, forward strand.
GTATGATTTCCTTACTCTAGTTATATTACTTTTAGGAAATAGTGAAGCCTATATAAGAAGGCCTAGCATTGTAGAATTCCTACACATTTAACATTATTGTCTTATTTGATTTATCAAAGATATTTTATTTAGTTATTATTGTTCTTTAGTTTTCTTATAGCTTTTCTGAATCAATTGATTTCACACTAGTTTTCACTATCTTTTGGATCCTTGATCCAAGTTATACGCTTCCGCTACGTTAGATACGCTCCATGTTTCATGTTTTTTTAGCTAAAAGCAAAGTTAGGTAAGGGAATGCTTTCTCAAACTGCACTACCAACACTTGGCAAGAATAGAGAAATGAAGGTCACCCCCTTGAAGGTCCAAGCCACCAGAATTATCAAGAAGAATAATCAGAATATTTCACAAGTACTAGTTCAATGGGAGCACCTCCTTCCTCAAGATTCCAGATGGGAGGACAAGAATTTCATGGCAAGTCAAATTCCAAAGTTGATCCTTGAGGACAAGGATCTGTAGGAGTAGTGGGTATTGTCAGGACCCTAGTCGTATTACTTTAGTTAGTGAGTTATTTGTAAGGGAAGATCCCGTTACTATGGGCACCCGGTAGTTGTGTGTGCGTACACGAACTACTTTTAGGGTTAGCTTATATTCTATTTTCTGCTGAGTGTTTGTACAGAGAAATTATTAATCTAGATCTCCCTTATCTTCTTCTTCCTTTCTCAAATCCTCAACCAAGAGTTGTTCCTGAGCCGTTTTTAAGGTAGATCCTTATACAATCACATTCAGTAGCCATGGATCTCCATATGAACACAAATCTACGTAAAACCGATGTTAATTTTCCTCGAAAATATACTTGAAACGATTAAACCAATCGACAGAAACATCTTGGAGGTTATATGAAATTGAATAATCACAACAATATGGTTTATGATTTATTCTAGGTAATAATTATTAATATATTTACAAATCCTAAATTCTATCCAAATCTTTAAATATATATAATTATGATCTGAAAAGCAAATTTAATTATAAAAAGGATTAATCTCAAACTCAAAGAAAAAGATTATTTTCTGGTTTAGGAGAAGAATGGTGAAGGAGGAGAACAACCATTATGCGCAGTATAAATAATGATTATTATTTTTCTTCAAAAAAGAGGGGAACCCTCTATTATATTGATAATAATCATCCCATTCAAAATCGGACAAACCATATAACAAAACAGTCTCAAAACGAAATCCGATGCAAAATCCTAACCATTCCATACAATTTTTCTAGAAGTAGAACAAATTTAAATGGCATGATTTGGATTAAAAGTAACTCATCCAAATCATATAGCAAATCAACAATTAGTTGATATGCTAAGATCCAAAGATTCAACCATTTCTCAAGAGTTTTTCTAAAAATATGGTAAAATAAGTTTTTGTTTTTTTGATAGGAAACTGAAATTTTATTAAAATTATGCTGTTACAATGATTTTATCTTTCTCCAAAGATCTGTTAAGAAATTCTGGAGGATAAAGATAACAGACATTATCACTTAGTGATCTAGATTGTTTTGCTAGAGTATCAGCTACTGCATTCGCCTCTCTCTTAACAAATTTACATGACCAAAACTCAAAGTTTTTCAAAATTGAAATGCATTTTTGAACTACACTATTTGTAGTCCAATTTATTAGATTTAATTTAATGGCATTTACTACATTGCAGCAGTCTCCTTCAATTTCTAGAAATTGAATATGTTGTTGTTTAGCCCACTTCATAGCTTCTAGAGCAGCAACAGCTTCAGCTTGCTCTTCATCTATTGCCTTTGCATTCCCACCTTTTGCTCTACAGAAGGTACCTGTATCAGAACGCAAAATCAGTCCATATCCCATTGGTTGGCTATCTAAAATAAAGGAGGCATCAAAGTTTAATGTCAGATAATTTATGGAAGGAGTTTTCTATGTAATATCTCTATTAACTGACCTATTCTCAGTGACTGGCTTTATTGCTTTTTCACAGTCACTTATGAATTCTTTAACTGAGTTTATAAAACTAGTAGGGTTGAGCTTCTTATTATCAAAGACAGCAGCACATCTATGCTTCCATATCCACCAGATGGTACAACAGATGAATCTTACTCTTACCTGCATTGCTTGAGTCCAAAAATTATTAGCATTGAACATACCAGATAACCAATCACAAAGGTTAATATTCATATTAGTACTTATCAAATTATGATCAAGTGCAAACCATAGTCTTTTAGTGACAGGACAGCCAATGAAAAGATGCTGACAAGTTTCATCAGAGAGCTTACACAGAGGGCAGATAGAATCAATATTACTTACAACCTTATGTAATTTATCTCTAGTAGCCACATAGTTGTGCATGATTCTCTATATTAAGTGGAGAATTTTCGGAGGAAGTTGAATTTTCCATAACTTCTTCCAAGGAAAGTTTGGAACAACATGGTTCTGTATGCTTAAAGATTCCTGCAGAAGAATATTATATGCAGATTTTATAGTAAAACAGCCATGTCTAGTACCTAGCCATCTAATTTGATCCTTACCAATCATTGGTACTCTCAACTTCACTATCTGTTCAACTACATCATTAGGGAACAAATCCTGTAACATATTATGATTCCAATTTTTAGTATCAACATCAATAAGTTGTGAAACTTTAGAGATATTAGTAGAGTACCTATCATTAGGAACCCTTTTTCCCAGGCTTGGAACCAAAACATCTTTCCAAACATTAATATTTTCACCATCAGCTATTTCCCAACAGTAATGCTTCTTTATAAACTCTAGGCCTTGACAAATGCCTCTCCAAATCCAAGATCCATTACTACTTAAAGTATCAGATAGAGGATTAAACTCAGGGAAGTATTTATGGGCCATAATTTGAACCCATAGAGCATCTTGCTCAGTAAGTAATCTCCAGGCTAGCTTTTCTAAAAGAGCTTTATTAAATTCAGCAGACCTTCTTATAATAAGACCACTTTTATCCTTAGGACTAGCTACTATATTCCAAGATTTTGGATACCATTGTTATCCTTATGCCAGAAATTTTTTTTTTGAATTCTATCATTTTTATCAGTAATTTTCTTAGGCATAGGAAACACGGCCATTTGGTGTGTAGCTATAGCTCCTAGGATAGTTTGGGACATGATAGTTCTACCTGGTTGATTAAAATGGTTGGATTTCCATAAAGAAAGTTTACCTCCAAATTTAGACATCATACCTGAAAAGGAAACACTTTTATCATGTTGAAGCAGAAGGGGAACCCCCTAAGTACTTGTCTTATAAAGCCATATTCTTAATGTTCAGAGTTTGAGTGATTGAGTGTTTGACCTGAGTATCTGTTTTTTTACTAAATGCCATAGCAGATTTATCAAAATTAATAGCCTGACCATAAGCTTTACTAAAATTTTCTAGGATAGAGTTCAAGCATCTTACGTCTTTAGGATTGGCTTTAGTAAAAATTAAGCAGTCATCTGCAAAAAAGAGACGTGACACAACAGGATCAGTTTTACTGACTTTAATACCCTTTATAAGATTTTTGGCTTCAGCATCTATAAAAAATTTGGATAAAATATCCATATATATGATGAAAAGGTAAGGAGACAGGGGATCTCCCTGTCTCAGACCTATGGTAGGCCAAAATTGTTCACCAGGAACACCATTTAGCATGACAGAAGAAGAGACTGTAGACACACATTGATTTATTAAATGACACCAATCATCACTGAAACCTAGAGCCTTAAAACATTCATGCAAAAAGGACCATTCAATCCTATCAAAAGCTTTGGACATGTCTAATTTTAGAGCCATAAGACCTTTCTTAGACTTGTGTTTTTTCATAGTATCAATAAGCTCATGGGCAATGACTATATTATCAGTCATAAGTTTGCCTTTTACAAAGGTAGCTTGATAGGGAAATATGATCTTTTCTAGGAGTGGCTTTAACCTATTATCAATAATTTTAGATATTATCTTATAGGAGGTATTACACAAACTAATGGGTCTAAAGTCACTAGCCATAGTAGGGCAATCTACTTTAGGAATAAGTGAAATAAAGGTATGATTATTTTGTTTTAAGATATATTTACCTTGAAAGAAGCAATGCACCATTTTAACAGTATCTTCACCTACTACATCCCACATGCTTTGGTAGAAGCCTGGAGGAAACCCATCAGGACCTGGAGATTTCCATGGTTTCATGCTAAAGACAACCTCTTTAATCTCTTCACTTGAAGGCAATCTCATAAGACAGACATTATCAGCATCAGTAACACAAGCATTAAAACAATAAAAAAGATTAGTATTATTACAGGGATTACTAGTTCTACTAATATAAGAGAAATGGTTCTTCAGATTAGTAGCAATTTCAAGTCTATCAGTTAACCAAATACCAGTATTGTCCTTCAGAGATTCTATATGAGTTTTCTTTCTTCTATAATTAGCTTTTGTATGGAAATATCTAGTGTTCCTGTCATCAAATTTTATCATGTCATCTTTAGCCCTTTGTTTCCAGTACTCTTCTTCTATGTCCTGCCAAGAGTTCAACTGTCTAAGGAGGTTAGACAAAATAGGATCATTTGTGTCCACTACTCCTTGAGAATAAAGACTATCAATTTGACCTCTAATGTCATTAAGATTGGATTGAATATTTCCAAAAACATTATAATTCCAATCTCTTAGAGCATACCTAACTTGTTTAAGAGAAGATTTATGCTTGAAGGTAACAGAGCCATTACTATTTGATTTCCAATTGTTAGAAACTACATCTTTACATGAAGAATCTCTTAACCAACATTTATTAAATTTGTTTGGTCTTTTAACAGTATTAGAGCTTCTTGAACTAACAAGGATTATAAGACTGTGATCACTAGCCACTGGAGCTAAATGATAAACATGAGAGTCAGGAAATAACCTAGACCAAAAGTCATCTCCAAGAAATCTATCTAGTCTTTCCTGTATCAGTTCAATACCATGTCTTCTATTGGTCAAGGTAAAAATGTTTCCAGAGTAACTCATTTCCTGAATTCCTAAACTATTGACAAAGTCTCTAGCAGTGTCTAGAACAGATTGAGTATGAGGATGGCCACCAAATTTTTCATCATTACTTAGAATAAAGTTCATATCACCTAGAAGAATCCAAGGATAAGAGGTAGATTGTCTATACTGCATAATGAAATCCCATTGGACATCCCTATTCCCATTACTTAGAGCTCCATACATACATGAAAAAACTACCTTAGATCTTCCATCAAATTGGAAGGTACAGTTTATCACATGGAATTGGGAACTAATGATTTCAAGGTTCAAACCATCTTTCCATAAGAGACAGAGGCACCAGATAAGCCTATTGGATCAACTATAATAAAAATTGTGATATTTCAAAGGCTTAATGAAAGATGACATCTTTTTATATGAAGTTTTGGTTTCAGATAAAAAAATGACATCAGGATCATTAGTATGAACTAAATTCCTAAGGTGGTTTCTAGTGTCTTTATTTCCATAGCCTTGCACATTCCAAGCAAAGAATCTCATGATTGTACACTGACTTCTAAGGATCGGTCCATAGAGAAAATAAGAGAAACTAATGAAATAATTTTTAGCAGATGTAGTAATTGAGTGAATAAAAAAATCTGAAAAAACTAAGTACCAATTCAAGAAAAAAATTAAAATTTTAAAATTAGGGCAAACAAGAAGAGTTAAGAATTTAACCTGGTAGAAAGCAGCTCCTCTTTGTTGACTTTGTGTAATCAAATCTTCATGCTGGTTATGTGAATTATCCATTGCAGTCAATCCTTCATCATTGTGTAGATATTCCATCTGAAGATCTATATTAGATCTATTTGCACCAGTTCCATCTTCTATATTCATTGAATCATCAATCTGATAAATTGGGTTGGTATGGGTATTGAGCATTGATTAAGTGCTTGATTCTGAGATTGATGTAGGTTCTTCTCTGGTTCTTTTATTCTTCCTCAAATCTCCTTCATGTTGTTCTTGTTCTGGGTTTGCTCCATTCTCGCCATTAGTTGACCCTAACATAGAGTCAAGTTTACTTTGTACACCCGTATCTAGGATATAGGCATGTGGTAAAATAAGTGACATAGGTATAAAAAGATCCAAAAATCAACCCATTTGTCAAGGATTTTTTCAAAGTAACAGTGACAGTAACATAGATAACCTGAATCGATTATCGGATGACGAAATCGGCCTGAATCAGTCTGGAGCTTCATCGGAATCGGTCTGAAACTATTGGTTGCTGGTGTCTTCTGTGTCTTCAGTATTGTTGCTGGAGTCTTAGAACATGTTTCTTGTTCCGGTAACTCAAGGCTAATACTAAAGCTACTAGCCAAACCTAGACCGTAATATCTAAGGAAAAAAAAGGGTTAAACATCCTAAAACATTAAAATCAAATAAACCTAAACCTAAGTGGCGTAACTAGTTGGTAGTATATGTCCTCCACTATTCAAATGGCCTATCAGCCGTAGGTGACTTTGTTACCCAGAGGACCACAACCGTAATGAATATTCATTAATCACTAGGTCTTTGCAGTATAGAAGTGTAGTTGTTGATTTTCCACAAATATTTTGACCAGTTGATTTATATTCTTTGTTTTCAAACTTATTCCAAACGGAATTAGGACTCTCTAAATATGTTTCATGTTGTGATGTTCTTTGTTCATCAATATACAAACACTATTTGTTCAAAAAGATAAAAGAAAGAAGAAGAATGAATGGGCATGGATCTACTACCATATCCATTGGTTGCTTAGAAATATTCCATTTAAGGAGTCGGAATCGATCAAAGGTCAAACTGGACCTTTTCTTCTTTCGTAATTATTTTTGAAAAATTTAATTTGTTAGCTAATTATTCATTAAAAACTTTCATAGTGTGTACCCATGATCCAAGCAAGTGGTCCTCTGCCAATGGCCCTTAGCAGTTAGCCCCTTACATCGCTTCACGTTTGCGTATGTGATTCTGTGTTGGAGGCTGGGATTGGATTCCTTTCCAATGCCGTGGACTCTCTAAATATTACTTCCGTTTCTGGAAAAATGAAAGTAACACTTGTGTGCCAATTCATTTCAACTAGCTAAGTATATATAGATATGGCCCGCCGCAAAGACAAAATCATTCATTTGTAACGATGTGTGTCCGAAAACTCTCATACTTGTTATTCTTTCTCTTTTTCCTAACAATGATTACAGGTCAAGAAAATCGTTATCCTATTAAATGCAGTAACTCTGGAAACGAGCCGCAAATTTCCTATCCATTCAGAGTAAAAGATCGTCGGGGCGAGGGTGGTTACCCAGGTTTTGATCTAACATGCAATACTCTGGGTGAAACAGTTCTTAGACTACCGCAATCAGGAGAATTTCTTGTTCGAAACATCGACTACGTTAACAAAGAGATAAGACTCTATGACCAGGACGGTTGCCTCGCACGACGCTTTCAGCAACAAAACCTTAATATTAATCTGTCCCCTTTCGAGGGTTTTGGTTTTCGGACTTTCAACTTCGCTAACTGTCCACCATCAGCAACCAGTCACCCACCCGATGAACTTGCTGGAATGTTTCTAGATGTTCGTTGCTTTAATGAAGATACAAAGACTATAGTTTTTCCGGTTTCTCCGACTAGTACTTCTGATAGCAAGATTAGCCAAGTATTGACGAGGTTAGGCTGTGTGATAAAAGCACCTATTACTATTCCAGTACCCTTGGATGCTGTTACAGATGTTTACAAGTATGGATTTGACGATCTTTATCTGACATGGGTCGACCCGAAAAAGCCACCAGACTCAGGTAACTGTCTCATAGTGCAAAAACTTACCAAAATTTTTTTTCGACATTTACGGTTGTGGAAGCTCTGATGGAGAAAATTTTCTGTTGTTTCAGATCGGAAAGGACTAATAATGCTAATTATTGCTGTCATCACTGTAATAATAGCACTAATCGGTTTTTATATTAAGATGGGGAAGCGTTGTGAGACTCACCAGTTCTAATTAATAAGGTGAGGAAGCGAAGAAGGTAAATATGACCAAGTGGGTGGTTTTACTCAATCGAGTTTGTAATATTTCTGGTTTGCTTTTTTCTCCGGGGACTATATGGGCGTGCCGCGTGCATATAATGGTATTTTTAATGTTTAAGGATATCTTTGAAATGAATGCAGTTAAATTTTTTTTTTACTGTGATCGTGCATATGATGGTATTTTTAATGTTACGGATTTCTGTGAAATTAATGTAGTCAACCTTTTTTCACGATTTATAAAAGGGATACCAGTATTATTTGGTGGTGATACCATTTCATATAGGACAAATAAATATTAACAGATCCTAACCGTTAGATCATTCAATTGGTATCACCCCGCCAATAGTGGTACCCCTTTATCAATCATGTTTTTTCTTACTGCAATGTCTCGTGTCTTGATCGATAAAAATCAAGACGAGTAAAATTGTGGATTAGTTTACTAGAAAGCCTACTGTGAAAAAAATTGTGCTTCAGCTTCATTGTTGAAGTCAGTTACGACCATCAAATCATAAGAGGTATTGGTTTGTGAGTAATAGATTCTCCGGAAGATGGAGACATCAATTTTTCCTTTTTGAGTCAAGAGTAATAGTGGAACTTAATGTAGCTTTATACCAAGACGGCAAAAAAAAAAAAATCTGATGCAGCAAAGGTAAGTAACACGACAAGCGCTCCAAAAGGAAAAATATCACCAGTCCCCCGATCTACGTTTTTTCTTCTTAATTTTTTTTACTCGGTTCTACCGAATGATAAACTAGACTATCTTTACAAGGCTAACCTTTTCAATAGGATGGGTCCCATAAATAATTTACCTTGTCAGAAATTTCATCACCAGAAAATAACTAATTTCTTGACCTGAAACACAAAACTATTACCAACACTTTAAACAACTGGAGTTAACAAAGGTTTGTTCACGAAGTGATCTTCCAAATTCCTAGTAACAAGATTCCGGACGTCGCCACGAGTTTCAAATGAGCCACTTTGCACCACGACATTTTTGAGTGCATAAGTTTCCGGCACCTGAGGATTATTTTTGAAGACGTCAAGACCTGCTCCACCTAACCAGCCTTCAACCACTGCAGAAACAATGTAGTTGCAGGAAATCCTACAACCACACCCTATTGATAATCTACGAAGTAATCTAAGAAAACATGATGAAATACTCAAAATGTTTTATTAAATCTTAGGACAAGTACAAAGATAATGAGGGAAAACCCTAACTTGGAAAACAAATAACTCTCTCTCTCTCCTAAATATCTTATCTCAGCTTACCAAAAAGATCTCCCTCTTTACAAAGACGCTCGGCCCCTTTTATAGGAGTTTACATAGTGGAGGACAGCTAATAAAGCCCCTAATTTCGGATCTGACGTGCGTCAATGTCGCGTAGACTTTATCATTGACGCACGATTTCTTCATTGCCGCATGGTTCTTCACACTTTACTCGTGATTAGGTGACATCATCTGGTTCGTCATCTTGGATATGTCGTATGCGTTCCTATTCGCTTGCTACTAATGGAGTTATTTCGCATATTAGATGAGTGTGCGATATTTTGTACCCACATTTTGCCTCTTCTCATATCTTTCCTTCTTGAGAAGGAGCGGTATGAGAAATCCTAGTTTGTTATTATGCCGCACCATTTTATCTTTTCGTGTTCTTATCGACCGACATGCTTCCGTGATTCCGGCTTAACCGTCTAAACGTGTTGACTTCTTCCCTTTATAACCGGCACGTCTTAATTTAACCGGCTTATCTCTTTTCCCTATTTATTGACTGAAGTGAGGAGAGATAATTTTTCTTTTCTTTACTTTACTTTCCTTATTCTTCCCTGTAAATCTTCTGCAAATCTTCATCATCTTCATCGTCAGAAGTTTTCTGCAAATCTTTATCATCTTCATCTTCAGAAGTTTTCTGGTGCTATTCTTCTCTAAACCTTATGGATTCAAGGTTAGTGTATTCTATTATTGCCGGTGTCTTGAATTTCCAACTGCCATTGTCGATCTGCTGCTGTTCTTTATGTTTGTTATTCTTCATATTGATTTGCTACTGTTCTGCTACTGTTCTTTATATTCCCATACTGGTTTTGTTTCAGCAAAAGTCCCTCTTCTGGTAATCTTCGTGTGACGGTTCCAAATCCGAAATCTTCTTCGAACCCCAAAGATGATGAATTTCGCAAGAGGAAGTCTTCGCATAACAAGGTAGTAAGAAATACTTTCTTTTCTTTAAAACAATATTGTTGCCTCTGTTTCTTATCTGCGTTGTTCTTTGAAGAATGCTGAGAACGAAATCGATGGTGAGAAGAAGAAGAAGGTTAAGAGAGTTCGCAAAGCACCCACGATTAATACCTCTCTTCTTATCCCAGAGCTTAACTATAAACCCCGTCCTGAACAGCAGGACTCTTCTAATGTCATTGTTAACGCTCTCTCAGCTTCTTTGGATGTTCTGCGTCTTTAAAGGAAACCCCCGCCCCTAAGGAAGCCGTTACTGAGAATGTGACCGCACCAGTAGTGGATACCACCTTTTCTACCTTTGTGAATATCCCTGCCTCGGCGTATATTCCCGCATCAGTGGGGGATACAACCATTCCTGTTTCGGAGGGTATTACTGCCAACTCCCCTGTAGATATTGTATTGGCCGCTCCTCCTCATTCTGTGATCTCTTCTTCTCCTTCCAATACCAAGCCCCTTCTAGAAATCATTAATGTCGCTCGCTCATCCGTTAATGATCCTTCCCAAGTTCACATTTGTGATGCTCTTGTTAAGTTACTAGGCAATTCTCCCTCAGATAAGTCTGCTAGGAGCGAAATCTTCTCACAGCTTGATCCAAGCGTTAATCTTGATTTTGATCTCTTGGTAACTATTCTTTTGCTCATACCTTTCTATCCGTTTTAATTGACCGCACTTTCATATTTTCATCTGAATTATTTTCTCTTTTAGGATTCTCGTCGCCGCTTAGTCCAAGCTGAGGGATTTTCTGAATCTAGCAATATTATCCAAGAACTTCATCGTCAAAATACCAAGTTGATGGCTGCTCTTCAAGCTGAATCTCTTGCGTCCGAAAATCTCCACAATAAGAATCAAGAACTCAGAGGTATGCTTATCTTTCTTTTGTTATCCACTTAAAAGAAATATGTACTTGTGTTCAAATTTTGAGTTTCTTCATGCGTATGTTAAGACTTAAATTAGAAGTGCGTTATGGAGAGATTTAGTTATCAATGTTCTGCTGAAGATGCTCGCACGGACAATGAGAGATTGCAGAATCAAATAGATCAATTAGTTAATAGTCATTCATATTCGCTTGATCAGATTGAGAACCTAAAAAATGAGAATCTTCGTTTATTTAAGCAAAATGAATTTATGGGTTCTCAAGTATCCCATCTTTCTGGATTGTTGCATAGCGCTGATTTAAGACATCAAACTCTATCAGATGAAAATTGGGTCCTGACCGCAGAGAAGAAATCTTTTTTTGAAGATAGAGGCGATGTTTAAGCGCCAATATCTTATTCTTCAGAAGACTTGTAATGATCACGAGGAATCTCTTTGCATACTGAGAAGTCAGCATGCTGAATCTATGAAGAAATTAACCTTGGAGAATGAAAAGATCATCCAAAGCAAGATAAATTTGACCGTGAAGATGAATAAACTTCGAGAACAATATACACAATTAAAGGGGTCCCATGACATCCTGGTTAAGGAAAACGCTTCTCTTTCCCAAGATGAAAAGAAGATTCGATCTCGCCTCCAAGGCTTAATTGGTGATTATTTTGATAAGGTTATGGAGGATATGGAAAGTAGTGGTCTCTCTTTATCTCAATACCTCATTTCGCAGAGGGAAGGTAGTTACATTGAGCTGACTTTCTCAGTTTGCTTGTTGATAATTATTTGCATCTTGTAGCTGCGAGATTGTCGCCCTGATGATAATTTGATATCTTTTTTGCAGTGTCTGATAAGTCATATCAATCTACCATCTCCAAGTTGAGGTCCGATTTGGCTAGGGTTCATAAGGAACGCGGGAGACTTTCAGTAGCTCTTTCTTCTTCTCGAGATAGAGCGAATAGGAGGTGTCTGTATCTAGAACGTTTTATGGAGGTTGCAGTAGAAAACACTAAGAAGAGTGCCGCACGAGAAGTTCATGTTAAGGCTCAAACTCTCGCAAACCAAGTTTGCCTAAATAACTCGCTTCCTTTAGTAGATGTGGAGCCTCTCGATGTAGATGAAGATGAGAAGCTTCCCGAGCCTGACAGTGACTATTATTACGATAGCGATGCTGATGAAGGTGGAGAGGATAAAGATGGAGAAAGTCTCGTTCAGGAGGATCAACCTGAAAAAGATGAATCTGGTGGTGATCTTCCTAAGGACCCAAGCTCTGGTGTTAATCCCAACGCTGAGACTGATATTGAAGAATCCGCACCAACTAAAAACATTTCTTCAAATGATGTCTAGCTTTTTTGTCTCTTCACTTTCTTGTGCATCTAGATGTATTCCAACTTTGAACATTGATTTTTGACTATGTATTAGAGAAGCACACTTCTATTTCTCTATTTTCTTCCTTTTCTGCTACTTTTGTGTAAGATTGTCTCTAACAGGGAGAATAATACCTCCTTTTTTGTTATTCCCATACTTGCCTCTTATTATTTGCCTTGTTAGAAATATTCTTTGTCTTCTCATCGTGCGGTTAATCCATGCGTCATTTGTTCTTTCGTTGTTTCATGCAAAACCATTTTAGTTTCGATTTTATTTTTCTCATGAGGTCTTATTGAGCCTCCCTAATTAGAGGTCTTATTTTTCTTAAGATATGATTTGCTTTTGTGCGGCAAAATCGCAGGCGGTCTTTACATTTTCATGCAATGACCCATCGATTTCGCCTTATCATCTTCTCGTATTATTGCCTCTACAGGATGTATTGATGCGTCAATACAACAAGTCTTATTACTCTCCTGAGTAAAAAAAACTCATGATATTGACGTCCTCGACACAATTCAGCTCCCTAATGGAGGGTGCCGTCCTTATATTCCCCCTGACTGCCCCTTCAAGGAAGCTTACCCCTACCGAGTTAGGGTGGGCTCTTCCCATCCAGTGATGCAACAATCAGTTGTTTTCGCGGCCTCTTATCCCTTTGTCGATATGGATTTTGGTTACGAGACCGCACCCTAATTGGGGTTTCTTGAGGACCGAGTGCATCATAGTCAGGCCTTGCCAAGAGCGGCCAGGTACGCTCCAGACGCCCCAGGCACTCTTGACTCAACCGTGTACCTCGGCACACTGATCGAGTTTCTGCACTCCTTAGGAGATACCTTCTCACCTTAGTCTTTCGACTAAGGCGCCTCTGCTGGATGGGCTTTTATTTCACCCCAAATCTTCATGACTCAGGTTTCAGGGTCGGTTTAGCTTTCCCCTGAGTCATTCTTACTAGGTTTTCCATAATTATGACGCGCGTTAGGTCTTATCATTGCCTCTTGCTATTATGCGAACTAGGTTTCACGCCACAATTGGATGCCTAGCCTCCCTAGTTAGAGGTTTTACTTTTGTTTCCTTCTATTAAGGTCTTATTATAAGGTCTTATTTTTGCCTTTTTCTTGAGACTTTTATCATGTATGAAGAAGAGAAATCTTTCATTTTTATTCATATGTTTGATTAGTACATCTCTGTTGGGTATGAAAAACTTTGCATCTTTCCCACTTTCTTCAACTTCTTGTTCTTTATTAGATTCGCCTCTAAATATTTCCTTCTTCAAGTGTGCGAATACTACCGCATGACCTATGGATAGTACTTCTTCAAATATAATCTATTTCATGGATGTTCAAGTCTGCGACCTGTGCTCTTCCCCTCAGGATCCATCAACTCATATGCTCCATTTCCAACTATCCTCTTTATTATGTAAGGTCCATCCCACCTTTTCTCCAACTTTCCATCTCCTCCTTTCTGATAAGGCGGTATTTCTCTCAGCATTAGCTCTCCTAGCTGAAATTCTCTTTCTCTGACGCGCTTATTATATTCTCGGGCCAACCTTTTGTGATAGTTCTCCATATGTTGTAAAGCAATTTCTCTGTTTTCTTCTAGATCATCGAGTTTTGTTAAGATCAAATTTGTGTTTAGATTCTTTTCCCATGCTTCTTTCTTTGTTGTGGGAATAATGACTTCAGTTGGCAACACTGCCTCAACTTCATATGTTAGACAGAAGGGTGACATTCCTGTAGCTTCTCTCCGCGTCGTTCTGTATGCCCATACTGCATTATGCACTTGTTCGCACCACCCTTTATTGTATCCTTCCAATTTCTTCTTCAATATATCCGCAATTTTTTTTGTAGTTGCCTCAGCCTTCCCATTGCTCTGCGGATATAAAGGAGTTGATTTTCCGCTTTGGATCTTGAAATGCGTTAAGTAGCATCTCTATGTTTTCGCCCTCAAATTGCTTTCCATTGTCGGAGACTAATTGCACAGGTATTCCAAATCTACAAATGGTATTTTCAAATATGAATGTGAATACATCTCGATCTCGAATATGTTGGAATGCTTTCACCTCTGCCCATTTTGTAAAGTAGTCTGTTGCGACTATTAAATATCTCCTCTGCCCCGTTCCTGGTATAAATGGACCTACAATGTCTAGGCCCCATTTTGCAAATGGCCACACACTTGTTGATGAGTTTAGCGCCGCTCCAGGTGCATGTATCTTTTTCCCATGGCGTTTGCATTCTTCGCATCTTCTAGATACCTCTTTTGCGTCCTCATGCATGTAGGGCCAGTAGTACCCTTGTATCTTTGTTCTGTAAGCCAACGACCTTCCTCCGCTGTGGTTCCCAGTGTCACCATAGTGTAGTGCCTTCAAGATTTCCATTCCTTCTTTTCGTGTTAGACATCTAAGTGATGGTCCAATGAAGGATTTTCGGTAGAGTACGCCTTCTCTTAATTCATAATTTGTCGCCCGGCTCTTTAACTTGTGCGCCTTTAATCTGTTTCTTGGGACTTCTCCTTTTCCAGATATAAATGGAGTTCGGTTCTCTAGTCTGCGTCTTTATTCGCTTGTCTTTGTTCTGCGTCTTCTATTATCATTACGTCTGCGTCTTCTTCCTCTTCTTTGTTAATTGAGGGGAAAGAGAGCGTCTTTATCTTTATGTACCTTGCGGTAGGATCTACTAACATAGAAGAAACGAATGCCAGTGCGTCTGCGAATCGATTATCTTTCCTGCATATGTTCCTCCAACTTATGCTTTTGATTTTTGCTGATAGTTCTTCAACGAGTTTCTTGTATTTTTGAAGAGATGGTTCATTTGTACTATACAACCCTTGTATTTGGCGTATTACCAATTGTGAGTCACTAGTTATTCTAACCTCCTCTAACTTCATTTCAATTGCCCGCTTTAATGCGTGCACCACTGCTTCATATTCGGTTTCATTATTAGTGGATGCGAACTCCAATCTAAATGAGAAGGCCATCCGTGCTCCTTTTGGTGAAATGAATACTATCTCGATTCCGTTTCCTTCTCCATTTGATGATCCGTCTAACAATATCTCCAGTCTATTTGAGTCACGTTCTGTTAGCAAGTCTTTAGGATTTCCTTGATCTTCATCAATATCCATCATTTCTTCTACACCTTCGTCTTCTTCTAATGGAAATTCTGCCAAGAAGTCAGCAATAACCTGGGATTTTGGTGAAGATAATATCTCGTACTTAACTCCAAATTGTCATATATGTGCGTTCCATCTTTCTATTCTTCCTGATCTTTTCGAATTCTTCAATACAGACTCAACCGGTACTTTTGTTAATACTTTGACTTTGTGAGCCTGAAAATACGTGCGGAGCTTTTGTGTTGCATAGACTAATGCGAGGATCATCTTTTCGACCTTTGTGTAATTTTTCTCTGCGGAATTATAAGTTTTACTTATGTAGTAAATTGGCTTTTCAACTCCTCCATCTAGTCGAAGCAATACGACACTTAAAGCATGCGGTGTTGATGCTAAATATATTAATAGTTCTTCTCCCAGCTCTGCTTTCTGTAAAATAGATAAATTCATTAAGTAATCCTTAATACTTTGCAGTACTTTCTCGCATTCTTCTGTCCATTCGAATTTTGTTCCTTTCTTCAAGATGTTGAAGAAGTGCTTGCATTTATCCGAGGAGCGCGAAATGAACCACCCTAATGAAGCTAGTAGCCCATTCAATTTATGCACGTCTTTTATTGTTGCGGGTGATGGTTTATCACGAACCGCTTGCACCTTCTCTAGATCCACCTCAATTCCTTCTTTTGATACAATGTAACCTAAATTTTTTCCCGATGCTACTCCAAAGATGCATTTCACCGGGTTTATCTTCATTTTAAATTGGCGCATCTGTTCAAATATTTCCCTCAAGTCTTCAACATGATCTACTGCCTTTTTTCTTTTCACTAGCATATCATCCACGTAGACTTATAATGTTATATGCACCCATTTCGTGAGTATCTTTTCTACCATTCTTTGATATGTTGCACCTACATTTTTTAAACCAAAAGGCATTCTTGTATAACAATATAATCCTCTTGGTGCGAAGAAAGCCATGTGTTCTTGATCTTCCTCAGCTAAAGGAATCTGATTGTATCCTGAATATCCATCCATAAGTGATAACCTGTCGTTACCTGATGCTGCTTCCACCATTTGTGGTATATCTGGTAGGGGGAGCTGTCCTTTGGACATGCTTTATTTAGGTCGCTGAAGTCGATGCAGATCCGTATGCCTGTATTTTTCTTGGGTACAACTACCATGTTTGCTATCCATTCTGGGTACTTTGCTGGCCTTATTATTCCTGCGTCTAGCATCTTTTGTAACTCTTATTCTATTTGAGGATGATATGTTGTTGCTATCTTCCTTATTCTCTGCTTGAATGGCCGTGCGTTCTTGTTGATGCCTAACTTGTGGCATGCGACAGAAGAGTCTATTCCTGGCATCTCGTCCATGCTCCATGCGAAGATGTTTTTATATTCCCGCAAGAGGTTGATCGTCTTTTCTTCTTCTTCTTTGCCCATTTTAGTTCCGATTTTCAACATCTTTGGTTCTTCTTCTGTCCAAACATTTATTTCTTTTGTTGGTTCTGCTGCGGTGAAATTCGCTTTTGGTTCTCCTATTGGTGATGGTTCTTTTATTTTATGTCCTTGTTCACCTTCCTTTTCTGGGATTTCGCTTGGTATTCCTTTTCCTTCTTGTGCTCTTATCATGTATATCCTTAATTCTTCTTCTTTTTTCAATTCTCTCGCCTTCCTCCATCTATCCTTTCGCTTCTTTGCGCGTCCTTCATAACTCTTTACATCTATCTGATTGCAGACTTTCGCATCCCTGGTATCTCCTTTGATTTCGCCCACTCCACTTGGTATTGGGAAACACACGCACTGATGAAGAGTTGACGCTACTCCTTTTATCGCATGTACCCATGGTCGTCCCAATAGCATATTGTATGGTGATTCTACGTCCACTACGCACAAGGTTATTTGCGTTTCTATTTCTCCCAATAATATTCGCATGGTTATCTCGCCTTTTGGTTTTGTTGTCGTTTCATTAAAACCATGAATGTTGTATGTTGAAAGCGTCATATCCGCGTCTTTGTATCCCATACTCTTGAATGCGCGGTAAAATAAAATATCCACCGAACTACCTGTGTCTACCAAGGTTCTATTTATCACCCATTCTTCTGATTCTTTCACGCCTTCATTTCTTTCTTTTCGCTTTGCGGTTACTGTAACCACCAGGGGATCTGTTCGCCTTAAATTTTCTTCCGGTATCTCATCTGCTGTGAATGTTATCTTCTGCTTTTCCCATTCCTTCAAGGGAGATATTTTTTCCACCGTCATGATTTTCCTTCCTTCAAAGTCGCGCTTGTGTATTTTTCCTGTGATTCCTGTATGAAAATCATTGATAACCGTTTTCGTTATTGAGTTACATTTTATACTCCTGCTTCCTTCTTTTGCTCTGATGATCCTTATTGCTTCTGCTTTGTTCCTGTAAGTGTTTGTCTGTTTGATCTGTTCTTGGATTTTTCTGGAATTGTTATTTCTTTCACCCATCTTTGCGGAATCAACCATTTCACCTCTTCTTCTGCTTATTATTTTTCTTAAAACAATTTCCTCTCCCAACGAATTAAAGAACCTAAACTGTTATGAATGAAAATCACTTTTTTGAGACGGAAACTTTCGGTTTGTTTTTATAGATCTGAACTTTTTTGAAAGAATTTCACCAACAGGGTATATCATCCGAGCTGTTTCTAGCGCCAAAATGTAGTTGCAGGAAATCCTACAACCACACCCTATTGAAAATCTACGAAATAATCTAAGAAACCATGATGAAATACTCAAAATGTTTTATTGAATCTTAGGACAAGTATAAAGATAATGAGGGAAAACCCTAACTTGGAAAACAAATAACTCTCTCTCTCTCTCTCTCTCTCTCTCTCCTAAATATCTTATCTCAGCTTACCAAAAGGATCTCCCTCTTTACAAAGACGCTCGGCCCCTTATATAGGAGTTTACATAGTGGAGGACAGCTAATAAAGCCCCTAATTTCGGATCTGACGTGCGTCAATGTCGCGTAGACTTTATCATTGACGCACGATTTCTTCATTGCCGCATGGTTCTTTACACTTTATTCGTGATTAGGTGACATCATCTGGTTCGTCATCTTGGATATGTCGTATGCGTTCCTATTCGCTTGCTACCAATGGAGTTATTTCGCATATTAGATGAGTGTGCGGTATTTTGTACCCACAAACAAGCTTAGGTTTGTCAAAATGAGGGCCACGACCAATGAGAAATATGAGAATTGTATGTAATTGTAACCTAATATCGCATTATCTGAAATTTTATGTAATTGGATGTATTCACAATATATGAAGAACTCTCCAATAAAAATATGAGAAAACCTGTTTTGCAACGATACGCCTAAAAAAAAAATCAGCCGTATCAATACGTATTTACACGGATACGCGTACTAATACTCCCAATACTTCAAGATACAACTCAATTAGAAAACTTTGACTAAATATTAGATATTTTACTAGATTCTATGAGAAGTTTTAACTATAATGACAAAATATTAGTTCCGTATCTGTCCACTGATCTTGCTCTAGGCTTTCTTCCTTTCTTATCCATACTTTTTCTCACTTCAGTGAGGTTAATCATACAGATTATATTTAATCATGCAAACACATATGTATTTTGTTAAGTTTTTATCTTATATAATATATTTATGTTAAACTACTGATCAACATTGAGTATGCTGTATCGCCGTATTTTAGTTTTTCAAGTTGGTGTATCATAGTAGCGTATTAGTATCTTGTATCCGATACCGTATCCGTATCGTTGCAACACAGGAGAAAACTGATACAACTGCAGGAGTAGGCATGAAATATGCGAATAACTACCATTTTAAGAAAACTCTTCTTATAAAAATATGACTACTGCTGCGATGTTGAGAAACTAAAGCTTTTGTGTAGGGAAAAAACAAAGGATATCATACGGAAAACAGAAATAGAAATGAGAACTAGTCAGTCGAGCATATTTAACTTGACACATGGAGGAACTAGTAATAAGCAGGTACTTTTATAAGAAGCGAATGCAACAGACTTAACTCCCACCATTACAGGTTAGACATTGTTTGCAGATCAATCTGAGTTACTGATAATTTGCAGATCAATCTGAGTTACTGATAACCTCCTAAGGTGAAAACAAAAAAATATATGTATCTGATGCCATTGTTGTCAGACTTGGTGACACCCCATTGGCTATTGGGATCTAACTGAATTAACAAAAAAAATATCAATTAAAAAAACAATGCAACTTGGGATCTAACTGAATCTCAGAGTTAAGCAATATGAAAAAAACTGATACAACTGCAGGAGTAGGCATGACATATGCGGATAACTACAATTATAAAAACACTCAACCATTTATAAGAAGATGGCAAAATCTTGCCGTCAACAGTTACTGCATCCTGGTACTGGTGAGTTAGGTACCTAGCCAGAATTGAGCTTTGCAATGGAGATGAAAACGTTGCAGTATTTGTAGAAAAACAATTAACTTGGTTGTAGTTGGCAATAGAGTTGATACATAGATCCTGATAGCTATCTCACAGAACTCAACTTGACTCTATTGTTCTTACGGAATTTACTGATGAATGATGACAAACTCCAGTGTTGTTTCCTATTCAGACTTCCAATTCGATATAAAAGTGATTGTGCCTTAACATAACATGCATAGGTGCAAATTTGGATTCCAAATCAATCAATTATGCTAATCTTGGTCTCACCAATTTCACAACAGGCGACGAAAATGTTAATTTTGCAAACTCAAATATACGACTTCTTGAGGTCTTCATGGTTATAGTATATCAAGTAATGAAACATGGTACTCAGTCATATTTCTAAAGCAATAGTATGATTCTCAAAGTATACTTTTCTTTTATGTCTTAGCTACGACAGGGTATTCATTAGCTAATTCTTTTGACTGTATATTCTTCCAAATACAAATTGGAACCTTCAGGTTGAAAAAGAAAAAAGAAATCTAAAATTAAAGAGAATTTTTAAAATTATCCAAAAAGTACACAAATCGGAGTTATACACCTTTTCATGACAAATTGTAAAAGAAAACATAGGAAGGCCACAGCAGAAGGAGCAACACAATTTGCAAGTAAATAAGTCAAGAGATACGACTAAAAACTCTAGAAAGAATAGATGCTACGATATGGTAATAAAAACATCATATCGAAATGATGTGAATTGGTTTCTAACTGAACAACAGCTATTTAAACAGGAAATTGATACAAACAGAGGATGTACTATGAAATGTGTGGATAAACATAAATCCTGATAGCTATCTCACAGAACTCTACCTGCTTGTACTATAGTTCTTATGTACTATTTACTGATGAATGATAACAAACTTCAGTGTTGTTTCCTATTCAGACTTCCAATTCTATGATATAAAAGTGATTGTACCTAAACATAACATGCATAAGTGCAAATTTGGATTCCAAACATTATCAATCAATTATGCTAAGAAGTAAGAACAAAATAGACTCCCTCATACTGCTGGGAAAGCTCTCACTTTACACGATTTTGCTTCCACATACTTATTAGACTTCACATATTCTCCAATTTTAATACGATCAAGTGGGAACAAATTGCACATCGAAAAAGCAGTATAGCTTAACTATAAAACCCATAAAATTGGATTGATGACATAAGAACAGACTAACAGTAAGCTTTACGTAATCCTCATTAAGATAATGTAATTTTTATGCAATCTCATATTAAAGCTCACATAAATACATATAATATCACTTCAGAAGCTCAAGGAAAATTACCTGTTAATAAGTTTATCCAGGGATCTCATCATGCTAGCTCCTTTGTCGGCAGATCATGGCTTTCTGTCTCCTCAATTCCAGCGGACTCCATTATTCTTATATTATCTTCTCCTAATTCTTTCAGCGAGACTAAGGTGTTCTTGTGAGGGGATATTTGACTAACTGCATTAATATCCACAAGCCTTTCCCAAGTTGAAGCTATTACATCGTAAATGCCAAGAGAGTTACTACCGAAACATAAAACACCGCCATTCTTGGTAAAGGCTAATGGTTGTCTTTCGGGAAGACTACACTGTTTACTCCAACGTTGTGGCTCACGAAGAAAGGACTTTTTACTCCAACCTAGTGGATCACGTTCCACTGGTAGCCATATGTCAAACCATCTGGTTCTGGTTAGATGACAGTAATATCCGGCACTGTAATATGAAATACCAACAATAGTAACACCAATCGACAGAGTACGATCACGCCACAAAACTTGCGGTAAAGGAGGTGGTGCAAGACATTCCAACGTCTCTTCATTCAAATCGAAGGTCCACACCATTCCTCCCAGTTCCACCCAATGCAACACTCCATTCACAAAGACACCATCTCCAACATAAATTCGAAAACCCAATCTCTCAACATTTTCCCAACCGTTTCCACTGCCAAGAGTGTATACCGCAACCTCCGTAAAAGAAGATCCTCCCTTCAACGGACACAGTTCAACAACTTTATATTCATTAGTTGAAGGAAGGTAACCGAATCCGCTCGCACAATCATTATAATGACCATCACAATCTGTCTTACTTTTTGGAAGAAGAACATATTCTCTAGTCATAGGGTTACAAATACAATAAGTATGATCTTTGTCTCCATACAGACAGACTAAACCGCTACAAGAACCAATAATTTTATAACGAGATGTAAATGGAGGGGTTAATTTGATCCTTCTAGCACTATAAAGTGGTGTCTGATCATCATTTTTCTCATTGTATTCGAAATAATGAAGTTGTTGCTCAGCTGAGATAAGAAAACTTAACTTACCAGAATCAGCGGATTGATTAAGATGAGCTAAATGCATTTGAGAGAATGATGGATGATATGAAACAAGATTTCTCCAAGATTTGCAAACCAGTTTGCAGTCTAGAATGCATTTGGTTGGTAAGCGAGTTATAATGTCTAGTAATATGTCTGTTGGAAGATGATTGAAATTCCCCATTAACGAATAAGAGAGATTTTCAGAGACAACAAATTTACTTAATTTTAGGGTTCGTCTGATGAAATGGGAATTTTTGTAGTGGAGAGAGAAAAGTTTCGGTCTAAAGTTTTTAATGAAATAACGGACAGGGTGTGTTTGTTTGAGAGCACAATTGGATATCGGAAGCAGAAGTCAAAAACAGAAATCAGAAGCCAAACTATATTGCTTCACAAAAAGCTGACTTTTCTGATTCTAGAAGTTGTTATGGAAAATTATTGTTTCTGATTTTTTAACTTCTATAAGTCGAAAATCAACTTGTGGGAATACATCCAAACACTAGCTGATAAAAAAAGTGACATAATAGCATGTTTGGAATCTTTGGATACACATCAGCTGTAGGTTTTCGAACTCACTTCTAGACCCAAATCAAAAAGCAAAAAGTTAATTTGGGTATGCAATTCTAGAACCTACTTCTAAAAGTTAAGAAGTTAGTTTTTTATGAAGTAAAATGTTTCTGCTCATATGCGCTATTATTTCTTTTGCCATTCCAAGGAAAATAATTTAAGAAGCCTGATAAATTTTGAAATACCCCTTGGAGAAAGGAAAATAATTTAAGAAGCCCGATAAATTTTGAAATACCCCTTGGAGAAGTGATGAAGATGTTATTCTTTTTGCATAAAAAAAAAGTGATGAAGATGTTCAAAAGGATTGGCCTGCATACTTGCATATGTTGTCAAATGAATCCAAGTTCGATGTTGAGTTAGAAAATTCAAGTCATACCTAAAATAATTATCAGCTAAAAAGTTTAAATCATGCCTAAAAATTTACAAGTAGAACAGGTCTTTTAGTTTCCCATAAATGATTATTTATCAGGAATTTTCATCCCCAGATGATTATAGTTTTTTGACCTGAAACACAGGACTACTAAAACCAACACTGGCAACACATTCTCCACCTCAAACAACTGGAGTTAACAGAGGTTTGTTCAGGAAATGAGCTTCCAAATTCCCAATTACGAGGTTCCCCATATCAGCACGAGTTTCGAATGTGCCACTTCCAACATGTGGTTGCAGCACGACATTATCGAGTGCAAATAGCTTTTCTGGTACCTCGGGTTCATTTTCGAATACGTCAAGACCTGCACCACCTAACCGGCCTTCGACCAATGCAGAAACAAGCTCGGGTTCGTCGACATGAGGGCCGCGGCCGATGTTGATGAGGACTCCCTTGGGACCTAATGCATTCATCACTTCACGATTGATAATGTGACGAGTTTCTGCTGTGAGTGGACAAGCAACCACGAGGATATCACAGTTTGATGCTAAGTCCATGACGTTTGAATAATACTTGTATGTTGTGTTGGGTTTTTCATTTCGGGAGTAGTAACTTATAGGGCAACTGAAAGCTTCCGCTCTCTTGGCAATTGCTAAACCAATTCTTCCCAAACCCAAGATGCCTACCCTTTTGCCAGAGAACTGCAAGCAGAAGGCAAAGTAGATGAAGAACAATGCAAGATTTCTGTAAAAGTTTAAGATATGACTTTCTTCCGCTAAAGCAATCACTTCAACAGCAAAAAACTAAGATGTAATTCCTAAGTGAGTGTGTGTGTGTGTGTGTGTGCAGTAGCAAAATGCCAAAACCTATCAAGCATAGTAAAAATTATCTTTTCTCTCTCTTACACACCCTTTTAAGTGTACTCAAGCAAGATATTCGTTTTACATTAAAACTAATCAAGACAACTTCAGGTGCATCAAGTTGTCAACAAATAAGGCGGGATAACACGAGTATATTTAGTTCACATGTGGAATCAGAACAGAACGAGGACTCAAAAGCAACGATGACAGATATTGCAATAAGATGCCTTCTTTTGAAATTGCATCTACACCAAAATGCTTAGGAATCCTTTGTTAACAGAAAACTATCAACACGAGAAAGCTACTATGTTTGCATTAAGACATATTATTTCAGATTGAAACTTAGCATACAAAAAAAACCCACCAACATATGAAGGAGGCATAACTCTAACCAAACTTTGGATGTAAACTTGAATGGATGTGTTTCGCTCGCTCTTCGGTGGACAATGTCGCTTCACCCATCTCAATCATAGGTTTCTTATAGCCAAATTATCATTGTACAGTCCTGTACAAGTTCAAATGAAAAACCCTGAGAACCTATAATTGAGATGGGTGAAGCGACATCGTCTACAATAACAGAGTAGAACAAATCCAATTGAGTTTAATCCCAAGTTTGATAACAGTATGCTTCCTTCATATCTTGGTGGGGGATTTTGACTAGTAAGTTTCAATATGTAAATGATATGTCTTAAGGCAAATATAATACTAGCTTTTTCACGTTCATAGATTTTTCTGTTAAAAGGGGGTCCCTAAGCAATTCTGTGTACATGCAATCTCATAATAATACATTCTTATGACTGTGTAGATGTAATATAGTGAAAAGTACTTTAAGAGCGAGAACCACATATGAGTGATTTTACAAATAAAATTTGGGGAAAGAAAAACAAACTCTTCCAATACAGAAGTGAGTCAAAGAATAAATAAGACATGTGTAGTCAATGCACATCATCAATAGAGGAAGTTGACTCGTAATCAAATCTGTTAAACTCAGAAATTCTGCAAAGTATCTAGTGATCCACAAAGGTTGGCAAGAATAGTTTACCCCTACAAACTACCAAAAGTAACTGAAATATGTCTCTCAAAGTGAAGTAAAAAATGAGATGAAAAAAAGGTCAAACCACTGCAAGAGTCATGCTATATCCAATTTTACCTACATAATCCACATCTATGTATAAGATGGAGTTTTGGAAAATCTATCAAGGAATGTAAAAAATAAAAACAAGTTATTAGACAAGAATGTGGATGAACCATACATGCCTTGGTGATAGTGACATGTAACAAACTAATCATCACCATTAGTCTGTCAATACATGTATATAGTGCAATATCTGCATTGGAGTTCAATCTAATCACAAGTTGGTTTGGCCAAATAATGGCTCTACAAAAACTACAATCACCAGCTGAAAAGAAGTGATACGCATGATATTTCATTCCAACATAATTCCTGAAGAGACTAAATCAGCCACACAATCACAAGCAAATACCTAAAAGTATTCAAGGAAATAAATAACATAACCAAGACCCAGAACCAAATATCACGATGAAATATAAGCGAAATCAGTGATTAGTACCTCAGCTCTAGGTTGTGTTCCGAGCTGTTTAAGCAAAGTATATTTAAAACCAATGTTTCAAAAAGCGATTTGGTAAAGCGAAACGTTCTCCTAGCGCTGCTTTGAAGCCTTATTGAAATGTTGCCTTTTTTTGTAGATTTTCTAGCTGACTTGAGTGCCATACTTAACAGTTAGCAAAGTAGCTTCTTAAAATAGTTTCAGGGATTTTAATTACTTTTTGGGATTTCAAGCCCGAATGTTTTTTTAAATACAAAACCTATATCCGATGCGGATGCATCAGTGCGTTTTGGGACTGAGGCGAAAAAAAGAGCACCCAAAAGGCCTTGTTAAACCATGTTTCGAACCACATAAGCACTTGTTAAGAAGCCCAAACACAATAAGCCAGGACAAGCCAAAATTCCATTGCACAAACATTATAAGCTACAATTTGAAAACCCCCAAGTGTTTCACAAAACGTATCAGAGACATTTCCAAGAGCGTCATTCTAATATCCCTAAATCCGATTTCTTTTGTCTCTGTTTTAAAATCACTTGAAAATTTCAACAAATTCTACAATAAGCAAATCTGAGCTCAAAATTGATATCATTGATTGAAGAAGAAATAAGTGTTCATATATGCATCAGAGAAATTCCATTTCCAAAGACGAATCAACATTTAATTCTCCTCAAAAAGGATTTCCATATCCCCATCTCTTTTATCATCACTTGCAAAGTTAACAGAAGAAAAACAATCTCCAAATAGAAGAAAAATCAATCCCCGAAGAGAAGACAAAGTAGATGAAGGAACACCATAAGGTTTTTGTAAGATTCAGTTAAATTATTTGTTGGATGAATGATGAACACACACACTAAAATATGACCTCAAGGTATGGCATTCCTAATAGAAAATTGTCAAAACCTATCAAGCATAATATAGTCTATCTTCCCTCTCTTATTCTTAACTATCTTACAGTATATAACACCAACTGATAAAGGTGCATCAAGTACTTAACAAACAGTTCCTTGACAAGGACTAGATAGTAGTCATACCAGATATCACAATTAAGATGCAAAATGCCGAGAAACGCGAAGTAATAAACACTATATGAGTAATGACCATAGGAGTAGTTCAATAATCATAGAGGAACAAAAATGAATATTTCAAACATAGTGGCAGTGCATCAAATTATAAATAAGAGGCGGTTTATGTGTAATCTAACTTGTCAAACTCACATTCCTTTCTATAGGCCACTTGTGAGATCAAGACCTGACCAGTTCGGGTCTAGGAAATATATTCATTCAGTTATATTCAAAACAGAAAACAAGTGGAATCCTACTGAAGAAGAATGAGAATTAGACTGCAAAAAGATGATTGACGTTAACGAACGGTAGTTCATTCATTTTACGAACTACCTGATTAGTTCAAATATGGGACTATCAATACGCTAAGACTAATTGGTGGGTCAAAGATTTTCATACAGTGATTAACAAAATACAGACAAAAGAACTACATAATTCCACAAAAGGTATTTTCATTTTTGACTAAAAGAAACAAATCATGAAGATTAAAGAACTCAAAGATAAAGAAACAAACCTTTGTAGTCATTTTGAAATCACCCAATTTCCACAATCCCTTCCTGACATACTGATCACTCTCACAAATCCTCCTCAAAGTAGCCAAAATCAAACCAATAGCAATATCAGCAACATCTTCAGTCAATACATCTGGTGTATTAGTAACCCTAATACCTTTCTGCTTACAATAACCCAAATCAATCTTATCTAAACCAACACTAAAACTTGATATGATTTCCAATTTAGGTAATGAATCAATCAATAATGCATCAGCACCAGCAGTAGCATTTCCTACTATAGCTCTGATTGAATTAGAATTCTGTTTCAAGAAATCAATCTTGTCAGGGAAATTCCAGAACCTGAAAAGCTTGAATTTCTTATCAAGTTCTTCTTCTAAAGGTGTTGACATTGGACAGGTCATTAGAACTCCAATGGCTTCCATTTCTAGCAGATGATGATGATGATGATGAGGTAGGATTAGGTATTATTTTTTTAGGGTTCAGAAGTTTTTCTAGTGTTTGCTTGATGATATGGTTGGCAGGGATTCTTGTGTGACCTCACTTAAATGCCCCCACTAATTTCGAAGATTTTGATTATCCTTTTATTCTCACTCAGTTAGTGACAGTGTGACACGGTGGTGCTTCCGAAAATGGAATTTGTGATCGATATTTGTAAGAGTGAATGGGCTTGGACCTGGTATATGCACCCGAGTTAGCTCCTCATTTGGTGGAATGTGCTCGGCTGTAACCTTAATCCAATCAATCTCTGTAATTGTAGGTATAGAAAACCTACTCGCCACGTGGTTGAACGAGGTTGCACGAAATGGACGAAATGAATCTTAGACAGAAAATCTTTTATCAATCCCGAGGATGAATGTCAGTGACAAGTCAAATCAAGTGCCAGAATTACTTTTACGAATATTGGATCTGAAAAGTATGAATTCTTTTCTGAATAGAGAGATCTGCGAAATGTATATAGATAAACAACAAGCGAGATAAAGACGACTGTGGGAGAAGATAGTTGACGAAGAATAAGTTACTAAGCGAAGTGAATCATAACTCCAGACGAAGATGAATTGTTGAACAAGAAATAGAGACAGCTGTACAGACATGTACCGAAGATATCGGCGAAAGGAATGGTAAAAATTTATTGAAAATGGCTTGGGCGAAGTATAAAGTAGAATCACGTGAATTGTGTGACTACCTGCGAAGTAAAATGAGCTGTAATCCATTATTTAGTTTTTCCTATAAATAGAGACCTTAGATCATTGTAAAGGGGGTTGGATAATTTATGTTTGGAGAGGTCATGTAGAGAGAAAATAAGTTAGGGTTTTCGTGAGCTCTTATACTTGTAATATCATCATCATCTCCTCAATATATTTCGCAAAGAAGAACTTTTATTTTATTTGTTAAATTATGTCTTAGAGTTGTTGTATTAATCATTTGGGTGTACTACTGGATTTCCAGTAGTTAAAGTAATAACCCCATGAACATAGGATGGAGGAGATGGTAGAGTATGGCGATTTTCCTGCTGAACATAGGATGGAATACCAGCACAATTATGTTGGAGAAAATTCTACAAAAGCATTTGATAGCTCAGGAGATGCATCTAACGTGGTTTGCAAATGGACTGCTCAGAATCACTATGGAATTCCTACAATTGATAACCAGGTTTTTACTCTAAACCCTAATTTATTTTTTAATCGTTCTTATAAACTTAGGTTTTATTTGGGAAATCTCAACCATTCGATTTTATTTCCTAATTGCTAATATTAATTTCATTGATAGGGACTTAAAATTTGATAGTAATTTTAGTCTTTTATTCTCTTATTTATTCTCTATCTTTTCCCTGAGTAGTATTCTAATCTTTCCTATCGATCATCCTGTCAGTATAAGGTATCCAGTTAAAACTAGGTTTTGTACTAATAAGGGCATCTTGATCTCTAGAATAGATTATCATTACTTGAACTTGGTCAGAACTGCATTTCCAATCCCTGAACTAAAGCACTTTCATTGTGAGTTTGTCTTTTGGGTGTTTAACTGTGCTTGCTGTATTTTTCTTTTCAATTTGGTGTGTCATCCACAAAGAACCCCTAAGTGGATAAAAGAGCTTTGTTTATCTCTTTCTCATAACTCAAGTATGAGAATTTTGCCGTGGAACTGTCAGGGTTTTGGCAACCCTTCCACTAAAACTTCTTTGTGGAATGTTAGTAGAGCACAAAATCCAGACATTGTCTTTTTGTGTGAAACCAAAAATGATTCTACAAAAATGGGTAAATATATGAGAAGATTCAACTACCCTAACAATTGGGTTTCTCCTTCTGTTGGTCTCTCAGGGGGTATTGCCCTTATGTGGAAGAGTGGTTTTAATTTTGAAATTGTCCAAAACACTGATAAAATGGTCAATGCCATTATCTCTTTTGACCCATCCAAACCAGAGTTCATATGCACTTTTCTTTATGGTTCCACATACTATGAAGAAAATATGCAACAATGGAACTATATTAAAGAAATAGGAAACAGAGCAGACCACCCATGGGTTATCATTGGTGATTTAAACATTACTATGGCTTCCCATGAAAGATCTAACTTCTCTAATCCTACAGCTTCTTCCATTCCTGAAATTAAAACTATTATTGATGGCGGCATGGTGCTGATTTGTCCGATCTTGGTTTTATTGGTTGTCAATATACTTGGTCTAATAGACAATCTCTTCCTAACTTTATTAAAGCTAGACTTGATAGGGCATTGGTCAATGGTCATTGGCTGAATCATTATGGAAATTCAAAAAAAATCCATATAGATTCAATAGGATCTGATCATTTGCCAATCCTCTTGGTTACTGACCCCAATTCTAACCAAGGGAAAATACCCAACAGATATTATAAGTGTTGGTTTAGAGACACAACTTCTCATAAGGTGATTAAAAACTCCTATGATTTAGAAGTTAGGGCTCACCTACTTATCAATTCACAAACAAGTTAAGAAATGTCAAGTATGTCCTAAAAAAATACAATATAGAACACTTTGGTAATATTGATCACATGGTTAAAGAGTTAGAGTCAGAACTTCACACTCTCAACTGTCAACTAATCAGTGCTCAAAATTCTGAGAACATTAAAAATGTCGAAATTTCTCTTGAACCTTGGCAAAAGATTTAAGGGGATTTTTATGCCCAAAAATCTAGGAAGAAATATATTAAGAGTCATGATAAAAACACCAACTATTATCATTCTTATGTTAATAGAAGGAAACATTTTAATCATATTTCCGCTCTTAAGCTTAGTAATGGGCAGTGGTCTAGTGACAAGAACAACCTCGAAGACCTTTTAATTTCTCATTTCAGTGGTATTGGCACTACAACTAACCTTCTGCCTAATATTGATGTTCTCAATTGCATTGACCCTTGTATTAGTGATATGGACAATGATAAGTTATTGAGTTCTATTACTATTTAGGAAGTTAGAGCCACCATAAATTAGATGGCTTCATAGAGTGCTCCAGGACCTGATGGATTTCCGCCAGGTTTCTATAAACAAAACATGGAACTCCTGATCCATGATGTCTGGCTCATGGTTAAGAATTTCTTTGATACCAAACATATTCTCAAAGAGATGAATCATACTTTCCTCAGCTTAATCCCAAAAATTAATAACTCTTCTTCTCCATCTGATTTTAGACTTATCTCTCTATGTAACACTAGTTACAAAATTATCTATAAAATCATTGTAAATAGGATGAAACCATTGCTAGGAAAAATTATTTCACCATTTCAGGTTGCGTATGTCCCTAACAGGCATATCCATGACAATGTGGTGATTTCCCATGAGCTGGTACATAATATGAAAAGGAAAAAAGGTAAAGGTGGGTATATGGGTCTTAAATTACTCATGTCGAAAGCTTTCGACAGGGTTGAGTGGTCCTTTATGTTAAGCATCCTTAGGAGATTTGGGCTTTCTATTGACTGGTGTGATCTAATCTCTCAATGCATTAGTAAAACCAATATATCCATAATGCTGAATGGTACTCCATGTTCTTCTTTTAAACCTACTAGACGTTTAAGGCAGAAGTGAAAAAGCGAGGGTCTAACAACCTAACCCAATATTTCTCTTAGCAATCTGTATGGACTAACTCCAATATACTTTTCAAGAGAATTAACTAGACAGTCAGACTCAATCTTAAGAAAAGTATATCAAAGAGTTATATCTCAATTTATCGATTCAATACTTTCTCAAACAAATAAAAATCTGCGAGTCTAATTGAATACAAGAGAAATAAATTGAACGGTACCAAAGACCAATGTTCAAGGATCAATCAATTTCAATCAACAACCAAAGGTCGGATTTCCCAATTGATTGATTCAACGCACAACCTGTGATATTTCAATTATATAACAAAATATAATGCGGAAAAGAAATAACACAGACACCAGAAGTTTTGTTAACGAAGAAACCGCAAATGCATAAAAAACCCCGGGACCTAGTCCAGATTGAACACACATTATATTAAGCCACTATAGACACTAGCCTACTACAAACTAACTTTGGTCTGGACTGTAGTTGAACCCCAATCAATCTTACACTGATCCAAGGTACAGTTGCGCTCCTTACGTCTCTGATCCCAACAGGATACTACGCACTTGATTCCCTTAGTTGATCTCACCCACAACGAATATTTTCTACGACCCAAAGTCGAAGACTTTAATAAACAAATCTGTATCACACAGAAAAGTCTACGAGAATAGATAAATCTGTCTACAACAGAAATACCTACAAGTTTTGTTCCGTCTTTTGATAAATCAAGGTGAACAGGAACCAATCGATAACCCGTACTTATATTCCCGAAGAACAGCCTAGAATTATCAATCACCTCACAATAATCTTAATCGGCTAGCGAAACAAGATATTGTGGAATCACAAACGATGAGACGAAGATGTTTGTGACTACTTTTCTATCTTGCCTATCGGAAAAATTAATCTCGAGCAAATTTTACAATTGTACTCAATATGATAGAAACAACAAGATCAGATCACGTAACTACAGAGAAGATAGTTGGGTCTGGCTTCACAATCCCAATGAAGTCTTCAAGTCGTTAACCTACAGGGTCTCGGTAGAAACCTAAGGTTAAAGGAGAATCGACTATAGCTTATACAACTAGTATCACACAGGAGGTGTGGGGATTAGGTTTCCCAGTTGCTAGAGTTCTCCTTTATATAGTTTCCAAATCAGGGTTTGCAATCTAAGTTACCTTGGTAACAAAGCATTCAATATTCACCGTTAGATGAAAACCTGATTAGATTCAAGATAATATCTTTCAACTGTTAGATCGAACTTAGCTTGTTATACACAAATGAAATGCACGTTCATTTAGGTTTGTGTAACCGTACCTAAACGTGTACACCTAGTTGGTTTAACAGTAGTTAACCAAATGGTTAGCCATATGAGCACTTTCTTATCAACCATATTCATCTTCACCATAACTAGTTCAAATGACTCAACAGAACTAGTTAGAGAGTTGTTCAATTGCTTAGACCTCATAGAAGTATACAAGACACAATCGAAGCAAAAACGATTTTGATTCACTCGAATCAATTCATGAACTTTATAGCCACGGTTTGCAAATTATGCATTCCTTAGTTTATATAAGTTTAAGTTCACGAATAAACCGTTTATAGAAAATAACCCACTCAAGTATGCATACCGGTATGCATACTTAAGTACCCGAAATAAGTTTGTTTTCAGTTCACAAACTCCAGAAGAAATTCACGAAACGTGAACCTCCGACAGTACGCGTACAGGTACGTGGACTTTAGTTCCGGTTATCCTGAGCAGCAAAGTACACATACTTTGGTTCAAGGATTATGGACTTACACACGTATGAATTCACATACAATGTTTATATCCATTCAAGGTTATATATTTTAAACTCTCATTTCAATCATTGAAACATTCTTAGAGGATGTTAAATAGAGGTTACTCACACATTATTCTTCATCAAAGCGATTTTCAAGATATTGAAATAATCAACATGACTTTCGTTACTTGTAAAGATGAACTTGGCCAAAGCAAAAGCTTACCAACACATATTTCGAGAAATAGATAAGCGAGATAAACTCGGCTCGAAATAGCAAATGTGTATAATCGAAGTCTATATAGCAATACGACTTTTGTCTCAAGATAAGAGATAGAGTAGATAGACTTTTGAGTGATTGATAAGTTCAAGTCTCCACATACCTTTTTAGTCGATGAAGTTCCACCAGTTCCTTGAGTAGTTCTTCGTCTTTGTATGATGAACGTCGTGGAGTCTAGAGCTCAACTACACTTTCTATCCTAGTCCGAGACTTAGCTATAAGTAGAATAGAAATCAAGACTTATAGTTTTGGCAACTAAACTTGACAAACAAGCTTGAGATAGCAACGCTTACGAGTTCGATCGAGCATAGCTCTAACAAGTAGACCCCCTGCCTCCTTACCTTTTTATCATTTGTATGGAGTCCCTATCTAGATATCTCGTACATGCTGAAGCGACTAAGCTCATTCATGGGATTAAGGTTACTAAAGATGCCCCTAGCATCTCTCATCTGTTTTTCGCAGATGAGTGTCTCATTTTCAACAATGCTTCCCATGAAGAAGTTGATAACTTAATGTCTTTAATCAATGATTTTATCGCTTGCTCATGCCAGGTTATTAATTTATAGAAATTTGGATGCTTCTTTAGTAAGAATTGCAAACCAGATTTTTTTGTTTCCCTCATTAGACAGCTCAAAATTAAAAAGATTGATCTCAAAGAAAAATACCTTGGTATTCCTCGTTTTATTGGGAGATCAAAGAATGAGGCTTTCGATCACCTAGCAGATCACTTTGACAAAAGAGCTGCTAAGTGGAAGGGGGAACATATGAAACCATCTAGTAGGTCTTTTATGGTAAACCATGTTCTAAAATCGTCTCCAACTTATCAAATGAACACTTTCTTACTTCCTGATGATTTTATTTATAAAATGGAAAAGTCTCAGAGAGACTTCTAGTGGGGAAAGAATCATCCAGGTGGTAGTTACCCTCTAGCTTGGGACAATGTCTGTTGTCACAAACTTCAGGGAGGTCTTGGGTTTAAAAACCTAAACATTTTAATTTGGCCTTCTTGGCCAAAACTGTCTGGAACCTAATCCACCATTCCACAGATTTATGGGATGTTATTCTAAAATGCAAGTATTTTAGACATGTGAATGCTCTTCTTCATCCTAATCCAAAAGATTCTTCTTGGGCTTGGAAATGTATCTGTAAAGGTCTAGAATTTATTCGTAAGCATTGGATTTGGGAAGTTAAGAAAGGTGATGATATAAGTGCTTTCAGCGACAATTGGATAGAACAAGCTAGTGCTCCTTTGTGTCTTGCCTATCCTAACCTAAATCTTAAAGTGTCAGATTTCATCATAGTTGAAACTAAACAATGGAATACTGAAGTGATTCAGTGTTTCTTCACTCATGACAACTATCATAAGATTAAGAATATTAGATTACCATTGTCTGGAAATGATAGACTAGTTTGGCCACACACTAAGTCTGGAGTCTTTTCTGTCAAATCTGCATATAAAGTGATTTCTTGCCAATCTAGGTCACCACTAAACCTGCAACAGATTAATACTTACAAATACCTATGGAATACCCCAGTGCTACCTAAAGTGCATCTCTTTCTTTGTAAATGTGTTAGAAATATTCTCCCAACAAAATCTAGAATATGTAGATATTCTTCTAGCCAGGATGTTATCTGTCCTCTCTGTGAGGACAATATGGTTGAAACTTCAGACCATTTGTTTCTCCAATGCTCTTGGTTTGGTTAAATGTTTACAAACTGGTACACGTACTGTGACTGAACCGATTCACGGACGGCAATGGTATTTGTACCTTGTACACCTACTAACCATATCGAATATATTTTCAAGTGCGTTTAAATTATTTCTACGAGATAATTAGCATTTGATTAATTCTCTAAAAAATACTAGACCTATTTGATCACATGTTTGTGACTCATAGTTAATGTCTTGTGTGTTATAGAAAATGAATATTAAGCTTTTAAGTTCAAATCGGTTAGTTTCGTCTAACCATGTTGAACATAGTCTGTGTACACGGTTCGGTTACGCTTTCACCTAACCAAAGTGTATATGTTGTTTATGTAAATCAGATTCAAAGATCCATCTAATGGTGGATATTGTTTGCTTGGTTCAAAAGTTATCTTAGCTTAAACCTAAAGCAACCTATGCTTTGAATATCTATAAAAGGGAAACTTCAAGCAACTGGGATCTTCATTACTTTTTGGTGTGTCCTAGTTGTATCTAGAGTCGTCCTCTTCCTAACCCTATTAGGGTTTAATGACTACAAAGTCTTCATATGGATTCGTGAAGCCAGGTCTAGTTATCTTTCCTTGATAACTCATGTATCCTGATCTTGATCTATTGTTGAGCTACTAACTTGATCAAGATAGATAAAAATCATCAAAGTTCTCTTCTTGTTAAAAAAATTTGATTCCAAAGGTTTTATACTTGTGAGGTGAATAATAATTTAGGTTGTACTTCGGGTTGCATAAGTCCGGATTTTGAGATTATTTAGACTTTTTCTATTGCTATCGATTTCCACACTTTTGATCAAACTATTTGATTGTAAAAGGAAATCATATATAGGCTTAATCCATGGGAGGCAGATTTGGTTTAAAGTCTTCAATTGAGTTAAAGATCTTATTAGTTGGTGTGACGTCAGCTAAGGGAATCAATATTTATATTATCCTGCTGGGATTCAAGAGGCGTAAGGAGCGCGACTGTACCTTAGTCAGTGGGATACCTTTAAGGGATCAACTACATTATAGTCTGAAGTTAATTGGTAGTAGGCTAGTGTCTATAGCGGCTTAATATAGTTTGGTGTTGAATCTGGACTAGGTCTCGGGGTTTTCCTACATTTGCAGTTTCCTTGTTAACAAAACTTCTGGTGTATGTGTTATTTCTTTTTCCGCATTATATTGTTTATCTTTATAATTGAAATATCACAGGTTATGCGTTGATCAATCATAATAGA
This sequence comes from Papaver atlanticum, assembly GCA_023531105.1. Classification (NCBI taxonomy): domain Eukaryota; kingdom Viridiplantae; phylum Streptophyta; class Magnoliopsida; order Ranunculales; family Papaveraceae; genus Papaver; species Papaver atlanticum. The sequence continues at coordinate 1,574,035 of JAJJMB010014886.1, forward strand.
TACATCCAACCTAGTTTGTTGGATACGACTTGATTAATTCTTGGACATTGGTCTTTGGTACCGTCCAAGTTATATCTTTGTGATTAGGTTCATGGATTTTTTTCTGTAACGTTCTAATCGCATGAGATAGAGAGATATAACTTTAGATATTATTCCATGATTGATTTTAACTCTCGGAGTTGTATTGAGTTTGTCCATACAAATTTCCTAAGAAAAATGGGGTGGTGTGTTTTGGTACCCCTGTGTTTTCAGAACCAGTACAGGTATTTACTGCATATGATCCAACTAAGGATAGATGATAAGTATCTGATAATGAAAAAATACATAGCCAATAATTTACTAAGAACACCACAGAGTGGTGAAGAAAAAGTCGGATCTGAAGACGGGAAAAAGACACCATGGTGAACACATGCATAATTATTGTACACACTTAGACCCGTTTTAATGGATAAAGCTGAGTGTTAGGTGTTACGATACATAATAAAGAGGATACAGACTAGAACATTCAGAGATAAAATCATTATAAAAGTTAACGGGAAGATTTGAGTCTCTAAAAAAATGATGTTGCGAAACTGTTGGAGAAATAATCGGTTAAATCTACTTGCATTGGTATGTCAAGTTAGTTGTGAAATTTAGATGACAAAGCACATTCTTGATTTAGTCACTAAAGTCAGTTTCAGACTTGACTAGCTAGGTTTAAGAAGTAGAGTATAAAATCAAAGATATCCTTAAAGAATAGAGGTTTAAGACATCTTGAAGATCTTTTTTATAGGTTAGTAACAAACTCTTGATTCTCTTATTTACTCTACCTCTCTATCTATCGAAACAAGTGCTCACTCTATGGAAGAATTCCTATGACGGTAAATATATATTTATATTTACACTTGAGGATCCCATGACTTTTGTGAGAATGACCTTTATCACTAGAAAGGTCCTCTTGTTATACTGAATGAGAATATGGATGCAACGATCCAAGAATCACTTAATTCCGAGTTAAAACGAAGAAGTTATGAGTGATTTATTAAAGCAACTTATAAGTGTGGCTAAGGTTGATTTCGTGAATACAAAATTGTACACGAACTTTTGGCAACAATTCGAGAACCAAAAACCGCGAATACGTGACTGAAAGCCTATTTTGGTCAAGTATTTGGGTGTTTTCTTTCTTAGACAAGGTAGCTTTGTTTCCAAACAACCTAGCCTTGATCATTCACTATAAATAAGGGTTTCATGTAACCACAAAACCTATCCCTTGAAAAACTATGTGTGTGTGTGTTACATAAGGTAGTTTTCCATATCTTTGTTCTTCACGGAGAAAAAAAAAGTGAGTTTTAAAAAGACTTCACTTGGAGATCGTAAAGCACATGGAAGCTATGTTCTTTGATAGTTATGAAACTTATTCCTAGGTTTTTTTTTTTATAAACCTTAGATTTGATAGATCAAGATACCTCTATATTTTTCTAGGTGATCTTGTGAGGAATGATCAATTAGGTTGCGGAATCGCAAACCCTAATTGCTGATGAGTATCTTCTAAAGAGAATTAACGTTCTGCTTGAGGATTTTCAAAAGCATCTTCTAAAGATAATTGGGGTTCTGCTTGAAGGTTTACAAGAGGAATTCCTAAATATAATTGGTGTTCTGCTAGGAGTTCTACATGTGCACGCATACAACTAAAGCAGGTATTATATCCAGTCTGAAATATGGTAGTAAGTAATTGGAGTGACAACTTAAATCAGTGAGTGTTCAATCTAGAATCGGTCTCAGGGATTTTCTACAAGATTGTAGTTTTCCTCGTTAACAAAAATCTACAGTGTCCGTGTTATTTCTATACCGTGTTATATTGTTTTATCTTTATAATTGATATATCACAAGTTGTACGTATCTATACCTATATAGTATTATCTCAACTGTAAGGAACCTACAAGACTCGTTCCGGTACATACTAGGTTTACCTTGTTAAAATAATCTTAAATACAGTTTTGTAACCAAATGTATAAATTGTACAAGGATTGTCTATATAGGTTCCCGAACCAACAAGTTGGTGGTGTACTAGTCACCCTCTACTTTTCAATTGGTATCAGAGCAGGCAAACACCATAAAGACCTAATAAGTCTGTGTTTGTAGCGATCTGAACCTATCGACGTGAATTTAAGCTTGTATCAACCAAGTTCAATTTACGTACCACCAGGATTTGATGACACAAATTAGTTATGGTAGAAAATAGCGATGCAGTCATTCTTGCAAGCTCGTGATTTCCAAACTTAGATTCGAGTAGTCAAGGGTTATCATCCTCCAATGGTCACTGTGAATAATAGAACTACTGCGAAGGATATAACTGATTATGACGATATTGAAATCAGTGTTGCAAAGTACAATTATGATGGATTGAATGCTATTATACATACTATAATCTAAGATTTCCAACATCATGTGACTACCATGTGAAACTTCGAAAGAAGCTTGGGATATCTTACAGACCGTATTCGAAGGGAATACTGCAGAGAAAGAAGCAAGGCTTCAAACCTAGCATCTGACTGGGAAAATATTTATGTCTGATGATGAAACCTTAATTTAACCAAAAACTCTCTCAGATAGTTAACTCCTCACATTCGTTAGGTATAACTATTCTCAGGTTTCTACCATCAAGAAACGAGTCTAAAAAAACATGTTATCACAGAAGCAAACGATCTTCCAACGCTAGCAAAGAGTGATCTAGTTGGTAAATTGAAGATCTTTGATAATAAACACCGGTCTGAAAAAGAACTAGGTATTTCTCTTAAAGATGTAAATAATACTAGTCCCTCTGAGGGTAAAACTATTGTACCATAGTTTAAAGATGATACTCCACAACAATTTAGAAAAATCTTGAGAAACAATAAAAAGAGATTTTCTAAAGATACAACATCTCCTGATCATAAGTCTTGGACTTGTGTTGATGATGTTGTTTAATGCTTCAATTGTCGTGGGATCAGGCATTTATATTCTGTATGCCCTAGCAGCTAGGGTCCGTAGACAACTAAAATACATTGCAACTCTCCCAACCCTTTACGATGCCTGACGATTATCTAGAGTATACATGCAAGTTTACATTAGCTTTTGGAAGATGTTTTTCGGACAAAGATTCCGATTCTGACAAAGAAATGTTCTATGAAGATCCAGTCGCTAATAAACTTCTTAAGGAATGTCATCAGAAACTTTATGAAACTGAAAACTCTTTATTCAATGAGAAATATAAATATGACAGACTTCGTAGTGAGAATAAATACTTTTGGGACCAACTGGAGTCTACTGGTGCAAAAGATTATCTCAAAAAAATACGAGGTCTTAAAGAAGAAATCTCCGAAGGATGTGATCGAGAGAATGCACTTCAAGCAAAACTAGATAATTTGGAGAATATTAAGAAGAACCTGTTATTTAATTCAGATCAAGAAGATCTCAAAGTTCAATTTGAATCATCGAAGAATGATATAGTTAACGCGTTTGAAAAGATCAAAAGGTTGGAAAAAGAAATATGAGCTTAAAATAAAGCTTGTCTCTCAATAGTAGCTCTAATAAATTAACCTCGATATTGGGAGCATGTAGAATTCATCGCGATACACGAGGATTGGGCTATGAAGGAATAGACGCTCCTTGTATTTTCAAAGAGGTGAAATTTGTCAAGGCTAAAGATTCTTCTCAATCAAAAGATCTCACTGACGACAAGAGTGAAGTATCTCCACCATCTTCTAATGCAGGAAAGAAAAAATTCCATCAAGCTCCAATGCAAGCACATATACATCCAGGTAACAATAAGCATCAATTTTCTCATTCTACTAAAAATTACTTTTATTATAGAAAACCAGGACACTTTCAAAGGGGATGCAGATCCCGTAAAAGAGATAAAGCCAAATCTTATTTTGTTCATAAGATTACAAGATCCGATGCTTCCAACTAGAGAAAAACTGAGTTGCGTAATTGATAAACGCATTTATGTGTCTATTTTGATCTCGATTCTCTATATTGTTAGTACCCATTTTTCTACTTATTTTGGCTTTTTATGTTTTTGTAGACATATTTGGAGAAATAAACATGTGCGGAAAAAGTTGCTCGAAAAGTGGTATTTGGACCCCCGGGAGAAAATTACTAAAGGCACCTAGAGGACGCATTAAAGGCACCCCGGAAATATGTTGGAGGCACCCCGAAGAAGTGTTATTGGCACTCAAGGAAAATTTATAAGGGCACCCAGTGGATATTGGCACCCACTTATTGGATAGGGGGCACCATGTTCTCCTCCTCATTTTAAAATGAGTTTTGGCGGGAGAATTAACCAGCCATCTGTGAACTTTTCTGGGGACGATTTTGGACAGCGTTTCACTGAGTTTTTGACGGGAATGAATTAGGTTTACCCTGTTTCATCAAAACAAGGAAGTTAATTGGTCTACAATCGAGAAAAAATGAAGATTTATCCTATTCTCGGTAAAACAGGGCACGAGTATCTCGGGTTTCTTTTTATACTTCATGTTCCATATATGGAATTTTAGGAGAAGATAAACTATCCTAGATTTGACTCAATCTGTTATGGAAAGAGTTTGGAGGAAATCAGACGCGTAGGAAGAGATAAAAAAAAAGGGGAAAGTCACGTAACTTCCGGTGAAAGAAAAAAAAAATTTAGAGGATTTGGTCGAGTTATTCAGGGTTGTGGGGGATTATATAAAGGTTGTATTAAGTCTCAAATTGGAATCGAGAGTTGGGGACCAAGCACAAAGGAGTTGCAGAGAAGCTGCAGGAGAGACTGCGAAGAATAAAAGAAACCGTCACCATTTCTTTCAAATGAAAAATAATAGTTCTACAACAATTATTTATGTTAGGCTTTTATCTGTAACAGTGGGTTCTGTAACAGTGGATCCGTAACAATTATATCTGTTACAGATTCTCTGTAATATTATTTTTCTCTAATAAAACACCTATTGAGCCATGAGTTATTATTTTGAGCGTGTTTTTTTTTACATGACGAGCTAAACCCCAACACTGGGACGATGGAGGAAGCCATATTTCATGCATGTGGTAATTATATTTAATTCTTTTATGACTTCTTGCATTAATTATTAATAGTTTTATGATTTTTCTTAATTGATTGTGATTTCGTTTGATGATGTATGCTTGGTCTAAGTACTTTTGATGCGTCATGCTTGTGATTTACAGTCAATCTTTTAAAATTCTACCTTGGCAAAGAATTAGAGTCGATATTTATTATTATTTGAGCTATAATTATTTGGAATAAATATATGAATCGCATGAATGAGTTATATGGTGGAATCCCGAGTCTCAGTACATTTGAATATTGTGACAATCTTGTGTAAATATTATCCTTGTTTTTAGTGTTTTTTATTTTTAAGTTTGAAATCGAATCTCATCAAGTCCGAGTTGAACGAATCTTTACTACCACTTTCAAAACTACATCAATTTTTGGCGGCGCCGACGCGGACTTGTTTTTAGATTTGTTTTTAGGTTTTTCGTGATTTTTTATTCTTTTGTTCTATTTTACGTTTTCTTGGGTATTTGTGTTTTTGTTATAGGTTTGGATATTGGATCGAAAAGAAAGCTGAGCCAAAGATATTGGTGATTAGCTAAAGACTTGAAGTCAAAGAAAAAGCGAAAAGAAACGAGGAAAAGACAAAGAATTTTATTTTATTTTATTTTTTTAGATTTAGATTTATTTTTGTTTTATTTTTATTTATTTTTTATTTTTTTAGGGTTTTTCTTTTTATTAGAAAATTGTATTAGGGTTTATTATTTTTTTGTAATTTTTATTTTTATTTTTATTTTTGAACTTTTTGGACATTTTGAGACTTCGGGCATTCTGGAAATTATTTTTAAACCCTACAGAAGGGTGGTATTAAATATAAACTGTTTGCAGGGAAGGACGACAATTACGATACTGTCTCGGCCCCTCGGGTTCGTACACTAACATATGAGTTGGTGGCCCAAGTCGACTATAACCGATTCATCCCCCGTCTGGAACGGGAGGTAAGATCCTAAACACCCGTGAATCCCCTGTCAGCGGGTTTACTGTCTTCCTTCATATGCTTATATGTTGAGGACTGAATACGAACATTTATTTTTCTAGTAAAGGGCAAGGCCGGGCCATAAGGGTTAGGATTTCATCACCGTTCTCTTCTTGCCCGCCTTAGGAACACGTAACCTACGCGAACCTAAGCCTTAAAATTTTGACTAGAATAAGACCGATAAGGTAACGAGCTTATAGGAAAGTCGTTCAAAAGGACTGTATTGGGTATCTTATTAGCCTAACTCAAAGTTCAAGAAGATTACTATAAGTTGATTAGAGCCGCCTTGTAACTCAGGGAAGCGTTGCCAAAGAGGTGGGGGTATCAAAGCTCCTCTGAGCTTTTCATACTTCTCTTCGACTTACTTTATTCGGATCGTCCTACGAGGTTTGCTAAAATTGTACCTAGTTGCCTCTTAGAAGAGTAGAAGATGGTCTAGAAACAATCTAAGTGGAGTCATCGTGCTTTTTGTTTGCTAGAAATCAATAGGTTTGATTTGGTTGAGTCGGCCTTGATTTGTGATTGCTTACCCTTCCAATTTAGGAAATTTCTTTTGTATGCCTGAACGTAAAAGAGATGCTCCAGGTTGATTTATTAAAGAGAAACCTAGTAGTTCTAAGAATCTCGATTACCTTAATTTAGAAAGTCCGATTTTTTGAGAATCCAGTTTTGAACGTCCGTCTTTTATGGAGAGAACCCTTAAGACTCCGATAGCGCCAGAAATGGCAACTTTTAAAGCTTTGCTGAATCCTACTAGGACCACTCGTCCCTCGTGCATTAAGTTAGTTGAAACTGATGCAACATATGAACTGAAACCTGGGACCATACAGATGCTCCCAATCTTTTTAGGGAAGGAAAATGAAAATCCCTATTTCCATGTTAGGGATTTTTAGGAAATTTGTAGTACTCTAAGGATTAAAAACCTAGACGATGAAGAACTAAAACTTAGGTTATTTCCTTTCTCCCTGAAAGATAAAGCCAAATCTTGGCTGTATAGTTTGACTTCCGAGTCAATTGAAACATAAGAACAACTTACATCTGCCTTTTTCAATAAGTTTTTCCCTAGGCACAAACCATCATCTATTAGGCAGAAGATTTGCACATTTGCTCAACAAGAGGGAGAATCTTTATATAGGTATTTGGAAAGGTTCAATGATTTACTGTCACAATGTCCTCATCGCGGCTTAGAAAAGTAAGGTTAGTTCAGATCCTTTATGAGGGTTTAGATTACCCAACAACAACCATGGTTGAGTCTTTGTGTACAAGTGGGTTTAAAAATAAGACTTTTGACCAGGCGATGACATTTTTGAATGACATTGCCGAAAAGACCCAATAATGGGAAAATAGTAGGGAACCCCAGAAAACAATTCTTCTAGGTAGAGGAAACGTTAACAGGTTAGAAGGATATTTTGACTCAGATGCCAAAATTGCAGCGATAGCAAAAAGGCTAGAAACATTAGAATTGGGTCACACTAGTGGCAGAATAGAGCCTTTTTGGGAAGGCCACACTATGGAGAGCAAGCCAATGCTCTTTATAATAACACTAGACACGATAACTCTCAGAAGTTTTACCCATATTCAGAAACCTATAATCCTGGTTGGAGAAACCATCCGAACCTTACATGGTCTAAGGGCCAGAATCAAGGTCAGTTTAGTAATTCTAATGTTCCCCCAGGTTTTAGTTATGCAAAGAATCCTTCGGGACAGGCTCAATTTCAGAATCAGTCAGATAAGAAAATCCTAAGCCTAGAGGAGTCTCTCGTTTTGTTAACTCAGCAAACTGCAAAATTTCAGCAATCGGTAGAACAAAGTCTACAAGCTAGTAACAAGATAGGACAAGAAAATAGTCAGGCTATTTCCGAGTTAAAAACCCAGGTAAGTCTGATAAATGAGTCTTTGAGAGAAAATGGTAGGTTTCCTAGTCAAACACAACCCAACCCTAGAGGAGTTCATGAAGTAGGTACAAAATCATCGAATCAATTGAATGCTATTAGAAACCTTCGGAGTGGTAGAATTGTAGACAATGGAGTAACCATGCCTGATAGTGGACATACTGTAGTTCACCCCTCAGGACCACCCATAGTTGAGGAGACCGATAAAGTTTCTGATGATATTAATTCGGTCCCTGGGAGGTCTGATTCTGTGCCTAGAGCACCGTTTCCCCAGCTATTAGTACCAACAAAAAAGGAATCGAACTTTAATGACATATTGGAGGTTTTTAAGCAAGTTACCATAAACCTTCCTTTATTAGATGCAATTAGGCAAATTCCTGCTTATGCCAAGTTCCTTAAGGATATGTGTACACGAAAGCGAAAACTTAGCGTCCATAAGAAAGACTTTTTAGCTAGTCACGTAAGTTCAATCATTCAGAACACCACAACTCCAAAGTACAAAGACCCAGGTTCCCCTACCATTGCTTGTACAATAGGTGAATTCCGGGTAGAAAAAGCTTTACTTGACTTAAGAGCCAGTGTGAACTTACTGTTGTACCATGTGTATTTACAGCTAGGACTTGGTGAAATGAAACCTACTCAGATGACACTGCAGTTAGCTGATAGGTCCGTTAAAATTCCTCGAGGTGTTATCGAGGATGTTCTCATTGAGGTCGACAAGTTTATTTATCCAGTGGATTTTGTTGTGCTAGATACCCAACCTGTCTCCGACCCAGAGAACCAGATACCTGTGATTTTAGGTCTCCCATTTTTAGCTACGTCTAATGCGATCATTAACTGTCGAAATGGTGTGATGAATTTGTCTTTTGGTAATATAACTATGGAAATGAACATTTTTAATGTCAGTAAGCTACCGTATGAGCTAGATGACACATGTGTTGAAGAGGTGAACATGATAGAAGCCTTAGTTCAGGAGTCATTACCAAACATTTTGTCTGAAGACCCATTAGAAAGTTGTTTATCCCATTTTGGTTTAGATTTTGACGACGATAGCACTATTGAAGAAGTAAATGCCCTATTAGATTCTACCCCTGTGTTAGATACTAATAGATGGAAAGCTAGGTTCGAACAATTACCAGTTTCTGAGACTACCTTAATTCCTTCTTTAGAAGAGCCTCCTAAGTTGGACCTCAAACCACTACCCGACACTCTAAAGTATGTATTTTTAGGCCCATCTGAGACTTTACCTATGATTGTATCTTCCGATTTGGATAGTGATCAGGAAAGTAGGCTAGTGAATGTACTTCAAGATAATAAGGAAGCTTTAGGGTGGACTATAGCAGACATTAAGGGTATAAGTCCTACTGTGTGTATGCATCAGATTCATTTAGAGGAAAACTCCAAACCTTCTAGGGAGATGCAACGTCGACTGAACCCTAACATGAAAGAGGTAGTTCGAAAATAGGTGCTTAAGTTGTTAGATGCGGGTATTATCTACCCGATTTCAGACAGTAAGTGGGTCAGCCCTGTTCAGGTTGTCCCCAAGAAATCAGGTATCACTGTAGTCCAGAATGATAATAACGAGTTAATCCCAACCGAGTGACCACGAGATGGCGTGTCTGTATTGACTATAGGAAGTTGAACAAGGTCACAAGGATTGAAAGTGTAGTTGAGCTCTAGACTCCACGGCGTTCATCATACAAATACGAAGAACTACTCAAGAAACTGGTGGAACTTCATCGACTAAAAAGGTATGTGGAGACTTGAACTTATCTATCACTCAAAAGTCTATCTACTCTATTTCCTATCTTGAAACAAAAGTCGTATTGATATATAGACTTCGATTATACACATTTGTTATTTCGAGCCGAGTTTATCTCGCTTATCTATTTATCGAAATATGTGTTGGTAAGCTTTTGCTTTTGCCAAGTTCATCTTTACAAGTGACTATAGTCATGTTGATTATTTTAATATCTTGAAAATCGCTTTGATGAAGAATAGTGTGTGAGTAACCTCTATTTAACATCCTCTAAGAATGTTTCAATGATTGAAATGAGAGTTTAGAATATATTACCTTGAATGGATATAAACGTTGTATGTGAATTCATACGTGTGTAAGTCCATAATCCTTGAACCAAAGTATGCGTACTTTGCTACTCAGGATAACCGGAACTAAAGTCCACGTACCTGTACGCATACTGTCGGAGGTTCACGTCCCGTGAATTTCCGCTGGAGTTTGTGAACTGAAAACAAACTTATTCCGGGTACTTAAGTATGCGTACCGGTATGCATACTTGAGTGGGTTATTTTCTAAAAACGGTTTATTCGTGAACTTAAACTTATATAAACTAAGGAATGCATAATTTTCAAACCGTGGCTACAAAGTTCATGAATTGATTCGAGTGAATCAAAATCGTTTTTGCTTCGATTGTGTCTTGTATACTTCTATGATATCTAAGCAATTGAACAACTCTCTAACTAGTTCTTTTGAGTCATTTGAACTAGTTATGGTGAAGATGAATATGGTTGATATGAAAGTGCTCATATGGCTAACCATTTGGTTAACTACTGTTGAACCAACTAGGTGTACACCTTTAGGTACGGTCACACAAACCTAAATGAACGTGCATTTCATTTGTGTATAACAAGCTAAGTTCGATCTAACGGTTGAAAGATATTATCTTGAATCTAATCAGGTTTTCATCTAACGGTGAATATTGAATGCTTTGTTACCAAGGTAACTTAGATTGCAAACCCTGATTTTGAGACTATATAAAGGAGAACTCTAGCAACCGGGAAACCTAATCCCCAAACGGCCTGTGTGATACTAGTTGTATAAGCTAGAGTCGATTCTCCTTTAACCTTAGGTTTCTGCTGAGACCCTGTAGGTTAACGACATGAAGACTTCATTGGGATTGTGAAGCCAGACCCAACTATCTTCTCTGTAGTTGCGTGATCTGATCTTGTTGTTTCTATCGTATTGAGTACAATTGTAAAATTGGCTCGAGATTAATTTCTCCGATAGGAAAGATAGAAAAGTAGTCACAAACATCTTCGTCTCATCGTTTGTGATTCCACAATATCTTGTTTCGCTATTTGATTAAGATTATTGTGAGGTGATTGATAATTCTAGGCTGTTCTTCGGGAATATAAGTCCGGGTTATCGATTGGTTCCTGTTCACCTTGTTGATTGAAGTTGATTGATCCTTGAACATTGGTCTTTGGTACCGTTCAAGTTAATTTCTCTTGTATTCAATTAGACTCGCAGATTTCTATTTGTTTGAGTAAGTATTGAATCGAGAAATTGAGATATAACTCTTTGATATACTTTTCTTAAGATTGAGTTTGACAATCTAGTTTATTCTCTTGAAAAGTATATTGGAGTTAGTCCATACAGATTGCTAAGCGAAATATTGGGTGAGGTTGTTAAACCCCCGCTTTTTCAGTTTCAAAACCCCTTAGATAAGAAGATTATCTGTTTAGAAGAGTCTCCCGCCTTGTTAACCCAGCGGACTGCAAAGTTTCAGCATTCGGTTGAGCTGAGTTTAAAAGCTAGCAATAGGATAGGACAAGAAAATAGTCAGGCTATTTCCTAATTAAAAGACCAGGTTAGTCTAATCAATGAGTCTCTAAGAGAAAAAAGTAAGTTCCCTAATCAACCACTACCCAATCCTAGAGGAGATAAAATATTTAATCAAGTGAATTCTGTCACAACCCTTAGGAGTGGTAAAACGGTAGACAATAAGGTAGCCATGCCTAATAGTGGACATACTGTAGATCTACCTTCTAGTTCCCATTTTAATTCCCAAGAGGAACCACTAGCTGAAGAGACTGACAAATTTTCTAGTGATGCCAATGCGGTTCCTGATAGGTCTCTTATTTTTCCCAGATCCCCGTACCCACAGTTGTTAGCTCCAACAAAGCGAGAGTCGACTTTCAATGAAATAATGGAAACATTTAAGCAGGTGAACATTAATATCCCTTTATTAGAAGCAATTAGGCAAATGCCTGCTTATGCCAAGTTTCTTAAGGAACTTTGTACACGAAAACGTAAGATTAACGTTAATAAGAAAGCCTTTATAGATGGTCAGGTAAGTTCAATCCTTCTGAACCAAACAGCCCCTAAGTATAAAGACCCTGGATGCCCCACTATATCTTGTGTGATCGGTAATTACTCAGTGGATAAGGCATTGCTAGACTTCGGAGCTAGTATTAACTTACTCCCATATCATGTTTACAACCAGCTAGGTCTTGGTAAGTTGAAACCGACTAAAATGACCCTACAATTAGCTGATAGGTCTGTCAAAGTACCTCGTGGTGTCGTATAGGATGTTCTGATTGAGGTTGATAAGTTTAATTATCCAGTGGATTTCGTTGTTCTAGATACTCAGCCTGTTCAAGATCTCATTGCTCAAATACCGGTGATTTTAGGTCGCCCATTCTTAGCCATAGCTAACACCGTCATCAACTGTAGGACCGGGATTATTAACATATCCTTTGGTAATATGACTACTGAACTAAATGTATTTAATGTTACTAGACAACCTTCTGATGATTTAGAGGAAGTGAATATGATTAACACTTTAGTTCAGGATAACTGGGACGACACTCTATTTGATGATTCTTTGGATGAATTCGATGAGATTCTCTTAAGTCAGTTAGGTGACCAAACTCTTGATCTAGAAGAATCTCTTGAGTACTTTAAAGACTTTACAGACCCTGAAATTCAAGACATAGTGCTAGGTGTTACGGAGAGTAGTGTTTGTTAGAGCACTTCTCGGTCGAACTCGCAAGCGTTGCTATCTCAAGCTTGTTTGTCAATGTTAGTGATCAAAACTATAAGTCTTGATTTCTAGTCTACTTATAGTGATGTCTCGGACTAGGATAGATTGTGTAGTTGAGCATTAGACTTCACGGCGTTCATCAATTGAAGACGAAAAACTACTAAGGAGAGCTTGTGGAACTTCATCAACAAAAGGTATGTGGAGACTAAAACTCATCTATCACTTGGAAAGTCTATTTCTACTGTATCTCCTATATTGAGACAAAATTCATACTACTATATAGTATTCGATTATGCACATTTGAGATTTCGAGCTGAGTTTAACTCGCAACTGGGAAACCTAATCCCCACACCTCCTGTGTGATACTAGTTGCGACTAGAGTCGATTCTCTTTTAACCTTAGGTTTTTCACGAAATCCTATAGGTTAACGACTTCATTGGGATTGTGAAGCCAAACCCAACTATTTTCTATGTAGTTGCGTGTTCTGATTTTGCCATGTTCTATCGTATTGAGTACTATCTTCTCTAAGATTTTCTCGAGATTGATTCTCCGATAGGAAAGATAAAAAGTAGTCACAAACATCTTCGTCTCATCATTTGTGATTCCATAATATATTGTTTTACTTCCATTCGATTAAGATTATTGTGAGGTGATTGATAATAATAGGCTGTTCTTCGGGAATATAAGTCAGGTTTATCGATTGGTTCCTGTGCACCTTGATTTATCAAAAGACAGAACAAAACTCGTAGGTATTTCTGTGTAAGACAGATTTATCTATTCCAATAGACTTTTCTGTGTGAGACAGATTAGTTTATCAATTCTTCGACTTTGGGTCGTAGCAACTCTTGGTTGTGGGTGAGATCAGCTAAGGGAATCAAGTGCGTAGAATCCTGCTGGGGTCAGATACGTAAGGAGCGCAACTGTACCTTGATCAGTGTGAGATTGATTAGGGCTCAACTACATTCCAGTCCGAAGTTCACTGGTAGTAGGCTAGTGTCTGTAGCGGCTTAATACAGTATGGTGTTCAAAGCTGGACTAGGTCCCGGGGTTTTTCTGCATTTGAGGTTTTCCTCGTTAACAAAATTCTAGTGTCTGTGTTATTTCTTTTCCACATTATATTTTGTTATATTATAGAAATATCACAGGTTATGCGTTAAGATCAATCAATTATGAATCCAACCTTTGGTTGTTGATTATATTGATTGACACTTGAACATTAGTCTTTGGTACCGTTCAAGTTGTTTCACATAATAATCAGGCTAGCGGATTTCTTTCTGTTTGATTTGCTGATCACATTGTGAAACAGAGATATAAACTCTTTGATATACTTTTCTATAGATGGAGTCTGACTGTCTAGTTGATTCTCTTGAAAGTATATTGGAGTTTGTCTATTCAGATTGCCGATCGAAATATTGGGTGTGGTTGTTAGACCCCCGTTTTTTCAGTGTTGACCCTAAGTTTGGGGTTAATGATCTAGAATAAGCTCTTGAGTATTTTAAAGACTCCGAGGATCCAGAAATTCAAGCAATAGTTAGAGGTTTGTCTTAGAATACTATCTACCCTAAGTTTGGGGGTAGTGATGGTCAAGGTTCCCCATTAAAAATCCCTAACTTGGGAATCGATCCTAGTGTGCCCGAGGTATTACTTGAGTCTCTTCCGACTCCACAACCTGATCCTCCTGATACTGTCAAGGAGGAAATCCAGTTATCGAAGACCCGTTGTTCGGATGAATATATTTTTCAAGACACTCATATGAAGCCCAAGTGGGAGCCACAGATAAGCCCAGTTGTCTTGCAAGAAGTTTTAGATCAGGTTGTTCTATATCTGTTTATTTATCTAATCCGGTGCAGTTGTCTCATAATTGTGGCAGTTTTATATGGTTTCTTGGATCCATAGTTGTTTCGACTATTGATATATGATTTAAAAGGTAATTAGTCATTTTTGTGGTATTTGATGTCTGGCTGAAGACTTTAAACTTAGCACTACTTGGGAGGTAACCCATGTTCATGCGACACGGTAATATCTTTCCTTAACTCTTTTGCTTGAAATGGTAACAGTTTCTCCTTGTTCATGCTTTTAATTTTATCTGTAAAACATTGAGGTCAATGTTAGATTTAAGTTTTGGGGTATGGGAGAAACCTTTTAGTTGCAATTATTAAACTCCAAAGCCTAGAAATTTATGCCTATTAAGGATGGCACTAACCAATCTAAGTGGATGAAAGCATCTTGGTTGTAGGAGTTGAGGAACCAATCTGAGTAAATGGAAACATCTAAATAGAGTCTATTCATAAAAGCACAGAGCTCATGTGTTAGAAATAACATGGTAGTTTTGCCATATCTTGTTGAGTCCTTTTCACCTTCTGTTTTTATTTTATTTTCTTTTTCAAATATGTTTCTTTAAGTGATTTGGTGGGGCACACGCATCGAGTTGTTACCACCGCTAGGATGAAGTAGAGTGATTGATTTACTTTTTCAAAAAAAAAATGAAAAAGTTGGAAAAAAAAAAGAAAGAAAAGAAATTTAGACCAGACCATCAGACCAACCGAAATAAATTGTTCAATAAAATCGACCGCTGGTTCCCTTGTATATGTCAGCTGAGTTGATCTAGAATTAGGATTGTCGACCACTAGTTCCCTTGTATTTGCCAGTTGTGTTGATATTAGTCAGACCAGTATCTCAGTCCATTAGGATAGGTTCATCCTGGCAGTGGCCTTCAGACAGATATGGGAAACACTGTTCACCTTAGTCAACATCAAAACCATCTACGTTTTTTCTATTTCCATCTTCTTAATTTATTCATGTGATTGTTGATTCCGGATATTGATGTCTATAGTGCGACTATCTGAGTAGAGCTCTGTCACTTATATATGAATTTTAGTATGTGAGTGCAAATTCGTGTACAACAATTGGAATTTCGCATCAGGGTACTTCCTCTTGTAGTCAATGAAAGTATGCCAACCAAGGAGGTTCTTTAGTGCTATTCCAAGGTTCTGCGTAGATAACTGATAGACGCATTATTGTGTCTAATATGTCTCAATTGTATATATTGTTAGTGTTCGATTTTGTATTTATTTTGTTATTTTATGTCTTTGTAGGTATTTTTAGAGAAATAAGCTCTTGCGGCGAAATTGGCTCGAAAAGTGGTGTTTTACACCCCAGGATAGAGTACTAAAGGCACCCCATAAATGCACCGGAAGCACCCCAAAAATGTGTCGGAGGAACCCCGGAAAAATTACTTTCTACGCCCAAAAATTACTATTTGCACCCCATAAGACAAGTGCTAAAGGAACACCCGTGCAGGATTAGGGGGAGGACATGTTCTTCTCAAATTCAAA